>JASTWF010000409.1:184047-378922 GCA_030390025.1 Squalus acanthias
GGCAGGGTCCCGGGATAGTGATCAGGAGAGGGCAGAGTCCCGAGATAGTGATCGGGAGATGGCAGGGTCCGGGATAGTGATCGGGAGAGGGCAGGGTCCCGGAATAGTGATCGGGAGAGGGCAGGGTCCCGGGATAGTGATCGGGAGAGGGCAGGGTCCCGGGATAGTGATCGGGAGAGGGCAGGGTCCCGGGATAGTGTTCGGGTAAGGGCAGGGTCCCGGGACAGTGATCGGGAGAGGGCAGGGTCCCGGGATAGTGATCGGGAGAGGGCAGTGACCCGGGATAGTGATCAGGAGAGGGCAGGTCCCGGGATTGTGATCGGGAGAGGGCAGGGTCCCGGGATAGTGATCGGGAGAGGGCAGGGTCCCGGGATAGTGATCGGGAGAGGGCAGGGTCCCGGGATAGTGATCGGGAGAGCGCAGGGTCCCGGGATAGTGATCGGGAGAGGGCAGGGTCTCGGGATAGTGATCGGGAGAGGGCAGGGTCCGGGGACAGTGATCGGGAGAGGGCAGGGTCCCGGGAGAGTGATCGGGAGATGGCAGGGTCCCGGGATAGTGATCGGGAGAGGGCGGGGTCCCGGGATAGTGATCGGGAGATGGCAGTGTCCCGGGATAGTGATCGGGAGAGGACAGGGTCCCGGGATAGTGATCGGCAGAGGGCAGGGTCCCGGGATAGTGATTGGGAGAGGGCAGTGACCCGGGTTAGTGATCAGGAGAGGGCAGTGTCCCGGGATAGTGATCGAGAGAGGGCAGGGTCCCGGGATAGTGATCGGGAGAGGGCAGGGTCCCGGGATAGTGATAGGGAGAGGTCAGGGTCCCGGGATAGTGATTGGGAGATGGCAGGGTCCCGGGATAGTGATCGGGAGAGGGCAGGGTCCCGGGATAGTGATCGGGAGAGGGCAGGGTCCTGGGATATTGATCGGCAGAGGGCAGGGTCCAAGGATAGTGATCGGGAGAGGGCAGGGTCCTGGAATAGTGATCGGGAGAGGGCAGGGTCCCGGGATCGGGATCGGGAGAGGGCAGGGTCCCGGGATAGTGATTGGGAGAGGGCAGGCTTCCGGGATAGTGATCGGGAGAGGGCAGGGTCCCGGGATAGTGATCAGGAGAGGGCAGGGTCCCGAGATAGTGATCGGGAGAGGGCAGGGTTTCTGGATAGTGATCGGGAGAGGGCAGGTTCCCGAGATAGATTTCGGAAGAGGACAGGGTCCCGGGATAGTGATCGGGAGAGGGCAGGTTCCCGGGATTGTGATCGGGAGAGGACAGGGTCCTGGGATACTGATCGGGAGAGGGCATTGTCACCGGGATAGTAATCGGGAGAGGTCAGGGTCCCGGGATAGTGATCGGGAGAGGGCAGGGTCACGGGATAGTGATCGGGAGAGGGCAGGGTCCCGGGATAGTGTTCGGGAGAGGGCAGGGTCCCGGGATAGTGATCGGGAGAGGACAAGGTCCCGGGATAGTGATCGGGAGAGGGCAGGTCCCGGGATAGTGATCGGGAGAGGGCAAAGTCCCGGGATAGTGATCGGGAGAGGGCAGGGTCCCGGGATAGTGATCGGGAGATGGCAGGGTCCCGGGATAGTGATCGGGAGAGGGCAGGGTCCCGGGATAGTGATCGGGAGATGGCAGTGTCCCGGGATAGTGATTGGGAGAGGGCAGGGTCCCGGGATAGTGATCGGGAGAGGGCAGGGTCCCGGGATAGTGATTGGGAGAGGGCAGTCACCCGGGTTAGTGATCAGGAGAGGGCAGTGTCCCGGGATGGTGCTCGGGAGAGGGCAGGGTCCCGGGATAGTGCTCGGGAGAGGGCAGGGTCCCGGGATAGTGATCGGGAGAGGGCAGGGTCTCGGGATAGTGATAGGGAGAGAGCAGGGTCCCGGGATAGTGATCGGGAGAGGGCAGGGTCCCGGGATAGTGATCGGGAGAGGGCAGGGTCCCAGGATAGTGATCGGGAGAGGGCAGGGACCCGGGATAGTGATCGGGAGTGGGCAGTGACCCGGGATAGTGATCGGGAGAGGGCAGGGTCCCGGGATAGTGATCAGGAGAGGGCAGGGTCCCGAGATAGTGATCGGGAGATGGCAGGGTTCCGGGATAGTGATCGGGAGAGGGCAGGGTCCCAGAATAGTGATCGGGAGAGGGCAGGGTCCCGGGATAGTGATCGGGAGAGGGCAGGGTCCCGGGATAGTGATCGGGAGAGGGCAGGGTCCCGGGATAGTGTTCGGGTAAGGGCAGGGTCCCGGGATAGTGATCGGGTGATGGCAGTGTCCCGGGATAGTGATCGGGAGAGGGCAGGGTCCCGGGATAGTGATCGGGAGAGGGCAGGGTCCCGGGATAGTGATTGGGAGAGGGCAGTGACCCGGGTTAGTGATCAAGAGAGGGCAGGGTCCCGGTATAGTGCTCGGGATAGGGCAGGGTCCCGGGATAGTACTCGGGAGAGGGCAGGGTCCTGGGATAGTTATCGGGAGAGGGCAGGGTCCCGGGATAGTGATAGGGAGAGATCAGGGTCCCGGGATAGTGATCGGGAGAGGGCAGGGTCCCGGGATAGTGATCGGGAGAGGGCAGGGTCCCGGGATAGTGATCGGGAGAGGGCAGGGTCCCGGGATAGTGATCGGGAGAGGGCAGGGTCCCGGAATAGAGATCGGGAGAGGGCAGTGTCCCGGGATAGTGATCGGGAGAGGGCAGGGACCCGGGATAGTGATTGGGAGTGGGCAGTGACCCGTTATAGTGATCGGGAGAGGGCAGGGTCCCGGGATAGTGATCAGGAGAGGGCAGTGTCCCGAGATAGTGATCGGGAGATGGCAGGGTTCCGGGATAGTGATCGGGAGAGGGCAGGGTCCCGGAATAGTGATCGGGAGAGGGCAGGGTCCCGGGATAGTGATCGGGAGAGGGCAGGGTCCCGGGATAGTGATCGGGAGAGGGCAGGGTCCCGGCATAGTGTTCGGGTAAGGGCAGGGTCCCGGGACAGTGATCGGGAGAGGGCAGGGTCCCGGGATAGTGATCGGGAGAGGGCAGTGACCCGGGATCGTGATCAGGAGAGGGCAGGGTCCCGGGATTGTGATCGGGAGAGGGCAGGGTCCCGGAATAGAGAATTGGAGAGGGCAGGGTCCCGGGATAGTGATCGGGAGAGGGCAGAGACCCGGGATAGTGATCGGGAGTGGGCAGTGACCCGGGATAGTGATCGGGAGAGGGCAGGGTCCCGGGATAGTGATCAGGAGAGGGCAGGGTCCCGAGATAGTGATCGGGAGAGGGCAGGGTTTCTGGATAGTGATCGGGAGAGGGCAGGTCCCGAGATAGTTATCGGAAGAGGGCAGGGTCCCGGGATAGTGATCGGGAGAGGGCAGGTTCCCGGGATTGTGATCGGGAGAGGACAGGGTCCTGGGATACTGATCGGGAGAGGGCATTGTCACCGGGATAGTAATCGGGAGAGGTCAGGGTCCCGGGATAGTGATCGGGAGAGGGCAGGGTCACGGGATAGTGATCGGGAGAGGGCAGGGTCCCGGGATAGTGTTCGGGAGAGGGCAGGGTCCCGGGATAGTGATCGGGAGAGGACAGGTCCCGGGATAGTGATCGGGAGAGGGCAGGTCCCGGGATAGTGATCGGGAGAGGGCAAAGTCCCGGGATAGTGATCGGGAGAGGGCAGGGTCCCGGGATAGTGATCGGGAGATGGCAGGGTCCCGGGATAGTGATCGGGAGAGGGCAGGGTCCCGGGATAGTGATCGGGAGATGGCAGTGTCCCGGGATAGTGATTGGGAGAGGGCAGGGTCCCGGGATAGTGATCGGGAGAGGGCAGGGTCCCGGGATAGTGATTGGGAGAGGGCAGTGACCCGGGTTAGTGATCAGGAGAGGGCAGTGTCCCGGGATGGTGCTCGGGAGAGGGCAGGGTCCCGGGATAGTGCTCGGGAGAGGGCAGGGTCCCGGGATAGTGATCGGGAGAGGGCAGGGTCCCGGGATAGTGATAGGGAGAGAGCAGGGTCCCGGGATAGTGATCGGGAGAGGGCAGGGTCCCGGGATAGTGATCGGGAGAGGGCAGGGTCCCAGGATAGTGATCGGGAGAGGGCAGGGTCCCGCGATAGTGATTGGGAGAGTGCAGGGTCCTGGGATAGTGATCGGGAGAGGGCAGGGTCCCGGAATAGTGATCGGGAAAGGGCAGGGTCCCGGGATAGGGATCGGGAGAGGGCAGGGACCCGGGATAGTGATCGGGAGTGGGCAGTGACCCGGGATAGTGATCGGGAGAGGGCAGGGTCCCGGGATAGTGATCAGGAGAGGGCAGGGTCCCGAGATAGTGATCGGGAGATGGCAGGGTTCCGGGATAGTGATCGGGAGAGGGCAGGGTCACAGAATAGTGATCGGGAGAGGGCAGGGTCCCGGGATAGTGATCGGGAGAGGGCAGGGTCCCGGGATAGTGATCGGGAGAGGGCAGGGTCCCGGGATAGTGTTCGGGTAAGGGCAGGGTCCCGGGATAGTGATCGGGTGATGGCAGTGTCCCGGGATAGTGATCGGGAGAGGGCAGGGTCCCGGGATAGTGATCGGGAGAGGGCAGGGTCCCGGGATAGTGATTGGGAGAGGGCAGTGACCCGGGTTAGTGATCAAGAGAGGGCAGGGTCCCGGGATAGTGCTCGGGATAGGGCAGGGTCCCGGGATAGTACTCGGGAGAGGGCAGGGTCCTGGGATAGTTATCGGGAGAGGGCAGGGTCCCGGGATAGTGATAGGGAGAGATCAGGGTCCCGGGATAGTGATCGGGAGAGGGCAGGGTCCCGGGATAGTGATCGGGAGAGGGCAGGGTCCCGGGATAGTGATCGGGAGAGGGCAGGGTCCCGGAATAGAGATCGGGAGAGGGCAGTGTCCCGGGATAGTGATCGGGAGAGGGCAGGGACCCGGGATAGTGATTGGGAGTGGGCAGTGACCCGTTATAGTGATCGGGAGAGGGCAGGGTCCCGGGATAGTGATCAGGAGAGGGCAGGGTCCCGAGATAGTGATCGGGAGATGGCAGGGTTCCGGGATAGTGATCGGGAGAGGGCAGGGTCCCGGAATAGTGATCGGGAGAGGGCAGGGTCCCGGGATAGTGATCGGGAGAGGGCAGGGTCCCGGGATAGTGATCGGGAGAGGGCAGGGTCCCGGGATAGTGTTCGGGTAAGGGCAGGGTCCCGGGACAGTGATCGGGAGAGGGCAGGGTCCCGGGATAGTGATCGGGAGAGGGCAGTGACCCGGGATCGTGATCAGGAGAGGGCAGGGTCCCGGGATTGTGATCGGGAGAGGGCAGGGTCCCGGAATAGAGAATTGGAGAGGGCAGGGTCCCGGGATAGTGATCGGGAGAGGGCAGAGACCCGGGATAGTGATCGGGAGTGGGCAGTGACCCGGGATAGTGATCGGGAGAGGGCAGGGTCCCGGGATAGTGATCAGGAGAGGGCAGGGTCCCGAGATAGTGATCGGGAGAGGGCAGGGTTTCTGGATAGTGATCGGGAGAGGGCAGGTCCCCGAGATAGTTATCAGAAGAGGGCAGGGTCCCGGGATAGTGATCGGGAGAGGGCAGGTTCCCGGGATTGTGATCGGGAGAGGACAGGGTCCTGGGATACTGATCGGGAGAGGGCATTGTCACCGGGATAGTAATCGGGAGAGGTCAGGGTCCCGGGATAGTGAACGGGAGAGGGCAGGGTCACGGGATAGTGATCGGGAGAGGGCAGGGTCCCGGGATAGTGTTCGGGAGAGGGCAGGGTCCCGGGATAGTGATCGGGAGAGGACAGGGTCCCGGGATAGTCATCGGGAGAGGGCAGGTCCCGGGATAGTGATCAGGAGAGGGCAAAGTCCCGGGATAGTGATCGGGAGATGGGCAGGGTCCCGGGATAGTGATCGGGAGATGGCAGGGTCCCGGGATAGTGATCGGGAGAGGGCAGGGTCCCGGGATAGTGATCGGGGAGATGGCAGTGTCCCGGGATAGTGATCGGGAGAGGGCAGGGTCCCGGGATAGTGATCGGGAGAGGGCAGTGACCCGGGATGTTGCTCGGGAGAGGGCAGGGTCCCGGGATAGTGCTCGGGAGAGGGCAGGGTCCGGGATAGTGATCGGCAGAGGGCAGGGTCCCGGGATAGTGATCGGGAGAGGGCAGGGTTTCTGGATAGTGATCGGGAGAGGGCAGGTCCCCGAGATAGTAATCGGGAGAGGTCAGGTTCCCGGGATAGTGAACGGGAGAGGGCAGGGTCACGGGATAGTGATCGGGAGAGGGCAGGGTCCCGGGATAGTGTTCGGGAGAGGGCAGGGTCCCGGGATAGTGATCGGGAGAGGGCAGGGACCCGGGATAGTGATCGGGAGTGGGCAGTGACCCGGGATAGTGATCGGGAGAGGGCAGGGTCCCGGGATAGTGATCAGGAGAGGGCAGGGTCCCGAGATAGTGATCGGGAGAGGGCAGGGTTTCTGGATAGTGATCGGGAGAGGGCAGGTCCCCGAGATAGTTATCGGAAGAGGGCAGGGTCCCGGGATAGTGATCGGGAGAGGGCAGGTTCCCGGGATTGTGATCGGGAGAGGACAGGGTCCTGGGATACTGATCGGGAGAGGGCATTGTCACCGGGATAGTAATCGGGAGAGGTCAGGTTCCCGGGATAGTGAACGGGAGAGGGCAGGGTCACGGGATAGTGATCGGGAGAGGGCAGGGTCCGGGATAGTGTTCGGGAGAGGGCAGGGTCCCGGGATAGTGATCGGGAGAGGACAGGGTCCCGGGATAGTGATCGGGAGAGGGCAGGTCCCGGGATAGTGATCAGGAGAGGGCAAAGTCCCGGGATAGTGATCGGGAGATGGGCAGGGTCCCGGGATAGTGATCGGGAGATGGCAGGGTCCCGGGATAGTGATCGGGAGAGGGCAGGGTCCCGGGATAGTGATCGGGAGATGGCAGTGTCCCGGGATAGTGATCGGGAGAGGGCAGGGTCCCGGGATAGTGATCGGGAGAGGGCAGGGTCCCGGGATAGTGATTGGGAGAGGGCAGTGACCCGGGTTAGTGATCAGGAGAGGGCAGGGTCCCGGGATGTTGCTCGGGAGAGGGCAGGGTACCGGGATAGTGCTCGGGAGAGGGCAGGGTCCCGGGATAGTGATAGGGAGAGATCAGGGTCCCGGGATAGTGATCGGGAGAGGTCAGGGTTCCGGGATAGTGATCGGGAGAGGGCAGGGTCCCGGGATATTGATCGGGAGAGGGCAGGGTCCCGGGATAGTGATCGGGAGAGGGCAGGGTCCCGCGATAGTGATCGGGAGAGTGCAGGGTCCCGGGATAGGGATCGGGAGAGGGCAGGGTCCCGGGATAGTGATCGGGAGAGGGCGGTGTCCCGGGTTAGTGATCGGGAGAGGGCAGGGTCCAGGGATAGTGATTGGGAGAGGGCAGGGTCCCGGAATAGAGATCGGGAGAGGGCAGGTCCCGGGATAGTGATCGGGAGAGGGCAGGGACCCGGGATAGTGATCGGGAGTGGGCAGTGACCCGGGATAGTGATCGGGAGAGGGCAGGGTCCCGGGATAGTGATCAGGAGAGGGCAGGGTCCCGAGATAGTGATCGGGAGAGGGCAGGGTTTCTGGATAGTGATCGGGAGAGGGCAGGTTCCCGAGATAGTTATCGGAAGAGGGCAGGGTCCCGGGATAGTGATCGGGAGAGGGCAGGTTCCCGGGATTGTGATCGGGAGAGGACAGGGTCCGGGGATACTGATCGGGAGAGGGCATTGTCACCGGGATAGTAATCGGGAGAGGTCAGGGTCCCGGGATAGTGATCGGGAGAGGGCAGGGTCACGGGATAGTGATCGGGAGAGGGCAGGGTCCCGGGATAGTGTTCGGGAGAGGGCAGGGTCCCGGGATAGTGATCGGGAGAGGACAGGGTCCCGGGATAGTGATCGGGAGAGGGCAGGTCCCGGGATAGTGATCAGGAGAGGGCAAAGTCCCGGGATAGTGATCGGGAGAGGGCAGGGTCCCGGGATAGTGATCGGGAGATGGCAGGCTCCCGGGATAGTGATCGGGAGAGGGCAGGGTCCCGGGATAGTGATCGGGAGATGGCAGTGTCCCGGGATAGTGATCGGGAGAGGGCAGGGTCCCGGGATAGTGATCGGGAGAGGGCAGGGTCCCGGGATAGTGATTGGGAGAGGGCAGTGACCCGGGTTAGTGATCAGGAGAGGGCAGGGTCCTGGGATGGTGCTCGGGAGAGGGCAGGGTCCCGGGATAGTGCTCGGGAGAGGGCAGGGTCCCGGGATAGTGATCGGGAGAGGGCAGGGTCCCGGGATAGTGATAGGGAGAGATCAGGGTCCCGGGATAGTGATCGGGAGAGGGCAGGGTCCCGGGATAGTGATCGGGAGAGGGCAGGGTCCCGGGATAGTGATCGGGAGAGGGCAGGGTCCCGGGATAGTGATCGGGAGAGGGCAGGGTCCCGGGATAGTGATCGGGAGAGGGCAGGGTCCCGCGATAGTGATCGGGAGAGTGCAGGGTCCTGGGATAGTGATCGGGAGAGGGCAGGGTCCCGGAATAGTGATCGGGAAAGGGCAGGGTCCCGGGATAGGGATCAGGAGAGGGCAGGGTCCCGGGATAGTGATCGGGAGAGGGCGGGGTCCCGGGATAGTGATCGGGAGAGGGCAGGGTACAGGGATAGTGATCGGGAGAGGGCAGGGTCCCGGAATAGAGATCGGGAGAGGGCAGGGTCCCGGGATAGTGATCGGGAGAGAGCAGGGACCCGGGATAGTGATCGGGAGTGGGCAGTGACCCGGCATAGTGATCGGGAGAGGGCAGGGTCCCGGGATAGTGATCAGGAGAGGGCAGGGTCCCGAGATGGTGATCGGGAGATGGCAGGGTTCCGGGATAGTGATCGGGAGAGGGCAGGGTCCCGGGATAGTGATCGGGAGAGGGCAGGGTCCCGGGATAGTGATCGGGAGAGGGCAGGGTCCCGGGATAGTGATCGGGAGATGGCAGGCTCCCGGGATAGTGATCGGGAGAGGGCAGGGTCCCGGGATAGTGATCGGGAGATGGCAGTGTCCCGGGATAGTGATCGGGAGAGGGCAGGGTCCCGGGATAGTGATCGGGAGAGGGAAGGGTCCCGGGATAGTGATTGGGAGAGGGCAGTGACCCGGGTTAGTGATCAGGAGAGGGCAGGGTCCTGGGATGGTGCTCGGGAGAGGGCAGGGTCCCGGGATAGTGCTCGGGAGAGGGCAGGGTCCCGGGATAGTGATCGGGAGAGGGCAGGGTCCCGGGATAGTGATAGGGAGAGATCAGGGTCCCGGGATAGTGATCGGGAGAGGGCAGGGTCCCGGGATAGTGATCGGGAGAGGGCAGGGTCCCGGGATAGTGATCGGGAGAGGGCAGGGTCCCGGGATAGTGATCGGGAGAGGGCAGGGTCCCGGGATAGTGATCGGGAGAGGGCAGGGTCCCGCGATAGTGATCGGGAGAGTGCAGGGTCCTGGGATAGTGATCGGGAGAGGGCAGGGTCCCGGAATAGTGATCGGGAAAGGGCAGGGTCCCGGGATAGGGATCAGGAGAGGGCAGGGTCCCGGGATAGTGATCGGGAGAGGGCGGGGTCCCGGGTTAGTGATCGGGAGAGGGCAGGGTACAGGGATAGTGATCGGGAGAGGGCAGGGTCCCGGAATAGAGATCGGAAGAGGGCAGGGTCCCGGGATAGTGATCGGGAGAGAGCAGGGACCCGGGATAGTGATCGGGAGTGGGCAGTGACCCGGCATAGTGATCGGGAGAGGGCAGGGTCCCGGGATAGTGATCAGGAGAGGGCAGGGTCCCGAGATGGTGATCGGGAGATGGCAGGGTTCCGGGATAGTGATCGGGAGAGGGCAGGGTCCCGGGATAGTGATCGGGAGAGGGCAGGGTCCCGGGATAGTGATCGGGAGAGGGCAGGGTCCCGGGATAGTGATCGGGAGAGGGCAGGGTCCCGGGATAGTGTTCGGGTAAGGGCAGGGTCCCGGGACAGTGATCGGGAGAGGGCAGGGTCCCGGGATAGTGTTCGGGAGAGGGCAGGGTCCCGGGATAGTGATCGGGAGAGCGCAGGGTCCCGGGATAGTGATCGGGAGAGGGCAGGGTCTCAGGATAGTGATCGGGAGAGGGCAGGGTCCGGGGATAGTGATCGGGAGAGGGCAGGGTCCCGGGAGAGTGATCGGGAGATGGCAGGGTCCCGGGATAGTGATCGGGAGAGGGCGGGGTCCCGGGATAGTGATCGGGAGATGGCAGTGTCCCGGGATAGTGATCGGGAGAGGACAGGGTCCCGGGATAGTGATCGGCAGAGGGCAGGGTCCCGGGATAGTGATTGGGAGAGGGCAGTGACCCGGGTTAGTGATCAGGAGAGGGCAGTGTCCCGGGATAGTGATCGGGAGAGGGCAGGGTCCCGGGATAGTGATCGGGAGAGGGCAGGGTCCCGGGATAGTGATAGGGAGAGGTCAGGGTCCCGGGATAGTGATTGGGAGATGGCAGGGTCCCGGGATAGTGATCGGGAGAGGGCAGGGTCCCGGGATAGTGATCGGGAGAGGGCAGGGTCCTGGGATATTGATCGGCAGAGGGCAGGGTCCAAGGATAGTGATCGGGAGAGGGCAGGGTCCTGGAATAGTGATCGGGAGAGGGCAGGGTCCCGGGATCGGGATCGGGAGAGGGCAGGGTCCCGGGATAGTGATTGGGAGAGGGCAGGCTCCCGGGATAGTGATCGGGAGAGGGCAGGGTCCCGGGATAGTGATCGGGAGAGGGCAGGGTCCCGTGATATTGAACGGGAGAGGGCAGGGTCCAGGGATAGTGATCGGGAGAGGGCAGGGTCCCGGAATAGAGATCGGGAGAGGGCAGGGTCCCGAGATAGTGATCGGGAGAGGGCAGGGTCCCGGGATAGTGATCGGGTGTGGGCAGTGACCCGGGATAGTGTTCAGGAGAGGGCAGGGTCCCAGGATAGTGATCGGGAGATGGCAGGGTTCCGGGATAGCGATCAGGAGAGGGCAGGGTCCCGGAATAGTGATCGGGAGAGGGCAGGGTCCCGGGATAGTGATCGGGAGAGGGCAGGGTCCCGAGATAGTGATCGGGAGAGGGCAGGGTCCCGGGATAGTGATTGGGAGAGGGCAGGGTCCCGGAATAGTGATCGGGAGAGGGCAGGGTGCCGGGATAGTGATCGGGAGAGGGCAGGGTCCCGCGATAGTGATCGGGAGTGGGCAGTGACCCGGGATAGTGATCGGGAGATGGCAGGGTCCCGGGAAAGTGATCGGGAGAGGGCAGGGTCCCGGGATAGTGATTGGGAGTGTGCAGGGTCCCGGGATAGTGATTGGGAGTGGGCAGGGTCCCGGGATAGTGATCGGGAGAGCGCAGGGTCCCAGGATAGTGATCGGGAGAGGGCAGGGTCCCGGGATAGTGATCGGGAGAGGGCAGGGTCCCGGAATAGAGATCGGTAGATGGCAGGGTCCCGGAATAGAGATCGGGAGAGGGCAGGGTCCCGGGATAGTGATCGGGAGAGGGCAGGGTCCCGGGATAGTGATCGGCAGAGGGCAGGGTCCCGGGATAGTGATTGGGAGAGGGCAGTGACCCGGGTTAGTGATCAGGAGAGGGCAGTGTCCCGGGATAGTGATCGGGAGAGGGCAGGGTCGCGGGATAGTGATCGGGAGAGGGCAGGGTCCCGGGATAGTGTTAGGGAGAGGTCAGGGTCCCGGGATAGTGATTGGGAGATGGCAGGGTCCCGGGATAGTGTTCGGGAGAGGGCAGGGTCCCGGGATAGTGATCGGGAGAGGGCAGGGTCCTGGGATATTGATCGGCAGAGGGCAGGGTCCAAGGATAGTGATCGGGAGAGGGCAGGGTCCTGGAATAGTGATCGGGAGAGGGCAGGGTCCCGGGATAGTGATCGGGAGAGGGCAGGGTCCCGGGATAGTGATCGGGAGAGGGCAGGGTCCCGTGATATTGAACGGGAGAGAGCAGGGTCCAGGGATAGTGATCGGGAGAGGGCAGGGTCCCGGAATAGAGATCGGGAGAGGGCAGGGTCCCGAGATAGTGATCGGGAGAGGGCAGGGTCCCGGGATAGTGATCGGGTGTGGGCAGTGACCCGGGATAGTGTTCAGGAGAGGGCAGGGTCCCGGGATAGTGATCGGGAGATGGCAGGGTTCCGGGATAGCGATCGGGAGAGGGCAGGGTCCCGGAATAGTGATCGGGAGAGGGCAGGGTCCCGGGATAGTGATCGGGAGAGGGCAGGGTCCCGAGATAGTGATCGGGAGAGGGCAGGGTCCCGGGATAGTGATTGGGAGAGGGCAGGGTCCCGGAATAGTGATCGGGAGAGGGCAGGGTGCCGGGATAGTGATCGGGAGAGGGCAGGGTCCCGGGATAGTGATCGGGAGAGGGCAGGTTCCCGGGATAGTGATCGGGTGAGGGCAGTGACCCGGGATAGTGATCGGGAGTGAGCAGTGACCCGGGATAGTGATTGGGAGTGGGCAGGGGTCCCGGGATAGGGATCGGGAGATGGCAGGGTCCCGGGATAGTGATCGGGAGAGGGCAGTGACCCGGGATATTGATCGGCAGAGGGCAGGGTCTCTAGATAGTGATCGGGAGAGGGCAGTGACCCGGGATAGTGATCCGGAGAGGGCAGGGGTCCCCGCTAGGGACAGGAGGAACAGTAGAATGCTGGGTTTCAACATCATAGCACTGATCTCGCATCTGCTCTCCCCGCAAACACATAACTCCTTGCTGGAGCTGACAGTCAATCGATTTAACATCGAGTCTGCACACTTGGCCCACATTGTAACATCCATTTCCTGGGAGCTGCTCCCTCAATGTACTTACAACAGGAAGGGTTCTTGGACAAACTGCCACTGCTGGGCTTCAGCTGTATTACAATCAGTAAAGCTTAGGCCCGAGGAGTGGTTTTGTAACAGATCACAAGATAACTACAAATGAGGAAGGCCATTTGGCCAATAGTTCATCCACCCAGGCACATCCTACAATTCATTGTTTCTTAAAAGACTCCAGGGGTTTCCTGGGACTCCATCCCTTAAGTTCTCTGAGTGAGGAACGTCCTGATCGTAGACTTAAATTAATCTTCTGCTCGTTTCAACCAGTGTCCCTTTCTCCCACTCTTCAATTTATAGCAATATTCCAGATGGACCTTAACCATACGATTTACTCTCTGATATCCTGCTATCAGTTCACCTCTCAGGTGCCTCCTATGTAGGCCGAAAAGCCCAACCTCCTCCAGTCTTTCCTAAGAACTCAGGCCGAGTCACTGGGGATTAGCCGCACGGCTCCTCTCTGGTCTTCTCCAACGTTCAAATGTCTCCCTTGTTCCTTGGCACTCAACTGAAGTCTGGCCAAAGCACCAAGTCTCTGCTCAGAGCTCCTGTGACTTATCTTCTTGTGCTTTGGCGATTAAATCAACATCCCATTGGCTTGTTGGTTGCTGTGCTGTATTGCTTGGCTATATTGAGTGCTGGTAGTTGTGAAATGGCTGAGGATGAAGATGAATGATGAAATGTAAGGGTCTCAGTATACTGCGACATTCAATACTGCATTTATCTGTATTAAATTCCGCCTGCCATTCTTTTACCCTCTCACATATTTAGTACAACTAATGCTGCAGTTTCTGAGCTGCCTGATTACATTCCACTTCCCCTCCTATTTTGGGACCATCTGCAAACGTGAACACTTTATTTTGAGTTTCTGAATCAGGTCACTGATGTAAAATAGAAACAGTCGCGGGCACAGCACCGATCACTGAGCTAGACCAACCCGGGATTACCCCAACCCAGGATTACCCCAACCCGGGATTACCCCAAACCGGGATTACCCCAACCCAGAATTACCCCAAACCGGAATTATGCCAACCCGGAATTACCCCAACCCGGGATAACCCCAACCCGGGTATACCCAACCCGGGATTACCCCAAACCGGGATTACCCCAACCCAGAATTACCCCAACCCGGAATTATGCCAACCCGGAATTACCCCAACCCGGGATTACCCCAACCCGGGATTACCCCATCCCAGAATTACCCCAACCCGGGATTACCCCAAAACGGGATTACCCCAACCCGGAATTACCCCAACCCGGAATTATGCCAACCCGGAATTACCCCAAACCAGGATTACCCCAAACAGGGATTACCCCATCCCGGGATTTCCCCAACCCGGGCTTACCCGGAATTACCCCAACCCAGAATTACCCGGGATTACCCCAACCTGGGATTACCCCAACCCGGAATTACCCGGGATTACCCCAACCCGGAATTACCCCAACCCGGAATTACCGCAACCCGGAATTACCCCAACCCGGAATTACCCCAACCCGGAATTACCCCAACCCGGGATTACCCCAACCCGGAATTACCCTAACCCGGAATTACCCGGGATTACCCCAACCCGGAATTACCACAACCCGGAATTACCCCAAACCGGAATTACCCCAACCCGGGATTACCCCAACCTGGAATTACCCCAATTTGGGATTACCCCAACCCGGAATTACCCCAATCCGGAATTACCCCAACCCGGAATTACCCCAACCCGGAATTACCCCAACCCGGGATTACCCCAACCCGGAATTATCCCAACCCGGATTTACGCCAAACCGGGATTACCCCAACCCGGAATTACCCCAACCCGGGATTACCCCAAACCGGGATTACCCCAACCCAGAATTACGCCAAACCGGGATTACCCCAACCCGGAATTACCCTAACCCGGGATTACCCCAATTTGGGATTACCCCAACCCGGGATTACCCCAACCCGGAATTACGCCAAACCGGGATTACCCCAACCCGGAATTACACCAACCCGGGATTACCCCAACCCGGAATTACGCCAAACCAGGATTACCCCAAACCGGGATTACCCCAACCCGGAATTACCCCGACCCGGGAATACCCGGGATTATCCCAAACTGGAATTACCCCGACCCGGGAATACCCGGGATTACCCCAACCCGGGAATACCCGGAATTACCCCAACCCAGAATTACCCCAACCCGGAATTACCCCAACCCGGAATTAACCCAACCCGGAATTACCCCAACACGGAATTACCCCAACCCGGAATTACCCCAACCCGGGATTACCCCAACCCGGGATTACCCCAACAAGGAATTACCTCAACCCGGAATTACCCCAACCCGGAATTAACCCAACCCGGAATTACCCCAACACGGAATTACCCCAACCCGAAATTACCCCAACCCGGAATTACCCCAACCCGGGATTACCCCAACAAGGAATTACCTCAACCCGGAATTACCCCAACCCGGAATTACCCCAACCCGGAATTACCCCAACCCGGAATTACCCCAACCCGGAATTACCCCAAGGCGGGATTACCCCAATCCGGGATTACCGCAACCCGGAATTACCCCAACCCGGGAATACCCGGAATTACCCCAACCCAGAATTACCCCAACCTGGGATTACCCCAACCCGGAATTACCCCAACCCGGAATTACCCCAACCCGGAATTACCCCAAACCGGGATTACACCATCCCGGGATATCCCCAACCCGGGATTACCCCAACCCGGAATTACCCCAACCCGGGATTACCCAACCCGGAATTACCCCAACCCGGGATTACCCCAACCCAGAATTACCCCAACCCGGGATTACCCAACCCGGAATTACCCCAACACGAGATTACACCAACCCGGGTTTACCCCAACCCGGAATTACCCCAACCCGGGATTACCCCAACCCGGGATTACCCCTACCCGGAATTACCCCAACCCGGCATTACCCCAACCCGGGATTACCCCAACCCGGGATTACCCCAACCCGGAATTACTCCAACCAGGGATTACCCCAACCCTGAATTACCCCAACCCGGGATTACCCCAACCCGGAATCACCACAACCCGGGATTACCTCAACCCAGAATTACCCCAACCCGGAATTACCCCAACCCGGAATTACCCCAACCCGGGATTACCCCAACCCTGAATTACCCCAACCCGGGATTACCCCAACCCGGAATTACTCCAACCAGGGATTACCCCAACCCTGAATTACCCCAACCCGGGATTACCCCAACCCGGAATCACCACAACCCGGGATTACCTCAACCCAGAATTACCCCAACCCGGAATTACCCCAACCCAGAATTACCCCAACACGGAATTACCCTAAACCGGAATTACCCCACCCCGGGATTACCCCAACCCGGAATTACCCGGGATTACCCCAACCCGGGATTACCCGGGATTACCCCAACCCGGGATTACCCCAACCCGGGATTACCCCAACGCGTGATTACCCGGGATTACCCCAACCTGGGATTACCACAACCCAGAATTACCCCAACCTGGAATTACCCCAACCCGGGATTACCCCAAACCGGGATTATCCCAACCCGGAATTACCCCAACCCGGAATTACCCCAACCCAGGATTACCCCAACCCGGAATTACCCCAACCCGGAATTACCCCAACCCGGGATTACCCCAACTCGGGATTACACCAACCCGGGATTACCCCAACCCGGGATTACCCCAACCCGGGATTACCCCAACCCGGAATTACTCCAACCCGGGTTTACCCCAACCCGGAATTACCCCAACCCGGGATTACCCCAACTCGGGATTACACCAACCCGGGATTACCCCAACCCGGGATTACCCCAACCCGGAATTACCCCAACCCGGAATTACCCCAACCCGGGATTACCCCAACCCGGGAATACCCCAACCCGGAATTACCCCAACCCGGGATTACCCCAACCCGGAATTACTCCAACCCGGGTTTACCCCAACCCGGAATTACTCCAAACCGGGATTACCCCAAATCGGGATTACAGCAACCCGGGATTACCCCAACCCGGGATTACCCGAACCCGGAATTATTCCAACCCGGGATTACCGCAACCCGGGATTACCCCAACCCGGGATTACCCCAACCCGGGATTATCAGGGATTACCCCTGACGTAATAAAGACTCACTACGCACTTGAACATAAAGCAAGGCTTTAATCAACTTGTAACAAAACATGGAGGTCTCGTTAGCAGTCACTAGCTTCCTGTTTCCAGATTGTCTCTGCCCAAGGTGGGCCCATTCCTGAGTATTTATACTCCCTGGACGGCGCCCCAGCTGGCCACCCAGTAGTACTTCCTGAGTTGTTACTTGCGATTTATGACAACCCCAACCCGGGATTACCCCAACCCGGGATTACCCCAACCTGGTTTTACCAGGAATTACCCCAACCCGGGATTACCCCAACCTGGTTTTACCCAGAATTACCCCAACCCGGGATTACCCCAACCCGGAAATACCCCAACCCGGGATTACCTCAACCCAGGATTACCCCAACCCGGAATTACCCCAATCCGGGATTACCCAAACCCGGGATTACCCCAACGCGGGATAACCCAAGCCAGAATTACATCAACCCGGGATTACACCAACCTGGAATTACCCCAACCCGGGAATACCCGGAATTACATCAACCCGGGATTACCCCAACCCGGGATTACCCCAACCCGGGATTACCCCAAGGCGGAATTACATCAACCCGGGATTACCCCAACCTGGAATTACCCCAACCCGGGAATACCCGGAATTACATCAACCCGGGATTACCCCAACCCGGGATTACCCCAACCCGGGATTACCCCAACCCAGAATTACTCCAACCCGGAATTACCCCAACCCGGGATTACCCCAACCCGGGATTATCCCAACCCGGGATTACCCCAACCCAGAATTACCCCAACCCGGGATTACCCCAACCCGGAATTACTCCAACCCGGAATTACTCAAACCCGGAATTACTCCAACCCGGGATTACCCCAACCCGGGATTACCCCAACACGGGATTACCCCAACCCGGAATTACCCCAACCCGGGAATACCCGGAATTACCCCAGCCCGGGGTTACCCCAACCCGGAATTACTCCAACCCGGAATTACCCCAACCCGGAATTACCCCAACCCGGGATTACCCCAACCCGGAATTACCCCAACCCGGAATTACCCCAACCCGGGATTACCCCAATCCGGAATTACTCCAACCCGGGATTACCCCAATGCGGGATTACCCCAACCCGGGATTACCCCAACCCGGGATTACAACAACCCGGGATTACCCAGGTTTACCCCAACCTGGAATTAGTCCAACCCGGGATTATCCGGGATTACCCCAACCCGGAATTACCCCAACCCAGAATTACCCCAACCCAGAATTACCCGAACCCGGGATTACCCCAACCCGGGATTTCCCCAAACCGGAATTACCCCAACACTGAATTACCCCAACCCCGGGATTACCCCAACCCGGGATTTCCCCAAACCGGGATTACTCCAACCCGGGATTACCCCAACCGTGGATTACCCCAACCCGGGATTACCCCAACCCGGGATTATATCAACCTGGAATTACCCCAACCCGGGATTACCCAAACCCGGGATTTCCCCAAACCGGAATTACACCAACCCGGGATTACCCGGGATTACCCCAACCCGGAATTACTCCAACCCGGCATTATCCGGAATTACCCCAACCCGGGATTACACCAACCCGGGATTACCCCAACCCGGAATTACCCCAACCCTGAATTACCCCAACCCGGGATTACCCCAACCCGGAATTACCCCAACCCGGAATTACCCCAACCCGGGATTATCCCAATCCGGAATTACTCCAACCCGGGATTACCCCAATGCGGGATTACCCCAACCCGGGATTACCCCAACCCGGAATTACCCCAACCTGGGATTACCCCAACCCGGGATTACAACAACCCGGGATTACCCGGGTTTACCCCAACCCGGAATTACTCCAACCCGGGATTATCCGGGATTACCCCAACCCGTAATTACCCCAACCCAGAATTACCCCAACCCAGAATTACCCGATCCCGGGATTACCCCAACCCGGGATTTCTCCAAACCGGAATTACCCCAACACGGAATTATCCCAACCCGGAATTACCCCAGCCCGGGATTACCCCAACCCGGAATTACTCCAACCCGGGTTTACCCCAACCCGGAATTACTCCAACCCGGGATTACCCCAACCCGGGATTACCCCAACCCGGAATTACTCCAACCCGGGTTTACCCCAACCCGGAATTACTCCAAACCGGGATTACCCCAAATCGGGATTACAGCAACCCGGGATTACCCCAACCCGGGATTACCCCAACCCGGAATTATTCCAACCCGGGATTACCGCAACCTGGAATTACCCCAACCCGGGAATACCCGGAATTACCCCAACCCGGGAATACCCGGAATTACATCAACCCGGGATTACACCAACCCGGGATTACCCCAACCCAGGATTACCGCAACCCGGGATTACTGCAACCCGGAATTACCCCAACCCGGGATTACCCCAACCCGGGATTACCCCAACCCGGGATTACCCCAACCCAGAATTACCCCAACCCGGGATTACCCCAACCTGGAATTACTCCAACCCGGAATTACTCAAACCCGGAATTACTCCAACCTGGGATTACCCCAACCCGGGAATACACGGAATTACCCCAGCCCGGGATTACCCCAACCCAGAATTACCCCAACCCGGGATTACCCCAACCCGGAATTACTCCAACCCGGAATTACCCCAACCCAGAATTACCCCAACCCGGGATTACCCCAACCCGGAATTACACCAACCGGGAATTACCCCAACCCGGGATTACCCCAACCCGGGATTACAACAACCCGGGATTACCCGGGTTTACCACAACCCGGAATTACTCCAACCTGGGATTATCCGGGATTACCCCAATCCGGAATTACCCCAACCCAGAATTACCCCAACCCAGAATTACCCGAACCCGGGATTACCCCAACCCGGGATTTCCCCAAACCGGAATTACCTCAACACGGAATTACCCCAACCCCGGGATTACCCCAACCCGGGAATACCCGGAATTACCCCAGCCCGGGATTACCCCAAACCGGGATTACTCCAACCCGGGATTACCCCAACCGTGGATTACCCCAACCCGGGATTACCCCAACCCACGATTACCCCAACCCGGGATTATATCAACCTGGAATTACCCCAACCCGGGATTACCCAAACCCGGGATTACCCCAACCCGGAATTACTCCAACCCAGGATTATCCGGGATTACCCCAACCCGGGATTACCCCAACCAGGGATTACCCGGAATTACCCCAACCTGGGATTACCCCAACCCGGGATTACCCCAACCCGGAATTACCCCAACCCGGGATTACCCCAACCCAGAATTACCCCAACCCGGGATTACCCCAACCCGGAATTACACCAACCCGGAATTACTCCAACCCGGGATTACCCCAACCCGGGATTACCCCAACCCGGAATTACTCCAACCCGGGTTTACCCCAACCCGGAATTACTCCAAACCGGGATTACCCCAAATCGGGATTACAGCAACCCGGGATTACCCCAACCCGGGATTACCCCAACCCGGAATTATTCCAACCCGGGATTACCGCAACCTGGAATTACCCCCACCCGGGAATACCCAGAATTACATCAATCCGGGATTACCCAAACCCGGGATTACCCCAACCCGGGAATACCCGGAATTACATCAACCCGGGATTACCCCAACCCGGGATTACCCCAACCCGGGATTACCCCAACCCGGAATTATTCCAACCCGGAATTACCCCAACCCGGGATTACCCCAACCCGGGATTACCCCAACCCAGAATTACCCCAACCCGGAATTACCCCAACCCGGAATTACTCCAACCCGGAATTACTCCATCCCAGAATTACTCCAACCTGGGATTACCCCAACCCGGGATTACCCCAACCCGGGATTTCCCCAAACCGGAATTACCCCAACACGGAATTACCCCAACCCCGGGATTACCCCAACCCGGGAATACCCGGAATTACCCCAGCCCGGGATTACCCCAAACCGGGATTACTCCAACCCGGGATTACCCCAACCGTGGATTACCCCAACCCGGGATTACCCCACCCCGCGATTACCCCAACCCGGGATTATATCAACCTGGAATTACCCCAACCCGGGATTAACCAAACCCGGGATTACCCAACCCGGAATTACTCCAACCCGGGATTATCCGGGATTACCCCAACCTGGGATTACCCCAACCCGGGATTACCCGGAATTACCCCAACCTGGGATTACCCCAACCCGGGATTAACCCAACCCGGAATTACACCAACCCGGAATTACTCCAACCCGGGATTACCCCAACCCGGGATTACCCCAACCCGGAATTACTCCAACCCGGGTTTACCCCGACCCGGAATTACTCCAAACCGGGATTACCCCAAATCGGGATTACAGCAACCCGGGATTACCCCAACCCGGGATTACCCCAACCTGGAATTATTCCAACCGGGATTACCGCAACCTGGAATTACCCCAACCCGGGAATACCCGGAATTACATCAATCCGGGATTACCCAAACCCGGGATTACCCCAACGCGGGATTACCCCAAGGCGGAATTACATCAACCCGGGATTACCCCAACCTGGAATTACCCCAACCCGGGAATACCCGGAATTACATCAACCCGGGATTACCCCAACCCGGGATTACCCCAACCCGGGATTACCCCAACCCGGAATTACTCCAACCCGGAATTACCCCAACCCGGGATTACCCCAACCCGGGATTACCCCAACCCGGGATTACCCCAACCCAGAATTACCCCAACCCGGGATTACCCCAACCCGGAATTACTCCAACCCGGAATTACTCAAACCCGGAATTACTCCAACCTGAGATTACCCCAACCCGGGATTACCACAACACGGGATTACCCCAACCCGGAATTACATCACCCCGGGATTAACCCAACCCGGAATTACCCCAACCCGGGAATACCCGGAATTACCCCAGCCCGGGATTACCCCAACCCAGAATTACCCCAACCTGGGATTACCCCAACCCGGAATTACTCCAACCCGGAATTACCCCAACCCGGAATTACCCCAACCCGGGATTACCCCAACCCGGAATTACCCCAACCCGGAATTACCCCAACCCGGGATTACCCCAACCCGGGATTACAACAACCCGGGATTACCCGGGTTTACCCCAACCCGGAATTACTCCAACCCGGGATTATCCGGGATTACCCCAACCCGTAATTACCCCAACCCAGAATTACCCCAACCCAGAATTACCCCAACCCAGAATTACCCGAACCCGGGATTACCCCAACCCGGGATTTCCCCAACCCGGGAATACCCGGAATTACCCCAGCCCGGGATTACCCCAAACCGGGATTACTACAACCCGGGATTACCCCAACCGTGGATTACCCAACCCGGGATTACCCCAACCCGCGATTACCCCAACCCGGGATTATATCAACCTGGAATTACCCCAACCCGGGATTACCCAAACCCGGGATTACCACAACCCGGAATTACTCCAACCCGGGATTATCCGGGATTACCCCAACCCGGGATTACCCCAACCCGGGATTACCCGGAATTACCCCAACCTGGGATTACCCCAACCCGGGATTACCCCAACCCGGAATTACCCCAACCCGAGATTACCCCAACCCAGAATTACCCCAACCCGGGATTACCCCAACCCGGAATTACATCAACCCGGGATTACCCCAACCCAGGATTACCCCAACCTAGAATTACCACAACCCGGAATTACCGCAACCCAGGATTACCGGGGATTACCCCAACCCGGAATTACTCCAACCCGGGATTACCCCATCCCGGGATTACCCCAAACCGGAATTACCCCAACCCGGGATTACCCGGGTTTACCCCAACCCGGGATTACCCCAACCTGGAATTACTCCAAACCGGGATTACCGCAACCCGGGATTACCACAACCCGGGATTACCCCAACCCGGGATTACCCCAACCCGGAATTACCCCAACCCGGAATTACCCCAACCCGGAATTACCCCAACCCGGGATTACCTGGGATTACCCCAACCCGGAATTACTCCAACCCGGGATTATCCGTGATTACCCCAACCCGGGATTACCCCAACCCGGGATTACCCGGAATTACCCCAACCCTAGATTACCCCAACCCGGGATTACCCCAACCCGGAATTACCCCAACCCGGGATTACCCCAACCCGGAATTACCCCAACCCGGGATTACCCCAACCCAGAATTACACCAACCCGGAATTAACCGGGATTACCACAACCTGGAATTACCCCAACCCGGGATTACCCTAACCCGGGATTACCCAGGATTATCCCAACCCTGGATTACCCCAAACCGGGATTTCCCCAACCCGGGATTACCCAGGATTACCCCAACCCGGGATTACCCCAACCCGGAATTATCCCAACACGGGATTAGCCCAAACCGGGATTACCCCAACCCGGAATTACCCCAACCTGGAATTACCCCAATCCGGGATTACCCCAACCCGGAATCACCCCAACCGGAATTATTCCAACCCGGGATTAACCCAACCCGGGATTACCCCAACCCGGGATTACCCCAACCCGGAATTACCACAACCCGGAATTAATGCAACCCAGGATTACCGGGGATTATCCCAACCCGGAATTACTCCAACCCGGGATTACCCCAACCCGGGATTACCCCAACCTGGAATTACCCCAACCCGGGATTACCCGGGTTTACCCAAACCCGGAATTATTCCAACCCAGGATTATCTGGGATTACCCCAACCCGGGATTACTACAACCTGGAATTACTCCAACCCGGGATTACCGCAACCCGGGATTACCCCAACCCGGGATTACCCCAACCCGGAATTACCCCAACCCGGGATTACCCCAACCCAGAATTACCGCAACCCGGGATTACCCGAGTTTACCCCAACCCGGAATTACTCCAACTGGGGATTATCCGGGATTACCCCAACCCGGGATTACCCGGAATTACTCCAACCGGGGATTACCCCAACCCGGGTTTACCCGGAATTACCCCAACCCGGGATTACCCCAACCCGGGATTACCCCAACACAGAATTACCCCAACCCGGGATTACCCCAACCTGGAATTACCCCAACCCGGGTTTACCCCAACACGGAATTACCCCAACCCGGGATTACCTCAACCTGGAATTACCCCAACCCGGGATTACCCCAACTCGGAATTCCCCCAACCCGGGTTTACCCCAACCCGGAATTAACCCAACCCGGGATTACCCGGAATTACTCCAACCCGGGATTACCCCAACACGGAATTACAACAACCCGGAATTACCCCAACCTAGGATTACCCTAACCCGGGATTACCCGGGATTATCCCAACCCTGGATTACCCCAAACCGGGATTACTCCAACCCGGGATTACCCGGGATGACCCCAACCCGGGATTACCCCAACCCGGGATTACACCAACCCGGAATTACCCCAATCCAGGATTAGCCGGAATTACCCCAACCCGGGATTACCCCAACCCGGAATTACCCGGGATTACCCCAGCCCGGAATTACCCCAACCTGGGATTACCCTAACCCGGGATTACCCGGGATTACCCCAACCCTGGATTACCCCAACCTGGGATTACCCCAACCCGGGATTACCCCAACCTGGGATTACCCCAACCCGGGATTACCCCAACCCGGAATTACCCCAACCCGGGATTACACCAACCCGGAATTACCCCAATCCAGGATTAGCCGGAATTACCCCAACCCGGGATTACCCCAACCCAGAATTACCCGGGATTACCCCAGCCCGAAATTACCCCAACCTGGGATTACCCTAACCCGGGATTACCCGGGATTACCCCAACCCTGGATTACCCCAACCTGGGATTACCCCAACCCGGGATTACCCCAACCTGGGATTACCCCAACCCGGGATTACCCCAACCCGGAATTACCCCAACCCGGGATTACCCCCAACCCGGGTTTACCCCAACCCGGAATTACCCCAACCCGGGATTACCCGGAGTTACCCCAACCCGGGATTACCCGGAGTTACCCCAACCCGGGATTACCCGGGAGTACCCCAACCCGGGATAACCCGGAGTTACCCCAACCCGGGATTACCCCAACCCGGGATTACCCAGAATTACACTAACCCGGAATTACCCCAACCCGGGATTACCCGGGATTACCCCAACCCGGAATTACCCCAACCCGGGATTACCCCAACCCGGAATTCCCCAACCCGGAATTACCCGAAATTGGCCAACCCGGAATTACCCCAACCCGGAATTACCCCAACCTGGGATTACCCGGAATTACCCCAACCAGGAATTACCCCAACCCGGGATTACCCCAACCCGGGATTTCGCCAACCCGGGAATACCTGGAATTACACCAACCCAGAATTACCCCAACCCGGAATTACCCCAACCCGGAATTACCCTAACCCAGGATTACCCCAACCCGGAATTACCCCAACCCGGGATTACCCCAACCCGGGATTACCCCAACCCGGAATTACCCCAACCCGGAATTACCCCACTCAGTATTCCCCCCCTTTCCCTACTGAGTATTTCCCGCTCAGTATATCCCCCACTCTGATGTTACCCCTCCAACCAGCCCCGTCTCTCTCTACCCTTTCACCAGTTTCTTATTCATTCCCAAGATTCACGCTGAACCCGCTCTGAGTTGAAGCAATAGCCTCTGGTGTGGAATGTTGTCTGAGGCAGAGGTCGCAGCTCAGCACCCTGTAGGGTTACCACCGTCCACCTGGGCTGTCACTTGCGTGAAGTAGTCAACGTGGTTGGTTGCTCAGGATCATCCCCTTCTCAATCCATCCTGGCTGCTTTCAACCAGGTTATTGTCCAGATTATCCTCACGTTTACTCCTGGTCATTGATCATATTTACTGAGGGCTTTGTTCCCTGAGTCACTTGGAGATTTCAGCGAGCTGGTTTGATCAATATGGTCACCTCATCAGCCTGTTTCCAATCTGCTGGCACCTGCCTCCTAACAATCGCAGCTCATACCTACACATTGAACCGCACAGCAGGAGGGCTATTGAGTCGGTGAACAATCCTCCCTATCCCTCTTCCTGCTAGACCATTGGATGGTGACTGATTGGGGCTGCTGTCTGAGGTCTTTGCCCACCGTGCCCACTGCCTGCCATCTTCCAGCAGATGCCAGTGTCGGCTGAGATACTTTGACACGGGCAAGGTCTCCAAGAACTGTCCTGTTACCCAAACTGTCCCATCTGGCTCAGCTCCCTTATTGCAGCACTGGTGAAAAACCATTCCCATTGAGGTGTGCAACTGTGGCTCAGTGGGTAGCACTCTCGCCTCGGAGTCAGAAGGTCATGGGTTCAAGCTCCACTCCAGGGACTTGAGCCCAAAATCCAGGCTGACACTCCAGTGCAGTGCCGATGGAAGTCTTTTGGATGAGACGTTAAACCAACGTCTGCGCTCTTAAGTAGATGTAAAAGATCCCATGGCACTATTTGAGGAAGAGCAGGGGAGTTCTCCCCGGTGTCCTGAGCTAATGGGCCAAAAATTCGGCCCTTCCCGGGTGAGTACGGGCTCTGTACTCACCCGTAATGCCGCCTGAAGTGTCGGTTTCCTGCATGCACTGCGCATGCGCGGGAAACCGGAACTTCCGGTCTGGTGAAGGGGGCGGTTCAGAGGTGAACCGTGTGCGCGCTAGAGGCTGCGCGCACGCAGCACACTTGGGTTTTTTTCAGGTTTCTCCGGGAGGGTAAGTATTGAAGAAGCTGCGCTTTTAAAAAGGAGGCGCAGGACCCGTTTTCAACAAGGTAAGTGGTTAATTAATTATAATTTTAAAAAGTTTTCAACAGGTTTCTCTTTTTTAGATACTTTAAAGAAAGGTAAGTTTATTTTTAGCACTCTTAAAAAGTATTTTAATTTTTTCAAAAATTTAAATTTTTGTTTAAAGTGGTTAATTTATTTAACTATAGTTATTTTATAAATGTGATTTTTTTAAAAAATATTTGAAGTTTAGCTGTTCTTTTGGGGCCGATTTCAATTCACAGATTTGACAGGTCTGTCAAATCTATGAATGAAAGATAGTCTGCTGCCATTGGCTCTCCATGGCCCACGTGATCCCAGGGGACGCATCGCACTAACTGCGCCCCTGGGACACGCAAGCACTGCGCGCTGGCAGCTGGGGGAGGCCCAGGACCCGAAGTTCCCGTGGGCCCAGGGGTCAATGGCAGGCGCGGTAGGTAAGTACACGCGATCCTGACCCCCGCGGCAAGCCGGAGAGGCGTATTTCAGGGCCATTATTTATCCCTCAGCCAGCATCACTAAAACAGATGATCTGGTCATTCTTTCATTGTTGTTTGTGGGATCTTGCTGTGCACAAATTGGCTGCTGTGTTTCCTACATTACAACAGTGACCACACTTCAGAAGTCCTTCACTGGCTGTGAAGCATTTTGGGATGTCCTGAGGTTGTGAAAGGCGCTGCAGAAATACAAGTCTTTCTTTCATGTTAACACTTGGTTTGGTTTTGCAGGAAGGCGTTGAGTGAGAAATGGGGCGTGCAGTCGATCTGCTGCTCAGGGTAGGGGGTTGGAGTTACCTGTTCTGCTGCTGCTTGATTCAATTTAACATTGGAAAAGGTACGTGACTGAGAAACTTTGCTGTGGGCTCCATTGTGGAGTAGATTGCGGATGGGCTGTTGATACTGATCCTGATCGTTGTTCTTGCAGTGCTGTGTGGGGAACAACTGATACTGTGTGCCAACCTCAGCCGCAGCACCAACACCTTTCAACTGAGTGTCAGCAACGACTCCTGCTCGCTGAGCTTTAAAGTGGGGTCGCAAGATGTCGACATACAGATCGGAAAGCGAGACAACCAAACTCAAATTCAAACAATAAATACAAAGCACAGTTTGATGGATGTTTGCTTTGTTTGGAATGATGGTATCGGGAAATACTTGATCAGTCCGGAAAATATAAAGACAAGTAACCTGTCAGCAGACTGGGAAAAGAGCTGCTGTGAGAATTTCACCCTGGTTTCTGATTCCACAAGTGCTTTCAGGGCTAACTGTTCCTACTTAAAAGGCTCCAACCTGACTGACATTCAGTTTGTAAATTCGACTCAGCTGGACTTCAACGGATCGTCATGCTCCTACTCTGGTGAGGAATGGACCACAACCTTCCATTTCATTTTATTTTGTAAACAACAACAACCTGTATTTATATAGCGCCTTTAAGGTAGTAAAACGTCCCAAGGAGCTTCACAGGAGCGATTATCAAACACAACTTGACACCGAGCCACATAAGGAGATATTGGGACAAGTGACCAAAAGCCTGGTCTAGAGGTGGGCTTGAAGGAGCGTCTAAAAGGAGGAGAGAGAGGTGGAGAGGTTCAGGGAGGGAATTCCAGAGCTTACGGCCTCGGCAGCGGAAGGCACGGCCGCCAATGGTGGGGTAAAGAAAATCAGGGATACACAAGAGGCCTGAATTGGAGGAGCGCAGAGATCTCGGAGGGTTGTAGGGCTGGAGGAGGTTACAGAGATAGGGAGGGTGGTAGGGCTGGAGGAGGTTACAGAGATAGGGAGGGTTGTAGGGCTGGAGGAGGTTACAGAGATAAGGAGGGTTGTGGGGCTGGAGGAGGTTACAGAGATAGGGAGGGTTGTGGGGCTGCAAAAGGTTACAGAGATAAGGAGGGTTGTGGGGCTGGAGGAGGTTACAGAGATAGGGAGGGTTGTAGGGCTGGAGGAGGTTACAGAGATAGGGAGGGTGGCAGGTCTGGAGGAGGTTACAGAGATAGGGAGGGTTGTAGGGCTGGAGGAGGTTACAGAGATAGGGAGGGTTGTAGGGCTGGAGGAGGTTACAGAGATAGGGAGGGTGGTAGGGCTGGAGGAGTTTTCAGAGTTAGGGAGGGTTGTAGGGCTGGAGGAAGTTACAGAGATAGGGAGGGTTGTGGTGCTGGAGGAGGTTACAGAGATAGGGAGGGTTCTGGGGCTGGAGGAGGTTACAGAGATAGGGAGGGTTGTGGGGCTGGAGGAGGTTACAGAGATAGGGAGGGTTGTCGGGACTGGAGGAGGTTACAGAGATAGGGAGGGTTGTGGGGCTGGAGGAGGTTACAGTGATAGGGAGGGTTGTAGGGCTGGAGGAGGTTACAGAGATTGGCTGGGTTGTAGGGCTGGAGGAGGTTACAGAGAGAGGGAGGGTGGTAGGGCTGGAGGAGGTTACAGAGATAGGGAGGCCGGTAGGGCTGGAGGAGGTGACAGAGATAGGGAGGGTTGTAGGGCTGGAGGAGGTTACAGAGATAGGGAGGGTGGTAGGGCTGGAGGAGGTTACAGAGATAGGGAGGGTGGTAGGGCTGGAGGAGGTTACAGAGATAGGGAGGGTTGTGGGGCTGGAGGAGGATACAGAAACAGGGAGGGTTGTAGGTCTGGAGGAGGTTACAGAGATAAGGAGGGTTGTGGGGCTGGAGGAGGTTACAGAGATAGGGAGGGTTGTGGGGCTGCAAAAGGTTACAGAGATAAGGAGGGTTGTGGGGCTGGAGGAGGTTACAGAGATAAGGAGGGTTGTGGGGCTGGAGGAGGTTACAGAGATAGGGAGGGTTGTGGGGCTGCAAAAGGTTACAGAGATAGGGAGGGTGGCAGGTCTGGAGGAGGTTACAGAGATAGGGATGGTTGTAGGGCTGGAGGAGGTTACAGAGATAGGGAGGGTTGTAGGGCTGGAGGAGGTTACAGAGATAGGGAGGGTGGTAGGGCTGGAGGAGTTTTCAGAGTTAGGGAGGGTTGTAGGGCTGGAGGAAGTTACAGAGATAGGGAGGGTTGTGGTGCTGGAGGAAGTTACAGAGATAGGGAAGGTTCTGGGGCTGGAGGAGGTTACAGAGATAGGGAGGGTTGTCGGGACTGGAGGAGGTTACAGAGATAGGGAGGGTTGTGGGGCTGGAGGAGGTTACAGTGATAGGGAGGGTTGTAGGGCTGGAGGAGGTTACAGAGATTGGCTGGGTTGTAGGGCTGGAGGAGGTTACAGAGATAGGGAGGGTTGTGGGGCTGGAGGAGGTTACAGAGATAGGGAGGGTTGTGGGGCTGGAGGAGGTTACAGAGATCTCGGAGGGTTGTAGGGCTGGAGGAGATTACAGAGAGAGGGAGGCTGGTAGGGCTGGAGGAGGTGACAGAGATAGGGAGGGTTGTAGGGCTGGAGGAGGTTACAGAGATAGGGAGGGTGGTAGGGCTGGAGGAGGTTACAGAGATAGGGAGGGTGGTAGGGCTGGAGGAGGTTACAGAGATAGGGAGGGTTGTAGGGCTGGAGGAGGTTACAGAGATAGGGAGGGTGGTAGGGCTGGAGGAGGTTACAGAGATAGGGAGGGTGGTAGGGCTGGAGGAGGATACAGAAACAGGGAGGGTTGTAGGTCTGGAGGAGGTTACAGAGATAAGGAGGGTGGTAGGGCTGGAGTAGTGTACAGGGATAGGGTGGGTTGTGGGGCTGGAGTAGTGTACAGGGATGGGGAGGGTATTAGGGCTGGAGTAGTGTACCGGGATGGGGTGGGTTGTGGGGCTGGAGTAGTGTACATGGATGGGGAGGGTATTAGGGCTGGAGTAGTGTACAGGGATGGGGTGGGTATCAGGGCTGGAGTAGTGTACAGGGATGGGGAGGGTTGTGGGGCTGGAGTAGTGTACAGGGATGGGGAGGGTTGTGGGGCTGGAGTAGTGTACAGGGATGGGGAGGGTATTAGGGCTGCAGTAGTGTACAGGGATGGGGAGGGTTGTGGGGCTGGAGTAGTGTACAGGGATGGGGAGGTTTGTGGGGCTGGAGTAGTGTACAGGGATGGGGAGGGTGGTGGGGCTGGAGTAGTATACAGGGATGGGGTGGGTTGTGGGGCTGGAGTAGTGTACATGGATGGGATGGGGAGGGTATTAGGGCTGGAGTAGTGTACAGGGATGGGGTGGGTATTAGAGCTGGAGTACTGTAGAGGGATGGGGAGGGTATTAGGGCTGGAGTCGTGTACATGGATGGGGAGGGTATTAGGGCTGGAGTAGTGTACAGGGATGGGGAGGGTTGTGGGGCTGGAGTAGTCTACAGGGATGGGGTGGGTTGTGGGGCTGGAGTAGTGTACAGGGATGGGGAGGGTATTAGGGCTGGAGTAGTGTACAGGGATGGGGTGGGTTGTGGGGCTGGAGTAGTGTACAGGGATGGGGAGGGTATTAGGGCTGGAGTAGTGTACATGGATGGGGAGGGTTTTGGGGCTGGAGTAGTGTACAGGGATGGGGTGGGTTGTGGGGCTGGAGTAGTGTACAGGGATGGGGTGGGTTGTGGGGCTGGAGTAGTGTACAGGGATGGGGAGGGTTGTGAGGCTGGAGTAGTGTACAGGGATGGGGAGGGTTGTGGGGCTGGAGTAGTGTACAGGGATGGGGTGGGTTGTGGGGCTGGAGTAGTGTACAGGGATGGGGTGGGTTGTGGGGCTGGAGTAGTGTACAGGGATGGGGTGAGTTGTGGGGCTGGAGTAGTGTACAGGGATGGGGATGGATGTGGGGCAGGAGTAGTGTACAGGGATGGGGAGGGTATTAGGGCTGGAGTAGTGTACAGGGATTGGGAGGGTATTAGGGCTGGAGTAGTGTACAGGAATGGGGAGGTTATTAGGGCTGGAGTAGTGTACAGGGATGGGGAGGCTATTAGGGTTGGAGTAGTGTACAGGGATGGGGTGGGTTGTGGGGCTGGAGTAGTGTACAGGGATGGGGAGGGTGGTGGGGCTGGAGTAGTGTACAGGGATGTGGTGGGTTGTGGGGCTGGAGTAGTGTACAGGGATGGGGTGGGTTGTGGGGCTGGAGTAGTGTACAGGGATGGGGTGGGTTGTGGGGCTGGAGTAGTGTACAGGGATGGGTTGGGTATTAGGGCTGGAGTAGTGTACAGGGATGGGGAGGGTATTAGGGCTGGAGTAGTGTACAGGGATGGGGTGGGTATTAGGGCTGGAGTAGTGTACAGGGATCGGGAGGGTTTTAGGGCTGGTGTAGTGTACAGGGATGGGGAGGGTATTAGGGCTGGAGTAGTGTACAGGGATGGGGTGGGTTGTGGGGCTGGAGTAGTGTACAGGGATGGGGAGGGTTGTGGGGCTGGAGTAGTGTACAGGGATGGGGAGGGTATTAGGGATGGAGTAGTGTACAGGGATGGGGAGTGTTGTGGGGCTGGAGTAGTGTACAGGGATGGGGAGGGTTGTGGGGCTGGAGTCGTGAACAGGGATGGGGTGGGTGGTGGGGCTGGAGTAGTGTACAGGGATGGGGTGGGTTGTGGGGCTGGAGTAGTGTACAGGGATGGGGTGGGTATTAGGGCTGGAGTAGTGTACAGGGATGGGGAGGGTATTAGGGCTGGTGTAGTGTACAGGGATGGGGAGGGTTGTAGGGCTGGAGTAGTGTACAGGGATGGGGTGGGTATTAGGGCTGGAGTAGTGTTCAGGGATGGGGATGGTTGTAGGGCTGGAGTAGTGTACAGGGATGGGGAGGGTGGTGGGGCTGGAGTAGTTTACAGGGATGGGGAGGGTAGTGGGGCTGGAGGAGGTTACAGAGATAGGGAGGGTTGTGGGGCTGGAGGAGGTTACAGTGATAGGGAGGGTTGTAGGGCTGGAGGAGGTTACAGAGATTGGCTGGGTTGTAGGGCTGGAGGAGGTTACAGAGATAGGGAGGGTTGTGGGGCTGGAGGAGGTTACAGAGATCGGGAGGGTTGTGGGGCTGGAGGAGGTTACAGAGATCTCGGAGGGTTGTAGGGCTGGAGGAGGTTACAGAGATAGGGAGGGTTGTAGGGCTGGAGGAGGTTACAGAGATAAGGAGGGTTATAGGGCTGGACGAGGTTACAGAGATAGAGAGGGTTGTGGGGCTGGAGGAGGTTACAGAGATAGGGAGGGTGGGAGTGCTGGAGGAGGTTACAGATATAGGGAGGGTGGTAGGGCTGGAGGAGGTTACAGAGATAAGGAGGGTTGTAGGGCTGGAGGAGGTTACAGAGATAGGCAGGGTTGTAGGGCTGGAGGAGGTTACAGAGATAAGGAGGGTTGTAGGGCTGGAGGAGGTTACAGAGATAGGGAGGGTTGTGGGGCTGGAGTAGTATACAGGGATGGGGTGGGTTGTGGGGCTGGAGTAGTGTACAGGGATGGGGTGGGTTGTGGGGCTGGAGTAGTGTACAGGGATGGGGAGGGTTGTGGGGCTGGTATAGTGTACAGGGATGGGGAGGGTGGTGGGGCTGGAGTAGTGTACAGGGATGGGGAGGGTTGTAGGGCTGGAGTAGTGTACAGGGATGGGGAGGGTGGTGGGGCTGGAGTAGTGTACAGGGATGGGGTGGATATTAGGGCTGGAGTAGTGTACAGGGATGGGGAGGGTATTAGGGCTGGTGTAGTGTACAGGGATGGGGAGGGTTGTGGGGCTGGAGTAGTGTACAGGGATGGGGTGGGTTGTGGGGCTGGAGTAGTGTACAGGGATGGGGAGGGTTGTGGGGCTGGAGTAGTGTACAGGGATGGGGTGGGTTGTGGGGCTGGAGTAGTGTACAGGGACGGGGAGGGTTGTGGGGCTGGAGTAGTGTACAGGGATGGGGAGGGTATTAGGGCTGGAGTAGTGTACAGGGATGGGGTGGGTTGTGGGGCTGGAGTTGTGTACATGGATGGGGTGGGTATTAGGGCTGGAGTAGTGTACAGGGATGGGGAGGGTTGTGGGACTGGAGTAGTGTACAGGGATGGGGAGGGTTGTGGGGCTGGAGTAGTGTACAGGGATGGGGTGGGTTGTGGGGCTGGAGTAGTGTAAAGGGATGGGGTGGGTTGTGGGGCTGGAGTAATGTACAGGGATGGGGAGTGTTGTGGGGCTGGAGTAGTGTACAGGGATGGGGTGGGTTGTGGGGCTGGAGTAGTGTACAGGGACGGGGAGGGTTGTGGGGCTGGAGTAGTGTACAGGGATGGGGAGGGTATTAGGGCTGGAGTAGTGTACAGGGATGGGGTGGGTTGTGGGGCTGGAGTAGTGTACATGGATGGGGTGGGTATTAGGGCTGGAGTAGTGTACAGGGATGGGGAGGGTTGTGGGACTGGAGTAGTGTACAGGGATGGGGAGGGTTGTGGGGCTGGAGTAGTGTACAGGGATGGGGAGGGTATTAGGGCTGGAGTGGTGTATCGGGATGGGGTGGGTTGTGGGGCTGGAGTAGTGTACAGGGATGGGGAGGGTATTAGGGCTGGAGTAGTGTACAGGAATGGGGAGGGTGGTAGGGCTGGAGTAGTGTACAGGGATGGGGAGGTTTGTGGGGCTGGAGTAGTGTACAGGGATGGGGTGGGTTGTGGGGCTGGAGTAGTGTACAGGGATGGGGAGGGTATTAGGGCTGGAATAGTGTACAGGGATGGGGAGGGTATTAGGGCTGGAGTAGTGTACAGGGATGGGGAGGGTATTAGGGCTGGAGTAGTGTACAGGGATGGGGTGGGTTGTGGGGCTGGAGTAGTGTACATGGATGGGGTGGGTATTAGGGCTGGAGTAGTGTACAGGGATGGGGAGGGTTGTGGGACTGGAGTAGTGTACAGGGATGGGGAGGGTTGTGGGGCTGGAGTAATGTACAGGGATGGGGAGGGTTGTGGGGCTGGAGTAGTGTACAGGGATGGGGTGGGTTGTGGGGCTGGAGCAGTGTACAGGGATGGGGAGGGTTGTGGGGCTGGAGTAGTGTACAGGGATGGGGTGGGTTGTGGGGCTGGAGGAGGTTACAGAGATCGGGAGGGTTGTGGGGCTGGAGGAGGTTACAGAGATCTCGGAGGGTTGTAGGGCTGGAGGAGGTTACAGAGATAGGGAGGGTTGTAGGGCTGGAGGAGGTTACAGAGATAAGGAGGGTTATAGGGCTGGACGAGGTTACAGAGATAGAGAGGGTTGTGGGGCTGGAGGAGGTTACAGAGATAGGGAGGGTGGGAGTGCTGGAGGAGGTTACAGAGATAGGGAGGGTGGTAGGGCTGGAGGAGGTTACAGAGATAAGGAGGGTTGTAGGGCTGGAGGAGGTTACAGAGATAGGCAGGGTTGTAGGGCTGGAGGAGGTTACAGAGATAAGGAGGGTTGTAGGGCTGGAGGAGGTTACAGAGATAGGGAGGGTTGTGGGGCTGGAGTAGTATACAGGGATGGGGTGGGTTGTGGGGCTGGAGTAGTGTACAGGGATGGGGTGGGTTGTGGGGCTGGAGTAGTGTACAGGGATGGGGAGGGTTGTGGGGCTGGTATAGTGTACAGGGATGGGGAGGGTGGTGGGGCTGGAGTAGTGTACAGGGATGGGGAGGGTTGTAGGGCTGGAGTAGTGTACAGGGATGGGGAGGGTGGTGGGGCTGGAGTAGTGTACAGGGATGGGGTGGATATTAGGGCTGGAGTAGTGTACAGGGATGGGGAGGGTATTAGGGCTGGTGTAGTGTACAGGGATGGGGAGGGTTGTGGGGCTGGAGTAGTGTACAGGGATGGGGTGGGTTGTGGGGCTGGAGTAGTGTACAGGGATGGGGAGGGTTGTGGGGCTGGAGTAGTGTACAGGGATGGGGTGGGTTGTGGGGCTGGAGTAGTGTACAGGGACGGGGAGGGTTGTGGGGCTGGAGTAGTGTACAGGGATGGGGAGGGTATTAGGGCTGGAGTAGTGTACAGGGATGGGGTGGGTTGTGGGGCTGGAGTTGTGTACATGGATGGGGTGGGTATTAGGGCTGGAGTAGTGTACAGGGATGGGGAGGGTTGTGGGACTGGAGTAGTGTACAGGGATGGGGAGGGTTGTGGGGCTGGAGTAGTGTACAGGGATGGGGTGGGTTGTGGGGCTGGAGTAGTGTAAAGGGATGGGGTGGGTTGTGGGGCTGGAGTAATGTACAGGGATGGGGAGTGTTGTGGGGCTGGAGTAGTGTACAGGGATGGGGTGGGTTGTGGGGCTGGAGTAGTGTACAGGGACGGGGAGGGTTGTGGGGCTGGAGTAGTGTACAGGGATGGGGAGGGTATTAGGGCTGGAGTAGTGTACAGGGATGGGGTGGGTTGTGGGGCTGGAGTAGTGTACATGGATGGGGTGGGTATTAGGGCTGGAGTAGTGTACAGGGATGGGGAGGGTTGTGGGGCTGGAGTAGTGTACAGGGATGGGGAGGGTATTAGGGCTGGAGTGGTGTATCGGGATGGGGTGGGTTGTGGGGCTGGAGTAGTGTACAGGGATGGGGAGGGTACTAGGGCTGGAGTAGTGTACAGGAATGGGGAGGGTGGTAGGGCTGGAGTAGTGTACAGGGATGGGGAGGTTTGTGGGGCTGGAGTAGTGTACAGGGATGGGGTGGGTTGTGGGGCTGGAGTAGTGTACAGGGATGGGGAGGGTATTAGGGCTGGAGTAGTGTACAGGGATGGGGAGGGTATTAGGGCTGGAGTAGTGTACAGGGATGGGGAGGGTATTAGGGCTGGAGTAGTGTACAGGGATGGGGTGGGTTGTGGGGCTGGAGTAGTGTACATGGATGGGGTGGGTATTAGGGCTGGAGTAGTGTACAGGGATGGGGAGGGTTGTGGGACTGGAGTAGTGTACAGGGATGGGGAGGGTTGTGGGGCTGGAGTAATGTACAGGGATGGGGAGGGTTGTGGGGCTGGAGTAGTGTACAGGGATGGGGTGGGTTGTGGGGCTGGAGCAGTGTACAGGGATGGGGAGGGTTGTGGGGCTGGAGTAGTGTACAGGGATGGGGTGGGTTGTGGGGCTGGAGTAGTGTACAGGGACGGGGAGGGTTGTGGGCCTGGTGTAGTGTAAAGGGATGGGGTGGGTTGTGGGGCTGGAGTAATGTACAGGGATGGGGAGGGTTGTGGGGCTGGAGTAGTGTACAGGGATGGGGTGGGTTGTGGGGCTGGAGTAGTGTACAGGGACGGGGAGGGTTGTGGGGCTGGAGTAGTGTACAGGGATGGGAGGGTTTTAGGGCTGGAGTAGTGTACAGGGATGGGGAGGGTTGTGGGGCTGGAGTAATGTACAGGGATGGGGAGGGTTGTGGGCCTGGTGTAGTGTAAAGGGATGGGGTGGGTTGTGGGGCTGGAGTAATGTACAGGGATGGGGAGGGTTTTGGGGCTGGAGTAGTGTACAGGGATGGGGTGGGTTGTGGGGCTGGAGTAGTGTACAGGGACGGGGAGGGTTGTGGGGCTGGAGTAGTGTACAGGGATGGGGAGGGTATTAGGGCTGGAGTAGTGTACAGGGATGGGGTGGGTTGTGGGGCTGGAGTAGTGTACATGGATGGGGTGGGTATTAGGGCTGGAGTAGTGTACAGGGATGGGGAGGGTTGTGGGGCTGGAGTAGTGTACAGGGATGGGGAGGGTATTAGGGCTGGAGTGGTGTATCGGGATGGGGTGGGTTGTGGGGCTGGAGTAGTGTACAGGGATGGGGAGGGTATTAGGGCTGGAGTAGTGTACAGGAATGGGATGGGTGGTAGGGCTGGAGTAGTGTACAGGGATGGGGAGGTTTGTGGGGCTGGAGTAGTGTACAGGGATGGGGTGGGTGGTGGGGCTGGAGTAGTGTACAGGGATGGGGTGGGTTGTGGGGCTGGAGTAGTGTACAGGGATGGGGAGGGTATTAGGGCTGGAATAGTGTACAGGGATGGGGAGGGTATTAGGGCTGGAGTAGTGTACAGGGATGGGGAGGGTGGTAGGGCTGGAGTAGTGTACAGTAATGGGGAGGTTTGTGGGGCTGGAGTAGTGTACAGGGATGGGGTGGGTGGTGGGGCTTGAGTAGTGTACAGGGATGGGGTGGGTTGTGGGGCTGGAGTAGTGTACAGGGATGGGGAGGGTGGTGGGGCTGGAGTAGTGTACTGGGATGGGGTTGGTTGTGGGGCTGGAGTAGTGTACAGGGATGGGGAGGGTATTAGGGCTGGAGTAGTGTACAGGGATGGGGAGGGTATTAGGGCTGGTGTAGTGTACAGGGATGGGGAGGGTGGTGGGGCTGGAGTAGTGTACAGGGATGGGGAGGGTATTAGGGCTGGAGTAGTGTACAGGGATGGGGAGGGTGGTGGGGCTGGAGTAGTGTACAGGGATGGGGAGGGTATTACGGCTGGAGTAGTATACAGGGATGGGGAGGGTTGTGGGGCTGGAATAGTGTACAGGGATGGGGAGGGTTGTGGGGCTGGAGTAGTGTACAGGGATGGGGAGGGTGGTGGGGCTGGAGTAGTGTAGAGGGATGGGTTGGGTTGTGGGGCTGGAGTAGTGTACAGGGATGGGGAGGGTTGTGGGGCTGGTATAGTGTACAGGGATGGGGAGGGTGGTGGGGCTGGAGTAGTGTACAGGGATGGGGAGGGTTGTAGGGCTGGAGTAGTGTACAGGGATGGGGAGGGTGGTGGGGCTGGAGTAGTGTACAGGGATGGGGTGGATATTAGGGCTGGAGTAGTGTACAGGGATGGGGAGGGTATTAGGGCTGGTGTAGTGTACAGGGATGGGGAGGGTTGTGGGGCTGGAGTAGTGTACAGGGATGGGGTGGGTTGTGGGGCTGGAGTAGTGTACAGGGATGGGGAGGGTTGTGGGGCTGGAGTAGTTTACAGGGATGGGGTGGGTTGTGGGGCTGGAGTAGTGTACAGGGACGGGGAGGGTTGTGGGGCTGGAGTAGTGTACAGGGATGGGGAGGGTATTAGGGCTGGAGTAGTGTACAGGGATGGGGTGGGTTGTGGGGCTGGAGTTGTGTACATGGATGGGGTGGGTATTAGGGCTGGAGTAGTGTACAGGGATGGGGAGGGTTGTGGGACTGGAGTAGTGTACAGGGATGGGGAGGGTTGTGGGGCTGGAGTAGTGTACAGGGATGGGGTGGGTTGTGGGGCTGGAGTAGTGTAAAGGGATGGGGTGGGTTGTGGGGCTGGAGTAATGTACAGGGATGGGGAGTGTTGTGGGGCTGGAGTAGTGTACAGGGATGGGGTGGGTTGTGGGGCTGGAGTAGTGTACAGGGACGGGGAGGGTTGTGGGGCTGGAGTAGTGTACAGGGATGGGGAGGGTATTAGGGCTGGAGTAGTGTACAGGGATGGGGTGGGTTGTGGGGCTGGAGTAGTGTACATGGATGGGGTGGGTATTAGGGCTGGAGTAGTGTACAGGGATGGGGAGGGTTGTGGGACTGGAGTAGTGTACAGGGATGGGGAGGGTTGTGGGGCTGGAGTAGTGTACAGGGATGGGGAGGGTATTAGGGCTGGAGTGGTGTATCGGGATGGGGTGGGTTGTGGGGCTGGAGTAGTGTAAAGGGATGGGGAGGGTATTAGGGCTGGAGTAGTGTACAGGAATGGGGAGGGTGGTAGGGCTGGAGTAGTGTACAGGGATGGGGAGGTTTGTGGGGCTGGAGTAGTGTACAGGGATGGGGTGGGTGGTGGGGCTGGAGTAGTGTACAGGGATGGGGAGGGTATTAGGGCTGGAATAGTGTACAGGGATGGGGAGGGTATTAGGGCTGGAGTAGTGTACAGGGATGGGGAGGGTATTAGGGCTGGAGTAGTGTACAGGGATGGGGTGGGTTGTGGGGCTGGAGTAGTGTACATGGATGGGGTGGGTATTAGGGCTGGAGTAGTGTACAGGGATGGGGAGGGTTGTGGGACTGGAGTAGTGTACAGGGATGGGGAGGGTTGTGGGGCTGGAGTAATGTACAGGGATGGGGAGGGTTGTGGGGCTGGAGTAGTGTACAGGGATGGGGTGGGTTGTGGGGCTGGAGCAGTGTACAGGGATGGGGAGGGTTGTGGGGCTGGAGTAGTGTACAGGGATGGGGTGGGTTGTGGGGCTGGAGTAGTGTACAGGGACGGGGAGGGTTGTGGGCCTGGTGTAGTGTAAAGGGATGGGGTGGGTTGTGGGGCTGGAGTAATGTACAGGGATGGGGAGGGTTGTGGGGCTGGAGTAGTGTACAGGGATGGGGTGGGTTGTGGGGCTGGAGTAGTGTACAGGGACGGGGAGGGTTGTGGGGCTGGAGTAGTGTACAGGGATGGGAGGGTTTTAGGGCTGGAGTAGTGTACAGGGATGGGGAGGGTTGTGGGGCTGGAGTAATGTACAGGGATGGGGAGGGTTGTGGGCCTGGTGTAGTGTAAAGGGATGGGGTGGGTTGTGGGGCTGGAGTAATGTACAGGGATGGGGAGGGTTTTGGGGCTGGAGTAGTGTACAGGGATGGGGTGGGTTGTGGGGCTGGAGTAGTGTACAGGGACGGGGAGGGTTGTGGGGCTGGAGTAGTGTACAGGGATGGGGAGGGTATTAGGGCTGGAGTAGTGTACAGGGATGGGGTGGGTTGTGGGGCTGGAGTAGTGTACATGGATGGGGTGGGTATTAGGGCTGGAGTAGTGTACAGGGATGGGGAGGGTTGTGGGGCTGGAGTAGTGTACAGGGATGGGGAGGGTATTAGGGCTGGAGTGGTGTATCGGGATGGGGTGGGTTGTGGGGCTGGAGTAGTGTACAGGGATGGGGAGGGTATTAGGGCTGGAGTAGTGTACAGGAATGGGATGGGTGGTAGGGCTGGAGTAGTGTACAGGGATGGGGAGGTTTGTGGGGCTGGAGTAGTGTACAGGGATGGGGTGGGTGGTGGGGCTGGAGTAGTGTACAGGGATGGGGTGGGTTGTGGGGCTGGAGTAGTGTACAGGGATGGGGAGGGTATTAGGGCTGGAATAGTGTACAGGGATGGGGAGGGTATTAGGGCTGGAGTAGTGTACAGGGATGGGGAGGGTGGTAGGGCTGGAGTAGTGTACAGTAATGGGGAGGTTTGTGGGGCTGGAGTAGTGTACAGGGATGGGGTGGGTGGTGGGGCTTGAGTAGTGTACAGGGATGGGGTGGGTTGTGGGGCTGGAGTAGTGTACAGGGATGGGGAGGGTGGTGGGGCTGGAGTAGTGTACTGGGATGGGGTTGGTTGTGGGGCTGGAGTAGTGTACAGGGATGGGGAGGGTATTAGGGCTGGAGTAGTGTACAGGGATGGGGAGGGTATTAGGGCTGGTGTAGTGTACAGGGATGGGGAGGGTGGTGGGGCTGGAGTAGTGTACAGGGATGGGGAGGGTATTAGGGCTGGAGTAGTGTACAGGGATGGGGAGGGTGGTGGGGCTGGAGTAGTGTACAGGGATGGGGAGGGTATTTCGGCTGGAGTAGTATACAGGGATGGGGAGGGTTGTGGGGCTGGAATAGTGTACAGGGATGGGGAGGGTTGTGGGGCTGGAGTAGTGTACAGGGATGGGGAGGGTGGTGGGGCTGGAGTAGTGTAGAGGGATGGGTTGGGTTGTGGGGCTGGAGTAGTGTACAGGGATGGGGAGAGTATTAGGGCTGGAGTACTGTACAGGGATTGGGAGGGTTGTGGGGCTGGAGTAGTGTACAGGGATGGGGAGGGTATTAGGGCTGGAGTAGTGTACAGGGATGGGGAGGGTGGTGGGGCTGGAGTAGTGTACAGCGATGGGGAGGGTTGTGGGGCTGGAGTAGTTTACAGGGATGGGGAGGGTTGTGGGGCTGGAGTCGTGTACCGGGATGGGGTGGGTTGTAGGGCTGGAGTAGTGTACAGGGATGGGGAGGGTGGTGGGGCTGGAGTAGTGTACAGGGTTGGGGAGGGTTGTGGGGTTGGAGTAGTGTACAGGGATGGGGAGGGTATTAGGGCTGGAGTAGTGTACAGGGATGGGGAGGGTATTAGGGCTGGTGTAGTGTACAGGAATGGGGAGGGTGGTGGGGCTGGAGTAGTGTACAGCGATGGGGAGGGTTGTGGGGCTGGAGTAGTGTACAGGGATGGGGAGGGTTGTGGGGCAGGATTAGTGTACAGGGATGGGGAGGGTATTAGGGCTGGTGTTGTGTACAGGGATGGGGTGGGTTGTGGGGCTGGAGTAGTGTACAGGGATGGGGAGGGTGGTGGGGATGGTGTTGTGTACAGGGATGGGGAGGGTTGTAGGGCTGGAGTAGTGTACAGGGATGGGGTGGCTGGTACGGCTGCAGTATTGTACAGGGATGGGGAGGGGCGAGGCGTGTAGGTAGTTGAACACTGGGTGATTTTGTTTAATTCGAGCGATTGCTGGACCAGGGATTGGGAACAGTAAATGAACTGTGGCCTGCAATCGATAAGGGGTGGGGGAGGGCTTTCTGCTTGAAGTGCATGCTGGGAGGGTGGGGGTGTTGGGGATGTGAAATATCCGGGAATTTTACCTCCATTGCCCTGTTTTACCAGCAGTGGATTATCATGGCTGTAGGGTTTACCGATATGCACTCCTGACATGTGCCTTATCACAACACTCATGCCACCACCCCACCCCGGCCACCTTCCTTTGCCCTACCATTCAGCAGATGTCCCATCAGCCAGCTGGGTGTATTGGTCTGGACCTCCCTCACTAAACCTTCTCCCTCCTGCTGCTCCTTTAAGACCGCCTCCCCCCTTAGACGCCACCTCTTTGACCCAGCTTTTGGTCCCTCCTCCTAACATCTCTCAATATCTGTTCCACCCTTATGAAGTGCTTCGGGACATTTTACCACTTTAAAGGTTGTATATAAATACAAGTTGGAGTGCAGTGACAGTGGTTAGACAGCGATATCATGCGCAGCAAGATCCCACAAACAGCAATCACCAGTTAAGGTTTTTTGTTATAATCGTTCCCGGGATGTGGGCATCACTGGCAAGGCCATCATTTATTGCCCATCCCTAATTGCCCTTGAGGAGGTGGTGGTGAGTCATCTTCTTGAACCGCTGCAGTCCGTGTGGTGAAGATATTCCCTCAGTGCTGTTAGGGAGGGAGTTCCAGGATTTTGACCCAACAACGATGAAGGAACGGCCAATATACTTCCAAGTCAGGATGGTGTGTGTGTTTGAGAGGAACTTGGTGTTCCCATGCGTCTGCTGCCCTTGTCCTTCTAGGTGGTAGAGGTCGCGGATTTGGGAGGTGCTGCCGAAGAAGCCTTGGCGAGTTGCTGCAGTGCATCTTGTAGATGGTACACACTGCAGCCACGGTGCGCCGGTGGTGGAGGGAGTTAATGTTTAAGGTGGTGGATGGGGTGCCAATTAAGCGGGCTGCTTTGTCCTGGATGGTGTTGAGCTTCTTGAGTGTTGTTGGAGCTCCACTCAGCCAGGCAAGTGGAGCGTATTCCATCACATTCCCGACTTGTGCCTTGTAGCTGGTGGAAAGGCTTTGGGGAGTCAGGAGGTGAGACACTCACCGCAGAATACTTAGCCTCTGACCTGCTCTTGTTGCCACAGTATTTATGTGGCTGGTCCAGTTAAGTTTCAACCACCCTCTGGGTGAAAAAGTTTTTCCTCAAATCCCCTCTAAACCTCCTGCCCCTTACCTTGAAACTATGCCCCCTGGTTATTGACCCCTCTACTAAGGGGAAAAGTTCCTTTCTATCTACCCTATCTATGTCCCTCATAATTTTGTACACCTCAATCAAGTCCCCCCTCAGCCTTCTCTGCTCTAAGGAAAACAACCCCAGCCTGTCCAGTCTCTCTTCATAGCTGAAACACTCCAGCCCAGGTAACATCCTGGTGAATCTCCTCTGCACCCTCTCCAATGCAATCACATCCTTCCTATAGTGTGGCGACCAGAACTGCACACAGTATTCCAGCTGTGGCCTAACTAGTCTTTTGTACAGCTCCATCATAACCTCCCTGCTCTTATATTCGATGCCTCGGCTAATGAAGGCAAGTATCCCATATGCCTTTTTAACCACCTTATCTACCTGTCCTGCTGCCTTCAGGGATCTATGTACATGCACACCAAGGTCCCTCTGATCCTCTGTCCTTCCGAGGATCCTACCATTCATTGTGTATTCCCTTGCCTTGTTAGTCCTCCCAAAATGCATCACCTCACACTTTTCAGGGTTAAATTCCATTTGCCACTGTTCTGCCCATCTAACCATCCCATCTATATCGTACTGTAGCCTGAGGCTTCCCTCCTCACTATTTACCACCCCACCAATTTTCGTGTCATCTGCGAACTTACTGATCATACCTCCTACATTCATATCTAAATCATTAATATACACTACAAACAGCAAAGGAACCAGCACCGATCCCTGCGGTACACCATTGGACACAGGCTTCCAGTCACAAAAACAACCTTCGACCATCACCCTCTGCCTCCTGCCACTAAGCCAATTTTGGATCCAATGTGCCAAATTGCCCTGGATCCCATGGGCTCTTACCTTCTTGACCAGTCTCCCATGTGGGACTTTGTCAAAAGCCTTACTGAAGTCCATGTAGGCTATATCAACTGCACTACCCTCATCCACACACCTAGTCACACCCTTGAAAAATTCAATCAAATTGGTCAGACATGATCTCCCCCTGACAAAGCCATGCTGACTTTCCCTGATTAATCCCTGCCTCTCCAAGTGGAGACTAATTCTGTTCCTCAGAATTTTTTCCAATAATTTCCCTACCACTGATGTTAGGCTCACTGACCTGTAATTCCCTGGTTTATCCCTACTACCCTTCTTGAATAATGGTACTACGTTAGCTGTCCTCCAGTCCTCCGGCACCTCCCCTGTGGTCATGATGCGGAGATGCCGGTGTTGGACTGGGGTGGACAAAATTGAGAGGTCGCACAACACCAGGTTATAGTCCAACAGTTTTATTTGAAATCACAAGCTTTCGGAGCTTACTACTCCTTCGTCGGGTGAAGTAAAAAGATACAGAATCGCCAAAGCATATATAGAATGCTTTGGCGATTCTGTATCTTTTTACTTCACCCGACGAAGGAGTAGTAAGCTCCGAAAGCTTGTGATTTCAAATAAAACTGTTGGACTATAACCTGGTGTTGTGCGACCTCTCAATTTTGACCTCCTCTGTGGCCAGAGAGGTTCTGAAAATTTGTGTCAGAGCCCCTGCAATCTCACAGAATCCCCACAGTGCAGATAGAGGCCATTTCGGCCCATCGAGCCTGCACCGACACATATCCCACCCTATCCCCGTAACCCCACATATTTAATCCCCCTAACACTAAGGGTCAATTTATCATAGCCAAATCAACCTAACCCGCACATCTTTGGACTGTGGGAGGAAACCGGAGCACCCGGAGGAAACCCACGCAGACACGGGGAGAATGTGCAAACTCCACACAGACAGTCACCCGTGGCTGGATTCGAACCCGGGTCCCTGGCGCTGTGAGGCAACAGTGCTAACCACTATGCCACCGTGTTGCCCTCCCTTGCCTCACACAGCAGCCTGGGATACATCTTGTCTGGGCCTGGGGAATTATCCACTTTTAAGCCCGCTAAAACCGCTAGTACCTCCTCCCTCTCAATACTAATTTGTTCAAGTATATCACAATCCCCCTGCCTGATTTCTATGCCTACATCGTCCTTCTCCATAGTGAACAAAGATGCAAAATATTCATTTAAAACCCCACCTACATCTATTGGCTCTACACACAGATTGCCACTTTGGTCCGTAATGCGCCCTACTCTTTCTCTGGTTATCCTCTTGCCCTTAATATACTTATAAAACACCTTGGCATTTTCCTTTAGTTTGCCCGCCAGTGTTTTTTCATGCCCCCTCCTCGCTCTCCTAATTTATTTTTTAAGTACCCCCCTGCACTTTCTATACTCCTCTTGGGCTTCCATTGTTTTTAGTCCTTTGTATCTGCCAAAAGTCTCCCTTTTTTTCCTAATCCATTCTTGTATATCCCTTGACATCCAGGGTTCCCTGGGCTTGTTGGTCCCACCGTTCACCTTTACGGGAACATGTTGGCTTTGTACTCTCTCTATTTCCGTTCTGAAAGACTCCCATTGCTTTGATATAGATTTTCCTACAAGTCGCTGATCCCAATCCATTTTGGCCAGATCCTGCCTTATCATATTAAAATCGGCCTTTCCCCAATTTATAACGTTTATTTCCGGTCCATCTTTGTCCTTTTCCATGACTACCTTAAATCTCACTGAATTATGGTCACTGTCACCAAAATGCTCTCCTACTAACACTTCTACCACTTGCCCGGCTACATTCCATAGAATTAGGTCCAGTACCGCCCCCTCTCTTGTAGGACTTTCTACATGCTGGCTCAAAAAGCTCTCCTGGATGCACATTAAGAATTCCGCACCCTCTAAGCCTTTCACACTCTGACTATCCCAGTTAATATTGGGGAAGTTGAAATCCCCTACTATTATTACCCTATTATTTCTACACTTCTCTGAGATTTGCCTACATATCTGTTCCTCTATCTCCCCGTGACTGTTTGGGGGCCTATAGTACACTCCCAGCAAAGTGCTTGCCCCCTTTTTGTTTTTAAGTTCTACCCATATGGCCTCATTAGAGGAACCTGCTAAGATATCATCCCTCCTTACAGCAGTATTTGACTCCTTGATTAATATTGCGACAACCCCTCCTCTTTTACACCCCCTCTGTCTCGCCTGAAGATTCTATACCCCGGAATATTGAGCTGCCAGTCCTGCCCCTCCCTCAACCATGTCTCTGTGATAGCAACAATATCATACTCCCATGTGTTCATCAACACCTTCAATTCATCTGCCTTACTCGCAAGACTCCTTGCATTAAAATAAATGCCATCCAGCCTTGCCATACTCCCTTGTGCCGTTACATATTTGCTCTGCCTTCCAGACTGACTTGTTTTTTCCTCTATATTTGGCTGTGCATCACCCCCTAATATAGCTCCATTCCGTATCCCATCCCCCTGCCAAGTTAGTTTAAACCCCCCCCAACAGGACCAGCAAACCTCCCCGCAAGGATGTTGGTCCCGTTCCAGTTCAGCTGCAACCTGTCCGACTTGTACAGGTCCCACCTTCCCCAGAAGCAGACCCAGTGATCCAAGAAACTAAAGCCCTCCCTCCTGCACCAACTCTTTAGCCATGCATTCATCTGCTCTATCCTCCTATTGCTATACTCACTAGCACGTGGCACCGGGAATAATCCAGAGATTACAACCTTTCCGGTCCTGCTTTTTAATCTGCTCCCTAGCACCCTAAATTCTTGTTGCAGGACCTCATCCCTCTTTCTGCCCATGTCGTTGGTACCAATGTGAACCACGACCTCTGACTGTTCACCCTCCCCCTTCAGAATGCCCTGCAGCCGTTCAGTGACATCCTTGACCCTGGCACCAGGGAGGCAACATACCATCCTGGAGTCACGTCTGCGGCCACAGAAACATCTATCTGTTCCCCTGACGATAGAATCCCCTATCACTATTGCTCTCCCACTCTTTTTCCTCCCCTCCTGTGCAGCTGAGCCACTCGTAGTACCACGGACTTCGCTCTTGCTGCATTCCCCTGAGAAACCATCTCCCCCAGCAGTATCCAAAACGGAAAATCTGCTGGAGAGGTTGATGGACCGAGGGGACTCCTGCACTACCTTCCTAGTTCTTTTACAATGTCTGACGGTCACCCATTCCCTGTCTGCCTGTGCACTCTACCTGCGGTGTGCCCACCTCGTTAAACATGCTATCCACGAAGATCTCAGCTTCGCGGATGCCCCACAGTGACTCCAGCCGCAGCTCCAGCTCCGAAACGCGGATTTCGAGTAGCTGCAGCTGGAGACACTTCCTGCACATGTGTTCACCCTGGACACCTAAAGTGTCCCTGACTTCCCACATAGCACAGGAGGAGCACTCCACGGTGCCGAGCTGCCCTGACATGTCCTACCCTTAACTTACTCCCTTTACTTCCTTTAAATTAAAGAATATTAAATACACTAGGGACCTTACTTCCCTTTAAACACTACTTACTCTAAACTAGAGACCTTACTTTGACTTTAACGACTGGACTGTAGAAATTCTCACCAGGTCCTACTTACCAATCAGCTCCTTCCCTGGTTGTGACGTCACTTTAGCGGTTTCGCAGTTGTTGTTGTTGTTGTTTGCCTGCTCCCGCCCTCGGACTCTTTCCTTGGTGTAAAGTAAGAACCAATTCCCAACTCGCAGCACTCTGTTTAAACCGCACTCAGTCTTTGCGTTCGGTCTCCACCCAGGGCCGCTCTCGCTGCCTCTGCCGCCGGTGAGTCTGGCCCGCTCTCTCTCTCCCCGCTCTTTAAATCCTCGGTCTCTGCGCTCAGTCTCCACCCAGGGCCGCTCTCGCTGCCTCTGCCGCCGGTGAGACTCTCGCTTGTTGGAGATTGTCATTGCCTGGCACTTGTGTGGCGCGTATGTTACCTGCCACTTATCAGCCCAAGCCTGAATGTTGTCCAGGTCTTGCTGCATGTGGGCATGGACTGCTTCATTATCTGAGGAGTTGCGAATGGCACTGAACTCTGTGCAGTCATCAGCGAACATCCCCATTTCTGAGCTTATGTTGGAGGGAAGGTCATTGATGAAGCAGCTGAAGATGGTTGGACCCAGGACACTGCCCTGAGGAACTCCTGCAGCGATGTCCTGGGGCTGAGATGACTGGCCTCCAACCACCACAACCATCTTCCTTTGTGCTAGGTATGACTCCAGCCAGTGGAAAGTTTTCCCCCCGATTCCCTTTGACTTCAGTTTTACTGGGGCTCCTTGATGCCACACTCAGTCAAGTGCTGCCTTGATGTCAAGGGCAGGTCACTCTCACCTCACCTCTGGAATTCAGCTCTTTTGTTTCTGGTGCTGTTGGCTGAGGGTGGAGAGTTGGCCAGGACACTGAAAGGACGCCACCCTCTTCCACTAACGGAGACATATCCAACATTGAAGTGAATGTTGCTGATGTTAAGTGCTGTGTCTGCGCTAATACTCTTCCTGTTTTTCACCCGTGATGCTTCCAGACTTCAGCAAAATGGCCTGTTGCTGTCCTTGACTGATTCCGTGGTTGGCCTATCAGGCCCTCCCAGTGCACTGCTGTCAAACCACTCTATAAATATTGATGAGTGACCGTCCATTCTCAGGTGGGCTTCACACACCCATCTCCTGGGCCCCAACACTTGAGGGGTCTTGGGCAAGAGAAGAAATTCGAAGGTTAAGGTCCCTGTCCATCTTTAGCTTGCCCAAGCTTGTCCCTGCCGAGGACTTCTGTTGCGCTGAATCTTCAAAAGGGATGAAAGCATGAAGATGGGTAGAGGGGGGCAGAGTCCAGTATGACTGTTGCACCTCACTACATCTCTCTCCCTCTCGCTCCCTCTCTCTCCCTCTCTCTGTCTCTGTCTCTCTCTCCCTCTCTCTACTTCTACCTCTCGCTCCCTCTCTCTCCTTCTCTCTCTCCCTGTATCTCTCTCTCCCTCCCCCTCCCCCTCTCCCTCCCTCCCTCTCTCTCCCTTTCCCTCTCTCTCTCTCCCTCTCTCTCTCTCCTTCTCTCTCTCTCCCTCTCTCTCTCTCCCTCTCCCATTTATTAGTCGCAATGGTTGTGCAGGAAGCTAATTGAAGAATCTGAAATCCTTTCATTGCCTTTTTCTTTCAGAGCCCACAGCCAGCAGGTGTGAACGGATGGTCCAGGGGCTGACGGAAGCTGCAAGCACCAGGCACATTTTTTCTGGAGATGCGCTGCCCATTCCTTTCAACATTGCTCTCTTTTCAATTTTGTTCATTGACAGAATCTTGGAAGATTGTAGGCCGAGCTTTTCTGATGTGTAGGTACAAAGAGCTGAATGACTGGTTGGTGAAGAGTGAGAAAGGAATTCCAGCAATGATAACTTGTTTATTGTTCCTATCATCTCACTCTTCCCCTTGGAGATCAGTGTGAAGTAGTGGGAGGAGTCACAGGCTGATTAACTGACCATTAATAGTATATATGGTGTTTCGAGAAAGCCGAGTTCTGGGTAGGGACTCCTTCCCGCTCATTGAAGCCTCTGCCCAGCCAAACATGTCACCACTTGGCTCGTCCACAACCCACAATGGTGGAGTAGATTTCTTTGCCAAGCTCCCCTCTGCCACTTTCCCCACTCCTCTGGCACTTTCTCCCCCTTTGGGGTTCTTCACCCACTTCTCTCACATCAGATCCTTCCTAAGCCCCACACCCACTTTCTCACCCAGCTCTGCTCCCGCTCTCCTCCTTAGATCCTGCTTTGAGCGACTGCTCATCCTTGATGTTTATAACCTCCTGTTGAGGCTGCCGCGAAACACGAATTAAGGCTGAATCCATGTGTGTTAAACAAGAGACTTTTTAATCACAGCATGGTCCAAAATGGCTGAACAGAAAAGCTCCCAGAATTCTCTGGGCAAATCCTGAGGCCCCGCCTACTCCTGCCTTAAAGGTAAGGTGCCTTAAAGGGAAGGTGCTGGATATTTGTCCACAGACGGAAGAGTGGATAATGCCCGTTTAGGTGGCGATCCGCCACACACCACCTAAACTCTCCAAGCACCCCCCTCCACTCCCACTCGCACTCTGCCGACTTTGCAACCCACCTTTCTTCACAATCATCCTTGGTATAAACTTTCCCAGGGACGTGCGCTCAACCCTGAGATCTCTCTCAGCCTCACCACTCCAGAAGTCCTGATCACCAATACCAATAACAACTTGCATTTATTTATTGCACCTTTGAGGTAGAAAATGTTTCAAAGCTCTTTACAGAGGGCGGGGCAGGGACACAAAGAATAGATTCAAGTGATAGGCCCTGAGCCATGTGGAAGGGTTAGGAGAGGTGACAGAAAGCTTGGTCCAAAAGATGGGTCATGATTAGGCTTGTAAAAAAAGGAGTGTGAAGCTGAGATATGGGAGGGTCTCAGGGAGAAAGTTCCAGAGACCAGGGTCACCGTCAGGTCATCACAGACCAGGGTCACCGGTGGGTCATCGGATACCAGGGTCACCGGTGGGTCATCACAGACCAGGATCACCGGAGGGTCGTCACAGACCAGGGTCACCGGTAGGTCAGCACAGACCAGGGTCACTGCCAGGTCATCACAGACCAGGGTCACCGGTGGGTCATCGGAGACCAGGGTCACCGGTGAGTCATCACAGACCAGGGTCACCGTTGGGTCGTCACAGACCAGGGTCACCGGTGGGTCATCACAGACAAGGGTCACCGGAGGGTCATCGGAGACCAGGGTCACCGGTGGGTCATCTGAGACCAGGGACACGGGTGGGTCATCGGAGACCAGGGTCACCGGTGGGTCATCACAGAACTGGGTCACCGGTGGGTCATCACAGACCAGGGTCACTGGTGGGTCATCGGAGACCAGGGTCACCAGTGGGTCATCACAGACCAGGGTCACCGTCAGGTCATCGGAGACCAGGGTCACCGGTGGGTTATCACAGACCAGGGTCACCGGTGGGTCATCACAGACCAGGGTCACCGTCAGGTCATCGGAGACCAGGGTCACCGGTGGGTTATCACAGACCAGGGTCACCGGTGGGTCATCACAGACCAGGGTCATCGGAGACCAGGGTAACCGGAGGGTCATCGGAAACCAGGGTCTCCGGTGGGTCATCGGAGACCAGGGTCACCGGAGGGTCATCGGAGACCAGGGTCACCGGTGGGTCATCACAGACCAGGGTCACTGGTGGGTCATCGGAGACCAGGGTCACCGGTGGGTCATCGGAGACCAGGGTCACCGGTGGGTCATCACAGACCAGGGTCACCGGAGGGTCATCGGAGACCAGGGTCACCGGTGGGTCATCACAGACCAGGGTCACCGGTGGGTCATCACAGACCAGGGTCACCGGTGGGTCATCGGAGACCAGGGTCACCGGTGGGTCATCACAGAACTGGGTCACCGGTGGGTCATCACAGACCAGGGTCACCGGTGGGTCATCGGAGACCAGGGTCACCGGTGGGTCATCACAGACCAGGGTCACCGGAGGGTCATCGGAGACCAGGGTCACCGGTGGGTCATCGGAGACCAGGGTCACCGGTGGGTCATCACAGAACTGGGTCACTGGTGGGTCATCACAGACCAAGGTCACCGGTGGGTCATCGGAGACCAGGGTCACCGGTGGGTCATCACAGACCAGGGTCACCGGAGGGTCATCGGAGACCAGGGTCACCGGTGGGTCATCGGAGACCAGGGTCACCGGTGGGTCATCACAGACCAGGGTCACCGGTGGGTCATCACAGACCAGGGTCACCGGTGGGTCATCACAGACCAGGGTCACCGGTGGGTCATCACAGACCAGGGTCACCGGTGGGTCATCAGAGACCAGGGTCACTGGTGGGTCATCGGAGACCACGGTCACTGGTGGGCCATCAGAGACCAGGGTCACTGGTGGGCCATCAGAGACCAGGGTCTCCGAAGGGTCATCGGAGACCAGGGTCACCGGTGATTGAGCAAAGTACACTTCTGGTCTGTTTCTTACAATAAATGCCCATTTTCTTCTCCCCTCTGTCTTGTGTTTCAGAAGCATTATTTTGTGATTTTATTATGGCTGTTGATAAATACTTATCATTAAGAAAGCAAATCCTACTCTTTCAGTGTCGCTTCCAGTATGCTCACAGGCCAAAGTCCCAAACAAAATCCTTCCTGACTATGACTGTGGTGCCTTCTCCTTCTTTGTCCTCCTTGAATCTCCTTGTTGACTACCATGTTCCTCTACAGCCTTGCCTCCATTGTCCAGCTCGGTGTGACAGCCCTCATGCGATTCAATTCACACCTGTCTGAACACAGCCAGCTCATTTTCAGTGGTAGATTCTTTTCTCAGCCTCACACAGTCACCTCCAGAGCCTCCTGACGTAGACCCCTTCCATTTCCTCATCGGCATGCTCAGGCAGCATAGGGTCAGATTTCATAGGTCTTCTGATGACTTTCAGCTCGACCTCTCCATCACTTCCCTGGACCCCACAAACACCTCTGTTTTGTTAGATTGCTTGTCAAGAGTCATAGATTCATAGAGTCATAATGGCACAGAAGGAGGCCATTCGGCCCATCGAGTCCATGCCAGCTCTCTGTAGAGCAATCCAGTCAGTCCCATTCCCCCGCTCTATCCCCGTAGCCCTGCAAGTTTATTTCCCTCAAGTGCCTATCCAGTCTCCCCTTGAAAACATTGAGTGTCTCCGCTTCCACCACTTCCGTCAGCAGCGAGTTCCAGGTCCTCACCACTCGCTGCGTAAAAAAGTTTTTCCTCAGGATTGCTACCAGTGCCACGTGCTAGTCAGAGTAGAAATAGGAGGATATTTCAAATGAATACATGGCTAGAGGAATGATGCAAGGGGGAGGGATTCAAATTTCTTGGACATTGGAACCGGTTCTGGGGGAGGTGGGACCAGTACAAATGGGACGGTCTGCACCTGGGCAGGGCCGGGACCGATGTCCTCGGGGGAGTGTTTGCTAGTGCTGTTGGGGAGGGTTTAAACTAAAGTGGCAGGGGGTTGGGAACCTGAGCAGGGAGACAGAGGAAAGGGAAACAAGGATAAAGCTAAAGACAGGAAGGAGAAAAACAAAAGTAGAAGGCAAAGAACTCAACGGTTTAAATCAAACATGGTCACAGTAAATAATAATTCATATAGGTCTGAGAGCATTAAAAAAACAAGCTTGAAGACTTTGTGTCTTAATGTAAGGAGCATTCGGAACAAGGTGGATGAATTAGCTGCGCAAATAGAGGTAAATGAATACGATTTGATTGGGATTACAGAAACATGGCTCCAGGGTGGCCAAGGCTGGGAACTCAACATCCAGGGTTATTCAATATTTAGGAAAGATAGGCAAAAAAGAAAGGGAGGTGGGGTAGCATTGCTGGTTAAAGAGGGGATTAACACAATTGAAAGGAAGGATATTAGCTCTGATGATGCGGAATCTGTATGGGTAGAACTGAGAAATAACAAGGGGCAGAAAACGTTAGTGGGAGTGGTATATAGACCTCCAAACAGTAATACGGAGGTTGGGGACGGCATTAAAAGGGAAATTAGAGAAGCATGCAGTAAGGGCACAGCAATCATCATGGGTGACTTTAATTTACATATAGATTGGGCTAACCAAATTAGTAAAAATACTGTGGAGGAGGAATTCCTGGAATGTTTACGAGATGGTTTTCTGGAACAATATGTTGAGGAACCAACCCGAGATCAGGCCATCTTAGACTGGGTATTATGTAACGAGAAAGGATTAATTAGCAATCTTGTTGTACGAGGCCCCTTGGGTCAGAGTGATCATAATATGATAGAATTCTTCATTAGGATGGAGAGTGAAGTAGTTGAATCAGAGACTAGGGTACTGAATTTAAATAAAGGAAACTACGATGGTATGAGGCGCGAATTGGGTAGGATTGATTGGGGATTGTCACTCAAGGGGTTGACGGTGGATAGGCAATGGCAAACATTTAAAGACCGCATGGATGAACTACAGAATTTGTTCATCCCAGTGTGGCATAAGAATAAAACAAAAAGGGTGACTCAACCGTGGCTTACAAGGGAAATTAGGGATAGCATAAGATCTAAGGAGAGGGCATATAAATTGCCCAGAAAAAGCGGTCGCCCTGAGGATTGGGAGCAGTTTAGGATTCAACAAAGGAGGACAAAGGGATTAATTAAGAAGGGGAAAATAGAATATGAAAGTAAGCTTGCTGGGAACATAAAAACTGACTGTAAGAGCTTTTATAGATATGTGAAGAGAAAAAGATTAGTGAAATCAAGTGTAGGTCCCTTGCAGTCAGAAGCGTGGGAAGTTATAATGGGGAACAAAGAAATGGCAGATCAATTAAATGCATATTTTGGTTCTGTCTTCACAAAGGAGGACACAAATAACCTCCCAGAGATGTTGGAGAACATACGGTCTGATGAAAGGGAGGAACTGAAAGAAATCAGTATTTGCAGAGAAATGGTGTTAGGGATATTGACGGGATTGAAGGCCGATAAATCCCCAGGGCCTGATAATCTACATCCTAGGGTACTTAAGGAAGTGGCCCTAGAAATAGTAGATGCATTGCTGATCATCTTCCAACATTCGATGGAATCTGGAACTGTACCCATGGATTGGAGGGTAGCTAATGTTACCCCACTATTCAAAAAGGGTGGTAGAGAGAAAGCGAGGAATTACAGACCGGTAAGCCTGACATCGGTAGTGGGGAAAATGCTAGAGTCCATTATAAAAGATGTAATAGCTGAGCACTTGAAAAACAGTGACAGGATCGGAAAAAGTCAACATGGATTTACAAAAGGTAAATCGTGCTTGACTAATCTACTGGAATTTTTTGAGGATGCAACTGGGAAAATAGATAAGGGAGAACCAGTAGATGTGGTGTATTTGGACTTTCAAAAGGCTTTCGATAAGGTCCCGCATAAGAGATTAGCGTGTAAAGTTAAGGCACATGGGATTGGGGGCAAGATATTGACTTGGATAGAGAACTGGTTGGCGGACAGAAAGCAGAGAGTAGGAATTAATGGGTCTTTTTCCGAGTGGCAAGCAGTGACTAGTTGGGTACCGCTGGGATTGGTTCTTGGACACCAGCTATTCACAATATACATTAATGATCTAGATAAGGGAACTAAATGCAATATCTCCAAGTTTGCAGATGACACAAAGCTGGGTGGGCGTGTGTGCTGCGAGGAGGATACCGAGAAACTCCAGGATGATTTGGACAGGTTGGGTGATTGGGCAGAAGCGTGGCAGATGCAATATAACGTGGATAAGTGCGAGGTTATCCACTTTGGTGTCAAAAACAGAAAGGCAGACTATTATCTGAATGGCAATAGATTGGGAGAAGGGGAAGTGCAACGAGACCTGGGTGTCCTTGTGCACCAGTCGCTGAAAGTAAGCATGCAGGTGCAGCAGGCGGTGAAGAAGGCAAATGGTATTTTGGCCTTCATAGCGAAAGGGTTTGAGTATAGGAACAGGGATGTCCTGCTGCAGTTGTACAGGGCCTTGGTGAGACCACACCTTGAGTACTGTGTGCAGTTTTGGTCGCCTTATCTGAGGAAGGATGTTCTTGCCATGGAAAGAGTTCAGCGAAGATCGCAAGGCTGATACCTGGGATGGCAGGAATGACATATGAGGAGAGATTGGGTCGATTGGGCTTATACTCGCTGGAGTATAGAAGAATGAGAGGGGATCTCATCGAAACATGTAAAATTCTGACAGGTCTGGACAAACTAGATGCAGGAAGAATGTTCCCGATGGTCGGAGAGTCCAGAACCAGGGGTCATAATCTAAGGATAAGGGGTAAGCCATTTAGGACTGAGATGAGGAGGAATTTCTTCACCCAGAGAGTGGTGAACCTGTGGAATTCTCTACCACAGAAGGTAGTTGAGGCCAAGTCATCAAATATATTCAAGAATGAGTTAGATATATTTCTTAAGGCTAAAGGGATCAAGGGATATGGGGAGAAGGCAGGGACAGGGTACTGAGTTTGGATGATCAGCCATGATCTCATCGAATGGCGGAGCAGGCTCGAGGGGCCGAATGGCCTACTCCTGCTCCTATCTTCTATGTTTCTATGTTTCTCATGTCCCCCCTGTATCTCTTGTCAAATTACCTTAAATCTATGGCCCCTGGTTATTGACCTCTCTGCTAAGGGAAATAGGTTCTTTCTATCCACTATATCGAGGCCCCTCATAATTTTATACACCTTTAATTAAGTCTCCCCTCAGCCTCCTCTGTTCCAAAGAAAACAACCCCAGCTTATCCAATCTTTCCTCATAGCTAAAATTCCCCAGCCCAGGCAACATCCTTGTAAATCTCCTCTGTACCCTCTCTAGTGCAATCACATCCTTCCTGTAATGTGATGACCAGAACTGCACGCAGTACTCTAGCTGCGGCCTAACTAGTGTTTTATACAGTTCAAACATAACCTCCCTGCTCTTATATTCTATGCCTCGGCTAATAAAGGCAAGTATCCCGTATGCCTTCTTAACCACTTTATCTACCTGTCCTGCTACCTTCAGGGATCTGTGGACATGCACTCCAAGGTCCCTCTGATCCTCTGCACTTCTCAGTGTCCTACCATTTAATGTGTATTCCTGTGCCTCGTTAGCCCTCCCCTAATGCATTATCTCACACTTCTCCATTTGCCACTGTTCTGCACACCAGACCAGTCTATTGATATCTTCCTGCAGTCTGCAGCTTTCTTCCTCACTATCAACCACACGGCCAATTTTTGTCTGCAAACTTCTTAATCAGGCCCCCTACATTGAAGTCTAAATCATTGATATATACCACAAAAAGCAAGGGAACCAGTACTGAGCCCTCAAAACAGTTTTCCAGTCACAAAAACATCCGTCGACAATTACCCTTTGCTTCCTGCCGCTCAGCCACTTTTGGATCCAACTTGCCCCTTTCCCTTGGATCCTAGTACTGTTTGTGGGAGCTTGCTGTGTGTAAATTGGCTGCCGCATTTCCTACATTACAACAGTGACTACATTTCAAAAGTATTTCATTTGCTGTAAACACTGCTTCCTTCCTTCTTGCACTGGAGACATATTGATGGCGAATGTTCTCCTGCACCTCTATCTGAAATCCCTTTCCGTCCCTACCCTCAGCACTAGGTCTTTCCCAGTCTATATTAGGGTCATTAAAGTCTCCTAATATTATTACTCTATTTTTGTTACATGCCTTTGAAATTTGCTGACAAATTTGCTCATCTGTGTCCTTCTCACTGTTTGGATCTCTATAAAAACTCGCCCCACTCTGTCCCTCAACTCAAGTCAAATAGATTCAGTCCGACAACCATTTAGTATATCCTTTCTATTCAGCACTGTAACACCATCCTTAATCAATACTGCCACGCCACCTCCTCTTTTTCCTTCTCCATCATTCCTGAATACTTGGTAACACTGGCATTTCTATAGCGCCTTTCATGACCTCAGCTCATCCCAAAGCGCTTTACAGCCAATGAAGTACTTTTTCAAGAGTAATGACTGTTGTAATGTAGGAAACGCGGCAGCCAATTGTGCACAGCAGGATCCCACAAACAGACAATGATCAGATAATCTATTTTTTTGTGAGATGTTGATTGAGGGATAATTTTAGGCCAGGACACCGGAAATAATTCCCCAGCTCTACTTCGAAATAGCGCCATGGCATCTTTTATGGTCACCTGAGAGAGCAGACAGGGCCTCGGATTAACGTCTCATCCTAAAGACGGCACTTCCAGCAGTGCGGCACTCCCTCAGTACTGCCCATCCCACAGTGCAGCGCTCCCTCAGTACTGCCCCTCTGACAGCGCAACGCTCCCTCAGTACTGCCCCTCCCACAGTGAATCGCTCCCTCAGTACTGCCTCTATGACAGTGAAGCGCTCCCTCAGTACTGCCCCCCCGATAGTGCAGCGCTCCCTCCATACTGCCACTCTGACATTGCGGCGCTCCCTCAGAACTGCCCTTCCGAAAGTGCGGCGCTCCCTCAGTACTGCCCCTCCGACAGTGCGGCGCTCCCTCAGTACTGACCCTCCGACAGTGAAGCGCTCACTCAGTACAACCCCTCCGACAGTGCAGCGCTCCCTCACCACTGCCCCTCCGACAGTGCGGCTCTCCCTCAGTACTGCCCCTCCGACACTGCGGAGCTCCCTCAGTACTGCCCCTCCGACAGTGCAGCGCTCCCTCAGTACTGCCCCTCTGACAGTGCGGCACTCACTCAGTACTGCCCCTCCGACAGTGCAGCGCTCCCTCAGTAGTGCACCTCTGACAGTGCAGCGCTCCCTCAGTACTGCCCCTCCGACAGTGCAGCGCTCCCTCAGTACTGCCCCTCTGACAGTGCAGCTCTCCCTCAGTACTGCCCCTCTGACAGTGCAGCGCTCCCTCATTACTGCCCCTCTGACACGGCGGCACTCACTCAGTACTGCCCCTCCGACAGTGCAGCGCTCCCTCAGTACTGCCCCTCCGACAGTGCAGCGCTCCCTCAGTACTGCCCCTCTGACCGGGCAGCGCTCCCTCAGTACTGCCCCTCTGACACTGCAGCGCTCCCTCAGTACTGTCCCTCGGACAGTGAAGCTCTCCCTCAGTACCGCCCATCTGACAGTGCGGCTCTCCCTCAGTACTGCCCCTCTGACAGTGCAGCGCTCCCTCAGTACTACCCCTCCGACAGTGAAGCACTCCCTCAGTACTGCCCCTCGGACAGTGCGGCGCTCCCTCAGTACTGCCCCTCCAAAAGTGCAGCACTCCCTCAGTACTGCCCCTCCGACAGTGCAGGGCTCCCTCAGTACTGCCCCTCCAAAAGTGCAGCACTCCCTTTAGTACTGCCCCTTCGAAAGTGCAGCGCTCCCTCAGTACTGCCCCTCCGACAGTGCAGCGCTCCCTCAGTACTGCCCCTCCGACAGTGCAGCGCTCCCTCAGTACTGCCCCTCCGACAGTGCAGCGTCCCCTTCAGTACCGCCCATCCGACAGTGCGGCGCTCGATCAGTACTGCCCCTCCGACAGTGCAGCGCTCCCTCAGTACTGCCCCTCCGACTGTGCAGCTCTCCCTCTGTACTGCCCCTCTGACAGTGCGGCGCTCCCTCAGTACTGACCCTCCGACAGGACGGCACTCCCTCAGTACTGCCCCTCTGACCGGGAAGCGCTCCCTCAGTACAGCCTCTATGACAGTGAAGCGCTCCCTCAGTACTGCCCCTCTGACAGTGCGGCGCTCCCTCAGTACTGCCCCTCCGACAGTGCAGCGCTCCCTCGGTACTGCCCCTCCCACAGTGAATCGCTAACTCAGTACTGCCTCTATGACAGTGCAGCGCTCCATCAGTACTGCCCCTCCGACAGTGCAGCGCTCCCTCAGTACTGCACCTCCCACAGTGAATCGCTCATTAAGTAATGCCTCTATGACAGTGCACCGCTCCCTCAGTACTGCCCCTCCCACAGTGAAGCGCTCCCTCAGTACCGCCCCTCCGACAGTGCAGCACTCCCTCAGTACTGCCCCTCCTACAGTGCGGCGCTCCCTCAGTACTGCCCCTCCGACAGTGCAGCACTCCCTCAGTACTGCCCCTCTGACAGTCCAGCGCTCCCTCAGTACTGCCCCTCCGACAGAGCAGCGCTCCCTCAGTACTGCCCCTCCCACAGTGCAGCGTTCCCTCAGTACTGCCCCTCCGACAGTGCAGCGCTCCCTCAGTACTGCCCCATCCACAGTGCAGCGTTCCCTCAGTACTGCCCCTGCGACAATGCAGCACTCCCTCAGTACTGCCCCTCCCACAGTGCAGCACTCCCTCAGTACTCCCCTCTGACAGTGCAGCACTCCCTCAGTACTGCCCCTGTGACAGTGCAGCACTCCCTCAGTACTGCCCCTCCGACAGTGCGGCGCACCCTCAGTACTGCCGCTCCGACATTGCAGCGCTTGCTCAGTACTGCCCCTCCAACAGTGCAGCGCTCCCTCAGTACTGCTCCTCCGACAGTGCTGCGCTTCCTTAGTACTGCCCCTCCAACAGTGCTGCATTCCCTCAGTACTGCCTCTGCAACAGCACTGCGCTCCCTCAGTGCTTCCCCTCTGATAGTGCGGCGCTCCCTCAGTACAGCCCCTCCAACAGTGCGGGGCTCCCTCAGTACTGTCCCTCCGACAGTCCATTGCTGCCTCGGTACTGCCCCTCCGACAGTGCAGCACTCCCTCAGTACTGCCCCTCCGACAGTGCAGCGCTCCCTCAGTACTGCCCCTCGGACAGTGAAGCGGTCCCTCAGTACTGCCCCTCCGACAGTGCAGCGCTCCCTCAGTACTGCCCCTCTGACAGTGAAGCGCTCCCTCAGTACTGCCCCTCCGACAGTGCAGCATTCCCTCAGTACTGCCCCTCCGACAGCGCAACGCTCCCGCAGTACTGCCCCTCCCACAGTGAATCGCTCACTCAGTACTGCCTCTATGACAGTGAAGCGCTCCCTCAGTACTGCCCCCCCGATAGTGCAGCGCTCCCTCCATACTGCTCCTCTGACAGTGCAGCGCTCCCTCAGTACTGCCCCACCGAAAGTGCGGCGCTCCCTCAGTACTGCCCCTACGACAGTGAAGCAGTCCCTCAGTACTGACCCTCCGACAGTGAAGCGCTCACTCAGTGCAACCCCTCCGACAGTGCAGCGCTCCCTCACCACTGCCCCTCCGACAGTGCGGCTCTCCCTCAGTACTGCCCCTCCGACACTGCGGAGCTCCCTCAGTACTGCCCCTCCGACAGTGCAGCGCTCCCTCAGCACTGCCCCTCTGACAGTGCGGCACTCACTCAGTACTGCCCCTCCGACAGTGCAGCGCTCCCTCAGTAGTGCACCTCTGACAGTGCAGCGCTCTCTCAGTACTGCCCCTCCGACAGTGCAGCGCTCCCTCAGTACTGCCCCTCTGACAGTGCGGCTCTCCCTCAGTACTGCCCCTCTGACAGTGCAGCGCTCCCTCATTACTGCCCCTCTGACAGTGCGGCACTCACTCAGTACTGCCCCTCCGACAGTGCAGCGCTCCCTCAGTACTGCCCCTCTGACCGGGCAGCGCTCCCTCAGTACTGCCCCTCTGACAGTGCAGCGCTCCCTCAGTACTGTCCCTCGGACAGTGAAGCTCTCCCTCAGTACTGCCCCTCTGACAGTGCGGCTCTCCCTCAGTACTGCCCCTCTGACAGTGCAGCGCTCCCTCAGTACTACCCCTCCGACAGTGAAGCGCTCCCTCAGTACTGCCCCTCCGACAGTGCAGCGCTCCCTTAGTACTGCCCCTCTGACCGGGAAGCGCTCCCTCAGTACAGCCTCTATGACAGTGAAGCGCTCCCTCAGTACTGCCCCTCTGACAGTTCGGCGCTCCCTCAGTACTGCCCCTCCGACAGTGCAGCGCTCCCTCAGTACTGCCCCTCCCACAGTGAATCGCTCACTCAGTACTGCCTCTATGACAGTGCAGCGCTCCCTCAGTACTGCCCCTCCCACAGTGAATCGCTCACTCAGTACTGCCCCTATGACAGTGCACCGCTCCCTCAGTACTGCCCCTCCCACAGTGAAGCGCTCCCTCAGTACTGCCCCTCTGACAGTTCGGCGCTCCCTCAGTACTGCCCCTCCGACAGTGCAGCGCTCCCTCAGTACTGCCCCTCCCACAGTGAATCGCTCACTCAGTACTGCCTCTATGACAGTGCAGCGCTCCCTCAGTACTGCCCCTCCCACAGTGAATCGCTCACTCAGTACTGCCTCTATGACAGTGCACCGCTCCCTCAGTACTGCCCCTCCCACAGTGAAGCGCTCCCTCAGTACTGCCCCTCCGACAGTGCAGCACTCCCTCAGTACTGCCCCTCCTACAGTACGGCGCTCCCTCAGTACTTCCCCTCTGACAGTGCAGCACTCCCTCAGTACTGCCCCTCTGACAGTCCAGCGCTCCCTCAGTACTGCCCCTCCGACAGAGCAGCGCTCCCTCAGTACTGCCCCTCCCACAGTGCAGCGTTCCCTCAGTACTGCCTCTCCGACAGTGCAGCGCTCCCTCAGTACTGCCCCTCCCACAGTGCAGCGTTCCCTCAGTACTGCCCCTGCGACAGTGCAGCACTCCCTCAGTACTGCCCCTCCCACAGTGCAGCACTCCCTCACTACTGCCCCTCCGAGAGTGCGGCGCTCCCTCAGTACTGCCCCCTCCGACAGTGCGGCACTCTCTCAGTACTGCCCCTCCGACAGTGCGGCGCTCACTCAGTACTGTCCCTCTGATAGTGCAGCATTCCCTCTGTACTGCCCCTCCAACAGTGCAGCGCTCACTCAGTGCTGACCCTCCGACAGTGCAGCACTCCCTCAGTATTGCCTCTCTGACAGTGCAGCTCTCCCTCAGTATTGCCCTTCTGACAGTGCAAATCTCCCTTCAGTACTGCCCCTCCGACAATGCGGCGCTCCCTCAGTACTGCCCCTTCGACAGTGCAGCACACCCTCAGTACAGCCCCTCCGACAGTGCAGCGCTCCCTCAGTACTGCCCCTCCGACAGTGCAGCACTACATCAGTACTGCCCCTCCGACAGTGTTGCGCTCCCTCAGTACTGCCCCTCTGACAGTGCAGCACTCCCTCAGTACTGCCCCTCTGACAGTCCAGCGCTCCCTCAGTACTGCCCCTCTGACAGTGCAGCACTCCCTCAGTACTGCCCCTCTGACAGTCCAGCGCACCCTCCGTACTGCCCCTCCGACAGTGCTGCACTCCCTCAGTACTGCCGCTCCGATAGTGCAGCACTCTTTCAGTACTGCCCCTCCGACAGTGCAGCGCTCCCTCCGTACTGCCCCTCTGACAGTGCAGCACTCCCTCAGTACTGCCCCTCTGACAGTCCAGCAATCCCTCAGTACTGCCCCGACAGTCCAGCGCACCCTCCATACTGCCCCTCCGACAGTGCTGCACTCCCTCAGTACTGCCCCTCCGATAGTGCAGCACTCTTTCAGTACTGCCCCTCCGACAGTGCAGCGCTCCCTCCGTACTGCCCCTCCGACAGTGCAGCACTCCCTCAGTACTGCACTCCGACAGTGCAGCACTCCCTCAGGACTGCCTCTCCGACATTGCAGCACTCACTCAGTACTGCCCCTCTGAAAGTCCAGCGCTCCCTCAGTACCAAACCTCCGACAGTGCAGCACTCCCTCAGTACTGCCCCTCCGACAGTGCAGCGTTCCCTCAGTACTGCCCCTCTGACAGACCAGCGCTCCCTCAGTACTGCCCCTCCGACTGTGCAGCGCTCCCTCAGTACTGCCCGTCCGACAGTGCAGCTCTCCCTCAGTACTGCCCTTCGGACAGTGCGGCGCTCCCTCAGTACTGCCCCTCCGACTGTGCAGCGCTCCCTCAGTACTGCCCCTCCGACAGTGCAGCACTCCCTCAGTACTGCCCCTCCGACAGTGCGGCACTCCCTCAGTACTGCACCGCCGACAGTGCAGCGCTACCTCAGTGCTGTCCCTTCTAAAGTGCGGCGCTCCCTCAGTACTGCCCCTCCGACAGTGCAGCGCTCCCTCAGTACTGCCTCTCTGACAGTGCAGCGCTCCCTCAGTACTGCCCCTCCGACAGTCCAGCGCTCCCTCCATACTGCCCCTCTGACAGTGCAGCACTCTCTCAGTACTGCCCCTCTGTCAGTGTAGCGCTCCCTCAGTACTGCCCCTCCGACAGAGCAGCGCTCCCTCAGTACTGCCCCTCCCACAGTGCAGCGTTCCCTCAGTACTGCCCCTCCGACAGTGCAGCGCTCCCTCAGTACTGCCCCTCCCACAGTGCAGCGTTCCCTCAGTACTGCCCCTGCGACAGTGCAGCACTCCCTCAGTACTGCCCTTCCCACAGTGCAGCACTCCCTCAGTACTCCCCTCTGACAGTGCAGCACTCCCTCAGTACTGCCCCTGTGACAGTGCAGCACTCCCTCAGTACTGCCCCTCCGACAGTGCGGCGCTCCCTCAGTACTGCTCCTCCGACAGTGCAGCATTCCCTCAGTACTGCCCCTCTGACAGTGCGGCGCTCCCTCAGTACTGCCCCTCCGACAGTGCAGCGCTCATTCAGTACTGCTCCTCCAACAGTGCTGCATTCCCTCAGTACTGCCTCTGCAACAGCACTGCGCTCCCTCAGTGCTGCCCCTCTGATAGTGCGGCGCTCCCTCAGTACAGCCCCTCCAACAGAGCGGGGCTCCCTCAGTACCGCCTCTCCGACAGTCCATTGCTGCCTCGGTACTGCCCCTCCGACAGTGCAGCAATCCCTCAGTACTGCCCCTCTGACAGTGCTGCATTCCCTCAGTACTGCCTCTGCAACAGCACTGCGCTCCCTCAGTTCTACCCCTCCGACAGTGCGGCGCTCACTCAGTACTGACACTCCAACAGTGCGGTGCTCCCTCAGTACTGCCCCTCTGAGAGTGCGGCACTCCATCTGTACCGCCCCACTGACAGGCTAGCGCTCCCTCAGTACTGCCCCTCCGACAGTGCGGCACTCTCTCAGTACTGCCCCTCCGACAGTGCGGCGCTCACTCAGTATTGTCCCACTGATAGTGCAGCATTCCCACTGTATTGCACCTCTGACAGTCCAGCGCTCCCTCCATACTGCCCCTCTGACAGTGCAGCACTCTCTCAGTACTGCCCCTCTGTCAGTGTAGCGCTCCCTCAGTACTGCCCCTCTGATAGTGCGGCTCTCCCTCAGTACTGCCCGTCCGACAGGGCGGCGCTCCCTCAGTACTGCCCCTCCGACAGTGCGGCGCTCCCTCAGTACTGCCCCTCCGACAGTGCAGCACTCCATCAGTACTGCCCCTCTGACAGTGCGGCACTCCCTCAGTACATCCCCTCCAACAGTGCTGCGCTACCTCAGAACTGCCCCTCCGACAGTGCAGCTCTCCCTCAGTAATGCCCCTCTGACAATACAGCAACCCTCAGTACCGCCCCTCTGACAGTGCAGCACTCTCTCAGTAATGCCCCTCTGACAGTGCAGCACTCTCTCAGTAATGCCCCTCTGACAGTGCAGCACTCCCTCAGTTCCGCACCTCCGACAGTGCAGCACTCCCTGAGCACTGCTCCTCCGACAGTGCAGCGCCCCATTCAAAATTGCCACTCCGACAGTACGGCGATCCCTCAGTACTGCCCCTCTGACAGTCCAGCACTCCCTCGGTACCGACCCTCCGACAGTGCAGCACTCGCTCAGTACTGCCCCTCTGACAGTGCAGCACTCCCTCAGTACTTCCCCTCTGACAGTGCGGCTCTCCCTCAGTACTGCCCCTCCGACAGTGCAGCACTCCCTTAGTACTGCCCCTCTGACATTCCTTACACACCCTCGGTACCGACCCTCCGACAGTGCAGCACTCCCTCAGTACTGCCTCTCCGACAGTGCAGCGCTCTCTCAGTACTTCCCCTCTGACAGTGCGGCTCTCCCTCAGTACTGCCCCTCGGACAGTGCGGCGCTCCCTCAGTACTGCCCCTCCAAAAGTGCAGCACTCCCTCAGTACTGCCCCTCCGACAGTGCAGGGCTCCCTCAGTACTGCCCCTCCAAAAGTGCAGCACTCCCTTTAGTACTGCCCCTTCGACAGTGCAGCGCTCCCTCAGTACTGCCCCTCCGACAGTGCAGCGCTCCCTCAGTACTGCCCCTCCGACAGTGCAGCGCTCCCTCAGTACTGCCCCTCCGACAGTGCAGCGTCCCCTTCAGTACCGCCCATCCGACAGTGCGGCGCTCGATCAGTACTGCCCCTCCGACTGTGCAGCTCTCCCTCTGTACTGCCCCTCTGACAGTGCGGCGCTCCCTCAGTACTGACCCTCCGACAGTGCGGCTCTCCCTCAGTACTGCCCCTCTGACCGGGAAGCGCTCCCTCAGTACAGCCTCTATGACAGTGCACCGCTCCCTCAGTACTGCCCCTCCCACAGTGAAGCGCTCCCTCAGTACTGCCCCTCCGACAGTGCAGCACTCCCTCAGTACTGCCCCTCCTACAGTACGGCGCTCCCTCAGTACTTCCCCTCTGACAGTGCAGCACTCCCTCAGTACTGCCCCTCTGACAGTCCAGCGCTCCCTCAGTACTGCCCCTCCGACAGAGCAGCGCTCCCTCAGTACTGCCCCTCCCACAGTGCAGCGTTCCCTCAGTACTGCCCCTCCGACAGTGCAGCGCTCCCTCAGTACTGCCCCTCCCACAGTGCAGCGTTCCCTCAGTACTGCCCCTGCGACAGTGCAGCACTCCCTCAGTACTGCGCTTCCCACAGTGCAGCACTCCCTCAGTACTCCCCTCTGACAGTGCAGCACTCCCTCAGTACTGCCCCTGTGACAGTGCAGCACTCCCTCAGTACTGCCCCTCCGACAGCGCGGCGCTCCCTCAGTACTGCCCCTCCGAAAGTGCGGCGCTCCCTCAGTACTGCCCCTCCGAAAGTGCGGCGCTCCCTCAGTACTCCCCCTCCGACAGTGCGGTGCTCCCTCAGTACTGCCGCTCCGACATTGCAGCGCCTGCTCAGTACTGCCCCTCCAACAGTGCAGCGCTCCCTCAGTACTGCTCCTCCAACAGTGCTGCATTCCCTCAGTACTGCCTCTGCAACAGCACTGCGCTCCCTCAGTGCTACCCCTCTGATAGTGCGGCGCTCCCTCAGTACAGCCCCTCCAACAGAGCGGGGCTCCCTCAGTACCGCCTCTCCGACAGTCCATTGCTGCCTCGGTACTGCCCCTCCGACAGTGCAGCAATCCCTCAGTACTGCCCCTCTGACAGTGCTGCATTCCCTCAATACTGCCTCTGCAACAGCACTGCGCTACCTCAGTTCTCCCCCTCCGACAGTGCGGCGCTCACTCAGTACTGACACTCCAACAGTGCGGTGCTCCCTCAGTACTGCCCCTCTGAGAGTGCAGCACTCCATCTGTACCGCCCCACTGACAGGCTAGCGCTCCCTCAGTACTGCCCCTCCGACAGTGCGGCACTCTCTCAGTACTGCCCCTCCGACAGTGCGGCGCTCACTCAGTACTGTCCCTCTGATAGTGCAGCATTCCCTCTGTACTGCCCCTCCAACAGTGCAGCGCTCACTCAGTGCTGACCCTCCGACAGTGCAGCACTCCCTCAGTACTGCCCCTCCGACAGTGCAGCGCTCCCTCAGTACTGCCCCTCTGACCGGGCAGCGCTCCCTCAGTACTGCCCCTCTGACAGTGCAGTGCTCCCTCAGTACTGTCCCTCGGACAGTGAAGCTCTCCCTCAGTACTGCCCCTCTGACAGTGCGGCTCTCCCTCAGTACTGCCCCTCTGACAGTGCAGCGCTCCCTCAGTACTACCCCTCCGACAGTGAAGCGCTCCCTCAGTACTGCCCCTCCGACAGTGCAGCGCTCCCTCAGTACTGCCCCTCTGACCGGGAAGCGCTCCCTCAGTACTGCCTCTATGACAGTGAAGCGCTCCCTCAGTACTGCCCCTCTGACAGTGCGGCGCTCCCTCAGTACTGCCCCTCCGACAGTGCAGCGCTCCCTCAGTACTGCCCCTCCCACAGTGAATCGCTCACTCAGTACTGCCTCTATGACAGTGCAGCGCTCCCTCAGTACTGCCCCTCCCACAGTGAATCGCTCACTCAGTACTGCCTCTATGACAGTGCAGCGCTCCCTTAGTACTGCCCCTCTGACCGGGAAGCGCTCCCTCAGTACAGCCTCTATGACAGTGAAGCGCTCCCTCAGTACTGCCCCTCTGACAGTTCGGCGCTCCCTCAGTACTGCCCCTCCGACAGTGCAGCGCTCCCTCAGTACTGCCCCTCCCACAGTGAATCGCTCACTCAGTACTGCCTCTATGACAGTGCAGCGCTCCCTCAGTACTGCCCCTCCCACAGTGAAGCGCTCCCTCAGTACTGCCCCTCTGACAGTGCGGCGCTCCCTCAGTACTGCCCCTCCGACAGTGCAGCGCTCCCTCAGTACTGCCCCTCCCACAGTGAATCGCTCACTCAGTACTGCCTCTATGACAGTGCAGCGCTCCCTCAGTACTGCCCCTCCCACAGTGAATCGCTCACTCAGTACTGCCTCTATGACAGTGCAGCGCTCCCTCAGTACTGCCCCTCCCACAGTGAAGCGCTCCCTCAGTACTGCCCCTCCGACAGTGCAGCACTCCCTCAGTACTGCCCCTCCTACAGTACGGCGCTCCCTCAGTACTTCCCCTCTGACAGTGCAGCACTCCCTCAGTACTGCCCCTCTGACAGTCCAGCGCTCCCTCAGTACTGCCCCTCCGACAGAGCAGCGCTCCCTCAGTACTGCCCCTCCCACAGTGCAGCGTTCCCTCAGTACTGCCTCTCCGACAGTGCAGCGCTCCCTCAGTACTGCCCCTCCCACAGTGCAGCGTTCCCTCAGTACTGCCCCTGCGACAGTGCAGCACTCCCTCAGTACTGCCCCTCCCACAGTGCAGCACTCCCTCACTACTGCCCCTCCGAGAGTGCGGCGCTCCCTCAGTACTCCCCCTCCGACAGTGCGGCACTCTCTCAGTACTGCCCCTCCGACAGTGCGGCGCTCACTCAGTACTGTCCCTCTGATAGTGCAGCATTCCCTCTGTACTGCCCCTCCAACAGTGCAGCGCTCACTCAGTGCTGACCCTCCGACAGTGCAGCACTCCCTCAGTATTGCCTCTCTGACAGTGCAGCTCTCCCTCAGTATTGCCCTTCTGACAGTGCAAATCTCCCTTCAGTACTGCCCCTCCGACAATGCGGCGCTCCCTCAGTACTGCCCCTTCGACAGTGCAGCACACCCTCAGTACAGCCCCTCCGACAGTGCAGCGCTCCCTCAGTACTGCCCCTCCGACAGTGCAGCACTACATCAGTACTGCCCCTCCGACAGTGTTGCGCTCCCTCAGTACTGCCCCTCTGACAGTGCAGCACTCCCTCAGTACTGCCCCTCTGACAGTCCAGCGCTCCCTCAGTACTGCCCCTCTGACAGTGCAGCACTCCCTCAGTACTGCCCCTCTGACAGTCCAGCGCACCCTCCGTACTGCCCCTCCGACAGTGCTGCACTCCCTCAGTACTGCCGCTCCGATAGTGCAGCACTCTTTCAGTACTGCCCCTCCGACAGTGCAGCGCTCCCTCCGTACTGCCCCTCTGACAGTGCAGCACTCCCTCAGTACTGCCCCTCTGACAGTCCAGCAATCCCTCAGTACTGCCCCGACAGTCCAGCGCACCCTCCATACTGCCCCTCCGACAGTGCTGCACTCCCTCAGTACTGCCCCTCCGATAGTGCAGCACTCTTTCAGTACTGCCCCTCCGACAGTGCAGCGCTCCCTCCGTACTGCCCCTCCGACAGTGCAGCACTCCCTCAGTACTGCACTCCGACAGTGCAGCACTCCCTCAGGACTGCCTCTCCGACATTGCAGCACTCACTCAGTACTGCCCCTCTGAAAGTCCAGCGCTCCCTCAGTACCAAACCTCCGACAGTGCAGCACTCCCTCAGTACTGCCCCTCCGACAGTGCAGCGTTCCCTCAGTACTGCCCCTCTGACAGACCAGCGCTCCCTCAGTACTGCCCCTCCGACTGTGCAGCGCTCCCTCAGTACTGCCCGTCCGACAGTGCAGCTCTCCCTCAGTACTGCCCTTCGGACAGTGCGGCGCTCCCTCAGTACTGCCCCTCCGACTGTGCAGCGCTCCCTCAGTACTGCCCCTCCGACAGTGCAGCACTCCCTCAGTACTGCCCCTCCGACAGTGCGGCACTCCCTCAGTACTGCACCGCCGACAGTGCAGCGCTACCTCAGTGCTGTCCCTTCTAAAGTGCGGCGCTCCCTCAGTACTGCCCCTCCGACAGTGCAGCGCTCCCTCAGTACTGCCTCTCTGACAGTGCAGCGCTCCCTCAGTACTGCCCCTCCGACAGTCCAGCGCTCCCTCCATACTGCCCCTCTGACAGTGCAGCACTCTCTCAGTACTGCCCCTCTGTCAGTGTAGCGCTCCCTCAGTACTGCCCCTCCGACAGAGCAGCGCTCCCTCAGTACTGCCCCTCCCACAGTGCAGCGTTCCCTCAGTACTGCCCCTCCGACAGTGCAGCGCTCCCTCAGTACTGCCCCTCCCACAGTGCAGCGCTCCCTCAGTACTGCCCCTGCGACAGTGCAGCACTCCCTCAGTACTGCCCCTCCCACAGTGCAGCGCTCCCTCAGTACTCCCCTCTGACAGTGCAGCACTCCCTCAGTACTGCCCCTGTGACAGTGCAGCACTCCCTCAGTACTGCCCCTCCGACAGTGCGGCGCTCCCTCAGTACTGCCCCTCCGAAAGTGCGGCGCTCCCTCAGTACTCCCCCTCCGACAGTGCGGTGCTCCCTCAGTACTGCCCCTCCGACAGTGCAGCGCTCATTCAGTACTGCTCCTCCAACAGTGCTGCATTCCCTCAGTACTGCCTCTGCAACAGCACTGCGCTCCCTCAGTGCTGCCCCTCTGATAGTGCGGCGCTCCCTCAGTACAGCCCCTCCAACAGAGCGGGGCTCCCTCAGTACCGCCTCTCCGACAGTCCATTGCTGCCTCGGTACTGCCCCTCCGACAGTGCAGCAATCCCTCAGTACTGCCCCTCTGACAGTGCTGCATTCCCTCAGTACTGCCTCTGCAACAGCACTGCGCTCCCTCAGTTCTACCCCTCCGACAGTGCGGCGCTCACTCAGTACTGACACTCCAACAGTGCGGTGCTCCCTCAGTACTGCCCCTCTGAGAGTGCGGCACTCCATCTGTACCGCCCCACTGACAGGCTAGCGCTCCCTCAGTACTGCCCCTCCGACAGTGCGGCACTCTCTCAGTACTGCCCCTCCGACAGTGCGGCGCTCACTCAGTATTGTCCCACTGATAGTGCAGCATTCCCACTGTATTGCACCTCTGACAGTCCAGCGCTCCCTCCATACTGCCCCTCTGACAGTGCAGCACTCTCTCAGTACTGCCCCTCTGTCAGTGTAGCGCTCCCTCAGTACTGCCCCTCTGATAGTGCGGCTCTCCCTCAGTACTGCCCGTCCGACAGGGCGGCGCTCCCTCAGTACTGCCCCTCCGACAGTGCGGCGCTCCCTCAGTACTGCCCCTCCGACAGTGCAGCACTCCATCAGTACTGCCCCTCTGACAGTGCGGCACTCCCTCAGTACATCCCCTCCAACAGTGCTGCGCTACCTCAGAACTGCCCCTCCGACAGTGCAGCTCTCCCTCAGTAATGCCCCTCTGACAATACAGCAACCCTCAGTACCGCCCCTCTGACAGTGCAGCACTCTCTCAGTAATGCCCCTCTGACAGTGCAGCACTCTCTCAGTAATGCCCCTCTGACAGTGCAGCACTCCCTCAGTTCCGCACCTCCGACAGTGCAGCACTCCCTGAGCACTGCTCCTCCGACAGTGCAGCGCCCCATTCAAAATTGCCACTCCGACAGTACGGCGATCCCTCAGTACTGCCCCTCTGACAGTCTAGCACTCCCTCGGTACCGACCCTCCGACAGTGCAGCACTCGCTCAGTACTGCCCCTCTGACAGTGCAGCACTCCCTCAGTACTTCCCCTCTGACAGTGCGGCTCTCCCTCAGTACTGCCCCTCCGACAGTGCAGCACTCCCTTAGTACTGCCCCTCTGACATTCCTTACACACCCTCGGTACCGACCCTCCGACAGTGCAGCACTCCCTCAGTACTGCCTCTCCGACAGTGCAGCGCTCTCTCAGTACTGCCCCTCCAAAAGTGCAGCACTCCCTCAGTACTGCCCCTCCGACAGTGCAGGGCTCCCTCAGTACTGCCCCTCCAAAAGTGCAGCACTCCCTTTAGTACTGCCCCTTCGACAGTGCAGCGCTCCCTCAGTACTGCCCCTCCGACAGTGCAGCGCTCCCTCAGTACTGCCCCTCCGACAGTGCAGCGCTCCCTCAGTACTGCCCCTCCGACAGTGCAGCGTCCCCTTCAGTACCGCCCATCCGACAGTGCGGCGCTCGATCAGTACTGCCCCTCCGACAGTGCAGCGCTCCATCAGTACTGCCCCTCCGACTGTGCAGCTCTCCCTCTGTACTGCCCCTCTGACAGTGCGGCGCTCCCTCAGTACTGACCCTCCGACAGTGCGGCTCTCCCTCAGTACTGCCCCTCTGACCGGGAAGCGCTCCCTCAGTACAGCCTCTATGACAGTGCACCGCTCCCTCAGTACTGCCCCTCCCACAGTGAAGCGCTCCCTCAGTACTGCCCCTCCGACAGTGCAGCACTCCCTCAGTACTGCCCCTCCTACAGTACGGCGCTCCCTCAGTACTTCCCCTCTGACAGTGCAGCACTCCCTCAGTACTGCCCCTCTGACAGTCCAGCGCTCCCTCAGTACTGCCCCTCCGACAGAGCAGCGCTCCCTCAGTACTGCCCCTCCCACAGTGCAGCGTTCCCTCAGTACTGCCCCTCCGACAGTGCAGCGCTCCCTCAGTACTGCCCCTCCCACAGTGCAGCGTTCCCTCAGTACTGCCCCTGCGACAGTGCAGCACTCCCTCAGTACTGCGCTTCCCACAGTGCAGCACTCCCTCAGTACTCCCCTCTGACAGTGCAGCACTCCCTCAGTACTGCCCCTGTGACAGTGCAGCACTCCCTCAGTACTGCCCCTCCGACAGCGCGGCGCTCCCTCAGTACTGCCCCTCCGAAAGTGCGGCGCTCCCTCAGTACTGCCCCTCCGAAAGTGCGGCGCTCCCTCAGTACTCCCCCTCCGACAGTGCGGTGCTCCCTCAGTACTGCCGCTCCGACATTGCAGCGCCTGCTCAGTACTGCCCCTCCAACAGTGCAGCGCTCCCTCAGTACTGCTCCTCCAACAGTGCTGCATTCCCTCAGTACTGCCTCTGCAACAGCACTGCGCTCCCTCAGTGCTACCCCTCTGATAGTGCGGCGCTCCCTCAGTACAGCCCCTCCAACAGAGCGGGGCTCCCTCAGTACCGCCTCTCCGACAGTCCATTGCTGCCTCGGTACTGCCCCTCCGACAGTGCAGCAATCCCTCAGTACTGCCCCTCTGACAGTGCTGCATTCCCTCAATACTGCCTCTGCAACAGCACTGCGCTACCTCAGTTCTACCCCTCCGACAGTGCGGCGCTCACTCAGTACTGACACTCCAACAGTGCGGTGCTCCCTCAGTACTGCCCCTCTGAGAGTGCAGCACTCCATCTGTACCGCCCCACTGACAGGCTAGCGCTCCCTCAGTACTGCCCCTCCGACAGTGCGGCACTCTCTCAGTACTGCCCCTCCGACAGTGCGGCGCTCACTCAGTACTGTCCCTCTGATAGTGCAGCATTCCCTCTGTACTGCCCCTCCAACAGTGCAGCGCTCACTCAGTGCTGACCCTCCGACAGTGCAGCACTCCCTCAGTATTGCCCCTCTGACAGTGCAGCGCTCCCTCAGTATTGCCCTTCTGACAGTGCGGCGCTCCCTCAGTACTGCACCGCCGACAGTGCAGCGCTACCTCAGTGCTGTCCCTTCTAAAGTGCGGCGCTCCCTCAGTACTGCCCCTCCGACAGTGCAGCGCTCCCTCAGTACTGCCTCTCTGACAGTGCAGCGCTCCCTCAGTACTGCCCCTCCGACAGTGCGGCGTTCCCTCAGTACTTCCCCTCTGACAGTGCAGCACTCCCTCAGTATTGCCCCTCTGACAGTCCAGCGCTCCCTCCATACTGCCCCTCTGACAGTGCAGCGTTCTCTCAGTACTGCCCCTCTGTCAGTGTAGCGCTCCCTCAGTACTGCCCTGCTGATAGTGCGGCTCTCCCTCAGTACTGCCCGTCTGACAGGGCGGCGCTCCCTCAGTACTGCCCCTCCGACAGTGCAGCACTCCCTCATTTCCGCACCTCCGACAGTGCAGCACTCCCTGAGCACTGCTCCTCCGACAGTGCAGCGCCCCATTCAATATTGCCACTACGACAGTACGGCGATCCCTCAGTACTGCCCCTCTGACAGTCTAGCACTCCCTCGGTACCGACCCTCCGACAGTGCAGCACTCTCTCAGTACTGCCCCTCTGACAGTGCAGCACTCCCTCAGTACTTCCCCTCTGACAGTGCGGCTCTCCCTCAGTACTGCCCCTCCGACAGTGCAGCACTCCCTTAGTACTGCCCCTCTGACATTCCTGCACACCCTCGGTACCGACCCTCCGACAGTGCAGCACTCCCTCAGTACTGCCTCTCCGACAGTGCCGCGCTCTCTCAGTACTTCCCTTCTGACAATGCGTCTCTCCCTCAGTACTGCCCCTCGGACAGTGCGGCGCTCCCTCAGTACTGCCCCTCCAAAAGTGCAGCACTCCCTCAGTACTGCCCCTCCGACAGTGCAGGGCTCCCTCAGTACTGCCCCTCCAAAAGTGCAGCACTCCCTTTAGTACTGCCCCTTCGACAGTGCAGCGCTCCCTCAGTACTGCCCCTCTGACAGTGCAGCGCTCCCTCAGTACTGCCCCTCCGACAGTGCAGCGCTCCCTCAGTACTGCCCCTCCGACAGTGCAGCGTCCCCTTCAGTACCGCCCATCCGACAGTGCGGCGCTCGATCAGTACTGCCCCTCCGACAGTGCAGCGCTCCATCAGTACTGCCCCTCCGACTGTGCAGCTCTCCCTCAGTACTGACCCTCCGACAGTGCGGCTCTCCCTCAGTACTGCCCCTCTGACCGGGAAGCGCTCCCTCAGTACAGCCTCTATGACAGTGCACCGCTCCCTCAGTACTGCCCCTCCCACAGTGAAGCGCTCCCTCAGTACTGCCCCTCCGACAGTGCAGCACTCCCTCAGTACTGCCCCTCCTACAGTACGGCGCTCCCTCAGTACTTCCCCTCTGACAGTGCAGCACTCCCTCAGTACTGCCCCTCCGACAGAGCAGCGCTCCCTCAGTGCTGCCCCTCCCACAGTGCAGCTTTCCCTCAGTACTGCCCCTCCGACAGTGCAGCGCTCCCTCAGTACTGCCCCTCCCACAGTGCAGCGTTCCCTCAGTACTGCCCCTGCGACAGTGCAGCACTCCCTCAGTACTGCCCTTCCCACAGTGCAGCACTCCCTCAGTACTCCCCTCTGACAGTGCAGCACTCCCTCAGTATTGCCCCTGTGACAGTGCAGCACTCCCTCAGTGCTGCCCCTCCGACAGTGCGGGACTCCTTCAGCACTGCCCCTCCGACAGTGCAGCGCTCCCTCAGTACTGACCCTCCGACAGTGCAGCGCTCCCTCAGTACTGCCTCTCCGACAGTGCGGCGCTCCCTCAGTACTGCCTCTCCGACAGTGCGGCTCTCCCTCAGTTCTGCCCCTCCGACAGTGCAGCGCTCCCTCGGTACTGCCCCTTCGACAGTGCAGCACTCCCTCAGTACTTCCCCTCCGACAGTGCAGCACTCCCTCAGTCCTGCTCCTCCGACAGTGCGGCGATCCCTCAGTACTGCCCCTCCGACAGTGCAGCGCTCCCTCAGTACCGCCCATCCGATAGTGCAGCACTCCCTCTGTACTGCCCCTCTGACAGTGCAGCGTTCCCGCAGTACTGCCTCTCTGACAGTGTAGCACTCCCTCAGTACTGCCCCTCCGATAGTGCAGCACTCCCTCAGTACTGCCCCTCCGAAAGTGCAGGGCTCCCTCAGTACTGCCCCTCTGACCGTGCAGCGCTCCCTCTGTACTGCCCCTCCGATAGTGCAGGACTCCCTCAGAACTGCCCGTCCGACAGTGCGGCGCTCCCTCAGTACTGCCCCTCCGACAGTGCAGTGCTCCCTCAGAACTTCCCCTCTGACAGTGCGGCGCTCCCTCAGTACTGCCCCTCCGACAGTGCAGCTCTCCCTCAGTACTGCCCCTCCGACAATGCGGCGCTCCCTCAATAATGCCCCTCTGACAGTGCGGCGCTCCCTCAGGACTGCCCCTCCGACAGCGCAGCACTCACTCAGTACTGCCCCCTGACCATGCAGCCATCCCTCAGTGCTGACCCTCCGACAGATCGGCTCTCCCTCAGTACTGCCCCTCTGACAGTCCAGCGCTCCCTCACTACTGCCCCTCGGACAGTGCGGCGCTCCCTCAGTCCTGCCCCTCCGACAGTGTTGTGCTCCCTCAGAACTGCCCCTCCGACAGTGCGGCGCTCCTTCAGTACTGCCCCTCCGATAGTGCAGCACTCCCTCAGAACTGCCCTTCCGAAAGTGCGGCGCTCCCTCAGTACTGCCCCTCCGACAGTGCAGCGCTCCCTCAGTACTGCCCCTCCGACAGTGCGGCGCTCCCTCCATACTGCCCCTCTGACAGTGCAGCGTTCTCTCAGTACTGCCCCTCTGTCAGTGTAGCGCTCCCTCAGTACTGCCCCGCTGATAGTGCGGCTCTCCCTCAGTACTGCCCGTCTGACAGGGCGGCGCTCCCTCAGTACTGCCCCTCCGACAGTGCAGCACTCCCTCAGTTCCGCACCTCCGACAGTGCAGCACTCCCTGAGCACTGCTCCTCCGACAGTGCAGCGCCCCATTCAATATTGCCACTACGACAGTACGGCGATCCCTCAGTACTGCCCCTCTGACAGTCTAGCACTCCCTCGGTACCGACCCTCCGACAGTGCAGCACTCTCTCAGTACTGCCCCTCTGACAGTGCAGCACTCCCTCAGTACTTCCCCTCTGACAGTGCGGCTCTCCCTCAGTACTGCCCCTCCGACAGTGCAGCACTCCCTTAGTACTGCCCCTCTGACATTCCTGCACACCCTCGGTACCGACCTTCCGACAGTGCAGCACTCCCTCAGTACTGCCTCTCCGACAGTGCAGCGCTCTCTCAGTACTTCCCTTCTGACAATGCGTCTCTCCCTCAGTACTGCCCCTCGGACAGTGCGGCGCTCCCTCAGTACTGCCCCTCCAAAAGTGCAGCACTCCCTCAGTACTGCCCCTCCGACAGTGCAGGGCTCCCTCAGTACTGCCCCTCCAAAAGTGCAGCACTCCCTTTAGTACTGCCCCTTCGACAGTGCAGCGCTCCCTCAGTACTGCCCCTCCGACAGTGCAGCGCTCCCTCAGTACTGCCCCTCCGACAGTGCAGCGCTCCCTCAGTACTGCCCCTCCGACAGTGCAGCGTCCCCTTCAGTACCGCCCATCCGACAGTGCGGCGCTCGATCAGTACTGCCCCTCCGACAGTGCAGCGCTCCATCAGTACTGCCCCTCCGACTGTGCAGCTCTCCCTCAGTACTGACCCTCCGACAGTGCGGCTCTCCCTCAGTACTGCCCCTCTGACCGGGAAGCGCTCCCTCAGTACAGCCTCTATGACAGTGCACCGCTCCCTCAGTACTGCCCCTCCCACAGTGAAGCGCTCCCTCAGTACTGCCCCTCCGACAGTGCAGCTTTCCCTCAGTACTGCCCCTCCGACAGTGCAGCGCTCCCTCAGTACTGCCCCTCCCACAGTGCAGCGTTCCCTCAGTACTGCCCCTGCGACAGTGCAGCACTCCCTCAGTACTGCCCTTCCCACAGTGCAGCACTCCCTCAGTACTCCCCTCTGACAGTGCAGCACTCCCTCAGTACTGCCCCTCCGACAGCGCGGCGCTCCCTCAGTACTTCCCCTCTGACAGTGCAGCACTCCCTCAGTACTGCCCCTCCGACAGAGCAGCGCTCCCTCAGTACTGCCCCTCCCACAGTGCAGCTTTCCCTCAGTACTGCCCCTCCGACAGTGCAGCGCTCCCTCAGTACTGCCCCTCCCACAGTGCAGCGTTCCCTCAGTACTGCCCCTGCGACAGTGCAGCACTCCCTCAGTACTGCCCTTCCCACAGTGCAGCACTCCCTCAGTACTCCCCTCTGACAGTGCAGCACTCCCTCAGTACTGCCCCTGTGACAGTGCAGCACTCCCTCAGTGCTGCCCCTCCGACAGTGCGGGACTCCTTCAGCACTGCCCCTCCGACAGTGCAGCGCTCCCTCAGTACTGACCCTCCGACAGTGCAGCGCTCCCTCAGTACTGCCTCTCCGACAGTGCGGCGCTCCCTCAGTACTGCCTCTCCGACAGTGCGGCTCTCCCTCAGTTCTGCCCCTCCGACAGTGCAGCGCTCCCTCGGTACTGCCCCTTCGACAGTGCAGCACTCCCTCAGTACTGCCCCTCCGACAGTGCAGCACTCCCTCAGTACTGCTCCTCCGACAGTGCGGCGATCCCTCAGTACTGCCCCTCCGACAGTGCAGCGCTCCCTCAGTACCGCCCATCCGATAGTGCAGCACTCCCTCTGTACTGCCCCTCTGACAGTGCAGCGTTCCCGCAGTACTGCCTCTCTGACAGTGTAGCACTCCCTCAGTACTGCCCCTCCGATAGTGCAGCACTCCCTCAGTACTGCCCCTCCGAAAGTGCAGGGCTCCCTCAGTACTGCCCCTCTGACCGTGCAGCGCTCCCTCTGTACTGCCCCTCCGATAGTGCAGGACTCCCTCAGAACTGCCCGTCCGACAGTGCGGCGCTCCCTCAGTACTGCCCCTCCGACAGTGCAGTGCTCCCTCAGAACTTCCCCTCTGACAGTGCGGCGCTCCCTCAGTACTGCCCCTCCGACAGTGCAGCTCTCCCTCAGTACTGCCCCTCCGACAATGCGGCGCTCCCTCAATAATGCCCCTCTGACAGTGCGGCGCTCCCTCAGGACTGCCCCTCCGACAGCGCAGCACTCACTCAGTACTGCCCCCTGACCATGCAGCCATCCCTCAGTGCTGACCCTCCGACAGATCGGCTCTCCCTCAGTACTGCCCCTCCGACAGTCCAGCGCTCCCTCAGTACTGCCCCTCGGACAGTGCGGCGCTCCCTCAGTCCTGCCCCTCCGACAGTGTTGTGCTCCCTCAGAACTGCCCCTCCGACAGTGCGGCGCTCCTTCAGTACTGCCCCTCCGATAGTGCAGCACTCCCTCAGAACTGCCCTTCCGAAAGTGCGGCGCTCCCTCAGTACTGCCCCTCCGACAGTGCAGCGCTCCCTCAGTACTGCCCCTCCGACAGTGCGGCGCTCCCTCAGTACTGCCCCTCCGAAAGTGCAGCGCTCCCTCAGTACTGCCCCACCGATAGTGCAGCGCTCCCTCAGAACTGCCCTTCCGAAAGTGCGGCGCTCCCTCAGTACTGCCCCTCCGACAGTGCAGCGCTCCCTCAGTAATTCCCCTCTGACAGTGCAGCTCTCCCTCAGTACGGCCCCTCCGACAGTGCAGCGCTCCCTCAGTACTGACCCTCCGACAGTGCAGCACTCCCTCAATAATGCCCCTCTGACAGTGCGGCGTTCCCTCAGTACTGCCCCTCCGACAGTGCAGCTCTCACTCCATACAGCCTCTCCGACAGTGCGGCGCTCCATCAGTACAGCTCCTCTGACCAAGCAGCTCTCCCTCAGTAGTGCCCCTCCGACAGTGCAGCACTCCCTCAGTACTGCCCCTCCGACAATGCAGCGCTCCCTCAGTACTGCCCCTCTGACAGGGCAGCAGTCCTTTTAATTTTGCTCCTCCGATAGTGCAGCACTCCCTCAGTACTGACCGTCCGACAGTGCGGGTCTCCCTCAGTACTGCCTCTCTGACAGTGCAGCGCTCCCTCAGTACTGCCCCTCTGACAGTGCAGCACTCCCTCAGTACTGCCCCTCTGACAGTGTAACGCTCCCTCAGTACTGCCCCTCCGATAGTGCAGCACTCCCTCAGTACTGCCCCTCTGATAGTCCAGCGCTCCCTCAGTACTTCCCCCCCGATAGTGCAGCGCTCCCTCAGAACTGCCCCTCCGAAAGTGCGGCAGTCCCTCAGTACTGCCCCTCTGACAGTTCGGCGCTCCCTCAGTACTGCACCTCCGACATTGCAGCTCACCCTCAGTACTGCCCCTCCGATAGTGCGGCGCTCCCTCAGTATTGCCCCTCCGACAGTGCAGCGCTCCCTCAGTACTTCCCCTCTGAAATTGAATCTCTCCCTCAGTACTGCCCCTCCGACAGTGCAGCGCTCCCTCAGTACTGCCCCTCTGACAGTGTAACGCTCCCTCAGTACTGCCCCTCCGATAGTGCAGCACTCCCTCAGAACTGCCCCTCTGAAAGTGCGGCGATCCCTCAGTACTGCCCCTCCGATAGTGCAGCACTCCCTCAGTACTGCCCCTCCGACAGTGCAGGGCTCCCTCAGTACTGCCCCTCTGACCGTGCAGCACTCCCTCAGTACCGCCCCTCCGATAGTGCAGCACTCCCTCAGTGCTGCCCCTCCGACAGTGCGGGGCTCCTTCAGCACTGCCCCTCCGACAGTGCAGCGCTCCCTCAGTACTGACCCTCCGACAGTGCAGCGCTCCCTCAGTACTGCCTCTCCGACAGTGCGGCGCTCCCTCAGTACTGCCTCTCCAACAGTGCGGCTCTCCCTCAGTTCTGCCCCTCCGACAGTGCAGCGCTCCCTCAGTACTGCCCCTTCGACAGTGCAGCACTCCCTCAGTACTGCCCCTCCGACAGTGCAGCACTCCCTCAGTACTGCTCCTCCGACAGTGCGGCGATCCCTCAGTACTGCCCCTCCGACAGTGCAGCGCTCCCTCAGTACCGCCCCTCCGATAGTGCAGCACTCCCTCTGTACTGCCCCTCTGACAGTGCAGCACTCCCTCAGTACTGCCCCTCCGACAGTGCGGCGCTCCCTCAGTACTGCCCCTCCGACAGTGCGGCACTCCCTCAGTACTGACCCTCCGACAGTGCAGCACTGCCTCAGTACTGCCCCTCCGACAGTGCAGCACTCCCTCAGTACTGCCCCTCCGACAGTGCAGCACCCTTTCCGTTCCCCTAAATATCTTAATCACCCCATAACCTTTAAAATTCCAGGGATTACAAGCCTTGGTTGTGTAATCTCTCCTTGTCATTTAACCCTTGAAGTCCGGGTATTATTTTGGTAAACCGACACTGCACTCTCTCCCACGCCAATATAATTAAGGAAGTGGCCCTAGAAATAATAGATTCATTGCTGATTATCTTCCAAAATTCTATAGACTCTGGAACAGTTCCCAGGGATTGGAGGGTAGCTAATGTTACCCCACTATTCAAAAAAGGTGGTAGAGAGAAAACGGGGAATTATAGACCGGTAAGCCTGACATCGGTAGTGGGGAAAATGCTAGAGTCCATTATAAAAGATGTAATAGCAGAGCACTTGGAAAACAGTGACAGGATTGGTCAAAGTCAACATGGTTTTAGAAAAGGTAAATCATGCTTGACTAATCTACTGGAATTTTTTGAGGATGTAACTGGTAAAATAGATAAGGGAGAACCAGTGGATGTGGTGTATTTGGACTTTCAGAAGGCTTTCGATAAGGTCCCGCATAAGAGATTAGTGTGCAAAGTTAAGGCACATGGGATTGGGGGTAAAGTACTGACTTGGCTAGAGAACTGGTTGGCAGACAGGAAGCAAAGAGTTGGAATAAACGGATCTTTTTCCGAGTGGCAGGCAGTGACTAGTGGGGTACCGCAGGGATCGGTGCTAGGACCCCAGCTATTCACAATATCTATTAATGATCTAGACGAGGGAACTAGATGTAATATCTCCAAGTTTGCAGACGACACAAAGCTGGGTGGGCGTGTGTGCTGTGAGGAGGATGCTGAGAAACTCCAGTATGATTTGGATAGGTTGAGTGATTGGGCAGATGCATGGCAAATGCAGTACAATGTGGATAAATGCGAGGTTATCCACTTTGGTGTCAAAAACAGGAAGGCAGATTATTATCTGAATGGCAATAGATTGGGAGAAGGGGATGTGCAACGAGACCTGGGTGTCCTTGTGCACCAGTCGCTGAAGGTAAGCATGAAGGTGCAGCAGGCGGTTAAGAAGGCATATGGTATGTTGGCCTTCGTAGCGAGAGGATTCGAGTACAGGAACAAGGATGTCTTGCTGCAGTTGTACAGGGCCTTGGTGAGACCACATCTTGAGTATTGTGTGCAGTTTTGGTCGCCTTATCTGAGGAAGGATGTTCTTGCCATGGAGGGAGTGCAGCGAAGATTCACCAGACTGATACCTGGGATGGCAGGAATGACGTATGAGGAGAGATTGGATCGATTGGGCTGATACTCGCTGGAGTTTAGAAGAATGAGAGGGGATCTCATTGAAACGTATAAAATTCTAACAGGACTAGACAGATTAGATGCAGGAAGGATTTTCCCGATGGCGGGGGAGTCCAGAACCAGGGGTCATAATCTAAGGATAAGGGGTAAGCCATTTAGGACAGAGATGAGGAGGAATTTCTTCACCCAGAGAGTGGTGAACCTGTGGAATTCTCTGCCACAGAAGGCAGTTGAGGCCAACTCATTAAATATATTCAAGAAGGAGTTAGATATATTTCTTAAGGCTAAAGGGATCAAGGGATATGGGGAGAAGGCAGGGACAGGGTACTGAGTTTGGATGATCATCCATGATCTCATTGAATGGTGGAGCAGGCTCGAGGGGCCGAATGGCCTACTCCTGCTCCTATCTTCTATGATTCTATGATTCTATGATATCCTTCCTAAGGTGTGGTGCCCAGAACTGCTCACAGTACTCCAGGTGTGGTCTAACCAGGGCTTTGTATTGCTGCAGCATAACTTCTGCCCCCTTGTATTCTAGTCCTCTAGATTAAAGGCCAGCATTTCATTGGCCTTTTTGATTATTTTCTGTACCTGTTGATGACATTTTAATCTATGTACCTGGACCCGCCAAGTCTCTTTGGACATCCACTGTTTTTAGCTTTTCACCATTTAGAAAATACCCTGTTCGATCCTTTTTAGGTCCAAAGTGGATGACCTCACACTTTCCTACATTGCAATCCATTTGCCACCGTTTTGCCCATTCACTTAATCTATTCATTTCTCTTGGTAATTTTGTGCTTCCATCTACACTGCTTACACCTATCTTTGTGTCAAACTTGGATATGCGGCTTTCTATCATAAGAACATAAGAACATAAGAAATAGGAGCAGGAGTAGGCCAATCGGCCCCTCGAGCCTGCTCCGCCATTCAATAAGATCATGGCTGATCTGATCCTAACCGCCAATCTACTATCTATCACAGAACCATCTCCTGCATCTAACAGAATTGCACACACGAAATAGGAGCAGAATCAGGCTACACAGTCCCTGGGCCCGCTCCACTACCCACAGGGCCATGACCGATCCGAACCTAGACTCATGTCCAAATTCCTGCCCGCTCCCCGTAACCCTTAATGCCCTTTACTTCTAGGAAACTGTCTATTTCTGTTTTAAATTTAATTAATGTTGTAGCTTCTACAGCTTTTTGTGGCAGCATATTCCATGGACCTACCACCCTCTGAGTGAAGTAGTTCCTCCTCATCTCAGTTTTGAAAGAGCAGCCCCTTATTCTAAGACTATGTCCCCTAGTTCTCGTCTCACCCGTCATCGGGAACATCCTCCCCGCATCCACCCGATCCAACCCCTTCACAATCTTATATGTTTCAATAAGATCGCCTCTCATTCTTCTGAACTCCAATGAGTAGAGTCCCAATCTACCCAACCTCTCCTCATATGACCACCCCCTCATCCCCGGGATTAACCGAGTGAACCTTTTTTGCACTGCCTCGAGAGCAAGGATGTCTTTCCTTAAGTAAGGACACCAAAACTGTATGCAGTATTCCAGGTGCGGTCTCACCAATACCTTGTACAACTGAAGCAATACCTCCCTATTTTTATATTCTATCCCCCTAGCAATGAAAGCCAACATTCCATTTGCCTTCTTAATCACTTGCTGCACCTGCATACTAACCTTTTGAGTTTCGTGCACCAGGACCCCCAGATCCCTTTGCACTTCAGTACTCTCCAGTTTCTTGCCATTAAGATAATAAATTGCTCTAGGATTTTTCCTGCCAAAGTGCATCACCTCACACTTTCCAGTGTTGTATTCCATCTGCCAAATCTCTGCCCACTTACTTAGCCTGTCTATGTCCCCTTGCAGGTTTTTTATGTCCTCCTCACTCACTACTTTCCCTCCCATCTTTGTATCATCTGCAAATTTTGATATGTTACACTTGGTCCCTTCCTCCAAATCGTTAATATAGATTGTGAAGAGTTGGGGACCCAGCACTGACCCCTGTGGAACACCACTAGTTACTGATTGCCAGTCTGAGAATGAACCATTTATCCCAACTCTTTGCTTTCTGTTAGATAGCCAATCCTCTATCCATGCCAGAATATTACCCCCAATCCCGTGATTTTTTACCTTAAGCAATAATCTTTTGTGTGGCACCTTGTCAAATGCCTTTTGGAAGTCTAAATACACTACGTCCACTGGTTCCCCTTTATCCACTCTATATGTTACTTCCTCAAAGAACTCCAGCAAATTTGTCAAACATGACTTCCCCTTCGTAAAACCATGCTGACTTTGTCCTATTAAATTATGATTATCCAAATGTCCTGTTACTGTTTCCTTAATAATGGACTCCAAAATTTTACCTACCACAGATGTTAGGCTAACCGGTCTATAGTTACCAGCCTTCTGTCTACTGCCCTTTTTAAATAAGGGTGTTACATTAGCAGTTTTCCAGTCTGCCGGGACCTTAGCGGAATCCAGGGAGTTTTGAAAAATTATTACCAATGCATCTACAATCCCTACCGCCACTTCCTTCAAGACTCTAGGATGTAAGCCATCAGGTCCCATCATCGAAGTCGTTAATAAATACTGTGAATAGTTGAGGCCCCAACACAGATCCCTGTGGGACACCACTAGTCACATCCTGCCAATTAGAGTACCTACCCATTATCCTACTCTCTGTCTCCTGCCGCTCAGCCAATTTCCTAACCAGGTCACTAATTTGCCCTCAATTCCGTGGGCTTCTGCCTTAGTTAACAGTCTCCTATGAGGGACTTTATCGAATACCTTCTGGAAGTCCATATAAATAATATCCATAGACATTCCCTGTCTGTCACCGCCTCAAAAAATTCAATCAGGTTCGTCAGGTATGACCGACCTTTCACAAATCCATGCTGGCTCTCTCTGATCAACTGAAAATTTGCGAGGTGTTCAGTCACCCTATCCTTCATTATAGACTCTAGTAATATCCTGACAACAGATGTTAGTTTAACTGGTCTATAATTCCCTGCTTTCCCTCTCTCACCATTCTTAAATAGCGGAGTGACATGCGCAATTTTCCAATCTAAAGGAATGGTCCTGAATCTAGAGAACTTTGGAAGATTATAGTTCGGGCATCTGCAATATTCTCACTTACTTCCTTTAAATTGCTGGTCCTGGGGATTTGTCACTCTTTAGTGCCATTATTTTCTTCATTACTGTTATTTTGCTTCTGTTAATTTTATTGAGTCCCTGTCCCTGATTCAATATTAGTTTTTGGGGGATTACAAGCATGCAACCCTCTTCCTCTACTGTAAATACTGATGCCAAGTAATTATTCAACATGTCCGCCATTTCCTTATCATTGACAATATCACCGCTTTCAGTTTTAAAGGGCCCACATTGCTCCTGACCACCCTCTTTTTCCTAATATAATTGTAAACATGTTTGTGTTGATTTTGATATCCTTTGCAAGTTTCTTTTCATACTCGCTTTTTGTAGCTCTTACTATCTGTTTGGTCACCTTTTGTTGTCCTTTGTATCTCTCCCGGTTGCCAGGATCTTTGGTAGTTTTTTCATTTTTGAATGCTTTTTCTTTTAGTTTTATGTTGTCCCTCACCTCTTTAGTTGTCCATGGCTGTTCTTTTGGCAAGTAGAGCTCTTGCCCCTCAGGGTTATAAACTGGTTCTGTATCACCTTAAATTTGTTTTGAACATCTCCCACTGATCATCTGTCATTTTACCCATTAACAGACTTGCCCAGTTTACTGTGGACAGGCTCTGTCTCATCACATTGCAGTCGGCCTTACCTAGATCTAGAATCTTAGTAGCTGTTTTGTGTTTCTCCCTTTCGAACACAATGTTGAATTCGATCATATTATGATCGCTGTTAGATAAATGTTCACGCACCATTAGGCTGTTAACTAAATCTGGCTCGTTACTCATTGTTAAATCTAATATGGCCAGCCCTCTTATTCATTTTGGACATATTGTTGCAGAAAACTATCTTGAACACACTCAAGAAATTCACTGCCTTTCTGACGTGTGCTAGTCTGCTTAGCCCAATCTATATGAAAGTTAAAGTCCCCCATTAAAACCACTCTGCCTTTACTACACGCTTGTCTAATCTCTGCATTTATACATTCTGCCACTTCACAGCTGCTACCAGGGGGCCTATACACAACTCCTCGTACAGTCTTAAATCATTTTCTATTTCTTAATTGTACCCATAAAGTCTCCACTGCCTGCTTACCTCTCGTTATATGCTCTTATCATTGAAGTGATTTGATCCTTAATCACTAAGGCTACTCCTCCCCCTCTGCCATTTTCCCTGTCTGTCCTGTAGACCTTATAACCTGGTATATTTAGTTCCCAGTCCTGACCGTCTTGCAGCCATGTCTCAGTAACGGCTACCATGTCAGACCCTCCAAGTTGAATTTGCGCCTGCGGTTCATTCAATTTATTCCTTATACACCGTGTGTTTGTATAAAGAACGTTTATTTGGGCCAAACACCCTAGCCTGTCCTTCAGCGCTAATGTTTTACTCACCTGTTTCTTATTTCTCTTTCTTGATTTAATTACTTTACATCTTTTAGTTTTCCCTCTACATGTAGAGCCTAAAGCCCAATTTCTGACTATTACTTTACTCTCTCCCCTTTCGTTTGTTTTAGAATAATTATTTAGACTTCCTCTTCCACATGAGCCCTCCCCGCCCCTATTTACTAGTTTAAAGTCTTAAAGCCCTATTTTTTGGTCCTTCCCCCCTCCCCCCACCTCATCCTCTCCTGAAGGGAGAAGCTCAGTGGGGCAGGGATTGACCCTGGAGAGCTCGCTCACACTTTACCACTCTCCCAGAGATAGATCTATTGCTTTGGACGAACACTTTGCAAACCCTGCACGTCTGGACAGAGGATGAAAAGTTGGAACTTAGCCAAGTAGCTTTATCTGAGCTCGGCCTGAGTAACTGTTACTCAGAATTAACTCTGATATCACTTTAATCCGTAACTGTGACAGCTCTTTCAATTCCAAAGTTAATTCCTGTGTTCCTGTGTTATTGGTGGCTGCACTTTGCAGTCTTTTTTCTTCCAGACTCTTCTCATCTTTGGACAAACTGCTGAGAAATATCTACTTCACTGATCAGCCTCTGAAAACCATTCTGACTGAAAATGTAAAGGTGCAGTTGATAGGAACCGGTTACAATGATTTTCATGGAGCAAAAGTCACCAGCAATTCATCTTGGGTAAGTGTGCGCTCTGGCTCACTGACTGGGAGCGGGCGGGTTGGGTTGGGTTGAGAATAACATGCTTAGTGACTAGTGGCGATATTACTTGTAACCTAGTTACTGGTTGTAATAGATCTGAGGTCTCCACAATCCCCCAGGAGCCCCAGATATTGTAACTTTGACCCCAGGCTCAGCCATTCTACTTCAAGAAACTCAGAGCTTTTTAAACACCTGATCCATTCATTTTGGTCTGGGTGTTAATAGACTTTCTTTTCCACAATATTTCTCCACCATCCCCGCCCATCTTCCCCCCCCACCCCCCCCCCCCCCACCTCATTCTCTCCTGAAGCGACACACTGTTGCTGGGGTAATGTTCTACAGGCAGTCTTCACTCCCTCACCAAGTTGGCATTCATCATCGGTGAGCCCTAACATATGGGATTGTCCTTGTAGTAGAGGGGTGGATTTCAGCCCTTCTCTCCAACCCTGCCACAACCCTGACTCATTTCCCCAATGGGAGAGAGGATTTAGTCATAGAGTCATAGTCATAGATTTATACAGCACAGAAAGAGGCCCTTCGACCCATCGTGTCCGCGCCAGCCATCAAGCCCTGTCTATTCTAATCCCATTTTCCAGCACTTGGTCCGTAGCCTTGTATGCTATGGCATTTCAAGTGCTCATCTAAATGCTTCTTGAATGTTGTGAGGGTTCCTGCCTCTACCACCCTTTCAGGCAGTGAGTTCCAGATTCCAACCACCCTCTGGGTGAAAAAGCTTTTCCTCAAATCCCCTCTAAACCTCCTGCCCCTTACCTTGAAACTATGTCCCCTGGTTATTGACCCCTCTACTAAGGAGAAAAGTTCCTTTCCATCTACCCTATCTATGCCCCTCATAATTTTGTACACCTCAATCAGGTTCCCCCTCAGCCTTCTCTGCTCTAAGGAAAACAACCCCAGCCTGTCCAGTCTCTCTTCATAGCTGAAGCGCTCCAGCCCAGGTAACATCCTGGTGAATCTCCTCTGCACCCTCTCCAATGCAATCACATCCTTCCTATAGTGTGGCGACCAGAACTGCACACAGTATTCCAGCTGTGGCCTAACTAGCGTTTTGTACAGCTCCATCATAATCTCCCTGCTCTTATATTCTATGCCTTGGCTAATGAAGGCAAGTATCCCATACGGCTTTTTAACCACCTTATCTACCTGTCCTGCTGCCTTCAGGGATCTATGTACATGCCCATCAAGGTCCCTCTGATCGTTTGTCCTTCCTAGGGTCCTACCATTCATTGTGTATTCCCTTGCCTTGTTAGTCCTCCCAAAATGCATCACCTCACACTTTTCAGGGTTAAATTCCATTTGCCACTGTTCTGCCCATCTAACCAACCCGTCTATATCCTCCTGTAGCCTGAGGCTTCCCTCCTCACTATTTACCACTCCACCAATTTTCGTGTCATCTGCGAACTTACTGATCATACCTCCTACATTCATATCTAAATCATTAATGTACACTACAAACAGCAAAGGACCCAGCACCGATCCCTGCGGTACACCATTGGACACAGGCTTCCAGTCACAAAAAAAAGGCTTTGACCATCACCCTCTGCCTCCTGCCACTAAGCCAATTTTGGATCCAATGTGCCAAGTTGCCCTGGATCCCATGGGCTCGTACCTTCTTGACCAGTCTCCCATGCGGGACTTTGTCAAAAGCCTTACTGAAGTCCATGTAGACCACATCAACTGCACTACCCTCATCCGCTCACCTAGTCACCCCCTCGAAAAATTCAATCAAATTGGTCAGACATGATCTCCCCCTGACAAAGCCATGCTGACTATCCTTGATTAATCCTTGCCTCTCCAAGTGGAGACTAATTCTGTCCCTCAGAATTTTTTCCAATAATTTCCCTACCACTGATGTTAGGCTCACTGGCCTGTAATTCTCTGGTTTTTCCCTACTACCCTTCTTGAATAATGGTACTACGTTAGCTGTCCTCCAGTCCTCTGGCACCTCCCCTGTGGCCAGAGAGGTTCTGAAAATTTGTGTCAGAGCCCCTGCAATCTCCTCCCTTGCCTCACACAGCAGCCTGGGATACATCTCGTCTGGGCCTGGGGATTTATCCACTTTTAAGCCCGCTAAAACTGCTAGTACCTCCTCCCTCTCAATACTAATTTGTTCAAGTATATCACAATCCCCCTGCCTGATTTCTATGCCTACATCGTCCTTCTCCATAGTGAACACAGATGCAAAATATTCATTTAAAACCCCACCTACATCTTCTTGTAGCACTAAGGCAGGAACTTAGAAACATCGGAACAGGAAGGGGCCATTCAGCCCCTCGAGCCTGCTTCCCCAATCAATTAGATCATGTCTGATCTGTACCGCAATTCCATTTACCCACCTTTGCTCCCTATCTCTTGATACTCTTCCCTAACATACATCTATCTATCTCAGCCTTGAAATTTTCAATTGACCCCCAGCAGCCACAGCTTTTTGGGGGGGAGATTTGCAGATTTCCACTACCCTTTGTGTGGAGAAGTGCTTCCTGAATTCACTCCTAAATGACCTCGCTCTAAAATCCCCTTGTTTCTGATTCCCTCCGCCAGAGGAAATAGTTCCTTCATTTTGCCTCTATCGAATCCCTTTTTCATTTGAAATACCTCAGTCAGACCATCCCTCAATCTTCACCCCAACCAATGGGCTGGAAACCTGCGAATCAAACTCAAGAGGACTAGTGTCTCTTGGTTCAAATCTGGGAAGATGAAGGATTTGTGCAAAATCTTAAACAACATTCAATGCCTCAGTATAAGTCTTCCATTTTCAAGGGATATAAGAAGATTCAAGGGCAAGGAAAGGATATTTCAAAGCTTCTTCCTTCAAGATTCCAACATCCCATTTTATCAGTCAGCTATATTTTAAATATCCTTACAATGTTTCACTCACTTAATAATTATTCCAAACACTTTAATATGTTTTCAAACAATTTCTCACTAATTTAAACCTCTAGGGGGAAAAATTCAGTTGGTTGCGCCTCCCATTAGCGCCTTAAGAGGGCGCTAATGGGGCGCAAAGCAGCTAGCGCCCGGGCGCAGCGATGTTTGCGCCGCTCGGGAACTTAACTAGACATTTAGCGGCGGCGCTAAACTTTATCGCCGCGATCTCTTGCGCGCGCAGATTGTGACATCATACGAGAGTGCAACGCCCTTGTGGCGCCCCGGAGCAGAATTTCAGTGGCGCCCCCATCCTTACCGCCTGGCGCATCCAACAACCGGTAGAGTGGAACGCTATCATTCGCTGTGGGGCTGGGGGGGGCGCTATTTAAAGGGGGCCTCTTCCTGTCTTTCTCTGTGGTTGACATTTTTGTACCACTCGTTCTGAGAGAGAGAGAGAGATTCGGAGAGAGAGAAAGAGAGACTTCTGCATTGAGTCAACGCTGTGTCAGGTAGTTTTGGCTACTCATCCTAACTTCGCTGGTACTTTGGTTTCTGGCCTTCATAACTTTGCTTGCTTCGAGATATGGGGGCTGCACTGATGGGGGGCGTCGTCCTGCGCCAGCTGAATCGGAGGAGACGGAGACGCAGAGAGAGAGTGGCAATGATGGCCAGATGGAGGAGGGCCAACAGGCGTCTGTACAGGAGAGCTTACCCTCCCAGGGTATATCGTGAACAGCTCTCCTACATTCATATGTCTGAGGAGCAGTGTCTGCGAAGGCTGCGCTTCAGCAAGGAGGTGGTCACTGAGCTCTGCCACCTGCTGCAGCCAGATCTGCAGCCTCAGCTGAGGTCCAGGACGTCTCTGTCGGTGGCAGTGAAGGTCACAGTGGCTCTCAACTTTTATGCTACTGGCTCATTTCAATCTGCTGTTGGGGACATCGCCAATATCTCCCAGTTCGCGGTGCACTGCTGCATCAGGAAGGTCACAAATGCCCTCTTTAAAAGGAGACGAGAGTTCATCTCTTTCCCCATGACCCCAGACAAGCAGCAAGAACGCGCTCTGGGCTTTGCGAGGATAGCGGGCTTCTCCATGGTGCAGGGCGCCATTGACTGCACGCATGTGGCTTTGCATTGACAGTGAGTATGCCGAGGATTTCCGGAACAGAAAGGGGTTCCATTCCTTGAATGTTCAGTTGGTCTGTGACCACAGACAGCTGATACTCGCTGTCAATGCCCACTATCCTGGCAGCTGCCACGATGCTTTCATCCTGCACCAGACTACTGTGGCAGAACTTTTTGAGGCACCGCATCAGCCAGTTGGTTGGCTTCTCGGGGACAAGGGGTATCCACTGTGCACCTGGCTGATGACACCGCTCCGTACGCCCAACACCCCTGCTGAGCTGCGGTACAACGAGAGCCATCAAGCTACCAGGAACATCGTGGAGCACACAATCGGCGTGCTGAAGCAACGGTTCCGCTGTCTCGACCATTCTGGAGGAGCCCTGCAGTACTCGCCTGAGCGAGTTTCCAGCATCGTAGTTGTGTGCTGCATGCTGCATAACATGGCAATCCTCAGGACCCAGCCAATGCCACCAGGCCTTGGAGCACCACCAGAGGAGGAGGAGGAACAGGAGGAAGAGGAGGAGGAGGATGATCAGCAGCAGCACCAAGGCGTGAGGGCGGCCCACAATGGTGAAACTGCAAGGGCCGTCCGTCAGCGGCTGATAGCAAGCCGCTTCTAGGCCCCTGCTGTGGAAATGGCTTCTGCCATTGAGAACAGCATGAATGAACCCAACACGCAACCCCTAAGCCGGCCAAGGCACCACTGATTCCAAACACCAAACATGTATATTTTGAGTACCAAAACTTATTTATTTTACAAACTCTGTGTGTGTCATTTCTTCATGACAAACTCATACAAATAAACACAAAAAAACAGTCATTACCATAACTGGTTCTCACAACCTGGAGATCATGTGCAAAACACTCAACAAAAGTTTGACCACGAACCTCGGCCTTTAATAAAAAAATGACCAGCATTTTGTCACACCTCCTACATCGAGGGTGAACTCCTTCCCGTGCGCCCTTCCCCCCTTCTTACCCTACTGCTCCTCCGCAATGGGACCTCAGTGGCTGCAGCAAGGCTGGTGGAAGGCTGCTGACTGTCAGGCCCTGACAATGCAGATGCCCTTGAGGGACGGCCTCGACCAGTTCTGGGCCTGGAGGGCCCAGCTGCAGACTGCACCAACTCTGCATGGGCGGCAGCAGTCTGTCCTACAGGCGGTGGCAACTGCAGTGGAGAAGTGACAGTGGTGGCAGCAGGAATGCTGTCATCTTGAGCGAGGACAGCAACTCCCTGCTCGACCGGCACACTGGCACTCCCACGGGGCAGCACCTCAGCATCCGGAGCAATCTGCTGGAGCACAGATTGCTGGCCTGCTGCAGCGCGGTGAGAGCCCCGGGGAAATGTGAACGAACCAGCGAGGATGGCAGCAGACAGTACTCGTGTGGCCTCAATCTGAGTCTGCATGAGAGCAGTCTGAGATTGAATTGCAGCACTGAGCTTCAGTGTCGCATCCGCCTGCGCTGCAGCGAAGTGCTCCACACTCCTTGCCAGTGCTTCAATGCATTCGGGCACCCTACCCACTGCAGCCATGAGCTCAGTGTGCATGCCCACCGCCTGGGTGTTCATTTCCGCGATCAGCCGCTCCTCCTCTGCGTCCAGTGCAGCAGGACTCGCTGGCATACTCTCCCTCCGGGGAGAAGGCCCCCGAGCTTCCCTACCCCCATCGCGTTGCTGCAGCCCGCTGGGTCCTGGAGCTTCACCCTCATCAGACCCTTCCCCCCTGCTCCCCTCCAGGGAAGGCGTGTTCCCAGTGTCGGCATGGGCTTCCTCGGGAGAGGGTGGCACTGATGCTCCGGCTTCCTCTTCCTCCTCGGCTGCAGCTTCACTCCCACTAGCAGCTTCAGGGCCCGTCTCCTCAGCTGGTGAATCACCATCTGAAAGCAGGGAGGTACAAGAGTGGCTTTAGCGTGAGGACAGGGTGGCAGTAAGGGAGGAAAAAGTGCAGCGAGTTAGTAAGTTGGATTGAAAGTGTCAAAGGCTGGTGTTGTGAGGGACAAGTGGAAGGACAGAGGACAAAAAGGTGATGACCTTACCATTGCTGTCCAGAACGGGGTTGGCGTCTCCAGTGGTGACGGGACCGATCACCCGGCTTGCCACAATCCTGTGGACGCGCTCCTCCAGATCGCTGAGGGGTTGCAGCTGAGGCCGCCCTCCACCCGTCCGTTGCTGCTGTCTCCTATTATGCGCCAGCTTGGCCTGCAAGAAAAAGGACGGCGTCTGAGTAAATATACAGCCATGGTCTTGCCTGATGTGCCTCCCATAGGTGAATAGCCCTTACTGTATACAGCCATGGTCTTGCCTGATGTGCCTCCCATAGGTGAATAGCCCTTACTGTATGCAAAGTATGGAATGTGTGTGTGTGCTTCATGAAAGGGCCATAGGTGTTGGATGAGTGTTGTTAATTGTGGTTTTAAGACCCTCTGGCCATAGAGTGAGGTTGAGATGGAGGGATGGAGAGGTATTGCAAAAAAGCCACTCACCCTGACGACCCGAGTGAGGTCGTTGAACTTTTTCCGGCATTGGACATGGGTCCTGGGTACCATGCTCCTGGAGGAGACGCGCTGAGCCACCTCCCTCCACACTCTTCTGTAGTCGCGCGGCAAAGGCCTCCTGCCACTCTCTGGGTACAGTATTGCTCTTCGGCGCTCCACCGCACCAACCAGAGCAGCCAAGGCCCGCTCGGTGAAGCGCTGAGCTCGTTCTTTCACCCTCTCCATCCTTGGCTGGAAAATGGATTCACAGGTCTCTCCAGGCCGAGATTCAAGGCTGCAATGAGCAGGGTGTGGCTGGGGAGCAAGATCGCCCCCCCCCTTTAAGAACTGGCCGGCGCCAGTGTGTCTGTGTTCCCTCGCTAACTGGCAGCACCTGCGCTGTGCTCGCGCTCTGAGTTAGCGCCTCACTCCTCGGCCTTTGCGCCTTAAGACAGGTGTGCAGCGCCTGATTTAGCGCTCCAATCACCTCCAGGGGCGTTAAAAGTGAAGTTTCCAGTCAGTGGCGATAATTAGCACCAGGCGCTAATTTTTGCGCCCGGACGATATGTGCGCCCCAAACGGGGCGCGACTGAATTTTTCCCCCCTACTCTCTTGGTCCTATCAGGAGTCAGAATCAGCAAATCCTGCTCACAATTCTCATGAATTTCTATCCATTCATTTAAATTTCTATGGCTTATATATTGAGGATACCCCTCCTGTCTTTTATTCCATTATCTCTCTTGAAACTTTCATAGCCAAGAGCATTTATGGGTAAATATTTCAATGCATCGCTGGTCCATCCCTAATTGCCCTTGAGAAGGTGGTGGTGAGCTGCCTTCTTGAATCATTGCAGTCCGTGTGGTGAAGGTGCTCCCACAGTGCTGTTTGGGAGAGAGTTCCAGGATTTTGACCCAGCGACGATGAAGGAACGACAATGTAATTCTAAGTCAGGATGGTGTGTGACTTGGAGGGGAACTTGGAGGTGGTGGTGTTCCCATGCGCCTGCTGCCCTTGTCCTTCTAGGTGGAAGAGGTCGCGGGCTTGGGAGGTGCTGCCGAAGAAGCCTTAGCGAGTTGCTGCAGTGCATTGTAGATGGTACACACTGCAGCCACGGTACGCCGGATGTGTAGGCGAGTGGATGAGGTGCTAATCAATTAGTTCTGACGAAGGGTCACCGACCTGAAACGTTAACTCTGTTTCTCGCTCCACAGATGCTGCCTGACCTGCTGAGTATTTCCAGCATTTTCTGTTTTTATTTCAGATTTCCAGCATCCGCAGTATTTTGCTTTTGTAGAGGCGCTAATCAAGCTGCTTTGTCCATCCCCAAAATGAATGGCTGAGAATATGTGGGTTAGGAATGCATACGTTTGTAATATGTACACTCAACGAATGCCGAGGAGAAAGGCAAAGCAACATTTTACCCCTTTGTTCCCAGCCTTACCTCAGATGAAGCCAAACTTCTGTTAAAGCTTCAAAATCGCGTCCCTCTATTCTGGCTTTATTTCTAATGTTTTATATATTTCCAATAAGTACATAGAAACATAGAAACATAGAAAATAGGTGCAGGAGTAGACCATTCGGTCCTTCGAGCCTGCACCGCCATTCAATGCGTTCATGGCTGAACATGCTACCTCAGTACCCCATTCCTGCTTTCTCGCCATACCCCTTGATCCCCCTAGTTGTGAGTATTATATCTAACTCCCTTTTGAATATATTTAGCGAACTGGCCTCAACAACCTTCTGTGGTAGAGAATTCCACAGATTCACCACTCTCTGGGTGAAGAAGTTCCTCCTCATCTCAGTCTTAAATGGCTTCCCCTTTATCCTTAGACTGTGACCCCTGGTTTTAGTTTTCCCTAACATTGGAAACATTCTGCCCACATCTAATTTGTCTAAACCAGTCAGGATTTTAAACGTCTCTATAAGATCCCCCCTCATTCTTCTGAACTCTAGAGGATACAAGTTCAGTTGATCCAGTCTTTCTTGATATGTCAGTCTGGCCATCCCAGGAATCAATCTAGTGAACCTTCGTTGCACTCCCTCAATAGCAAGAATGTCCTTCCTCAAGTTAGGAGACCAAAACTGCACACAATACTCCAGGTGTGGCCTCACCAAGGCCCTGTACAACTGTAGCATCACCTCCCTACTCCTGTACTCAAATCCCCTTGCTATGAAGGCCATCATGCCATTTGCTTTCTTGACTGCCTGCTGCACTTGCCTTCCCACCTTCAGTGACTGATGTACCATGACGCCCAGGTCTCGTTGCCCTCCCCTTTCCCTAATCTGCCACCATTCAGGTAATAGTCCGCCTCCCTATTTTTACCACCGAAGTGGATAACCTCACATTTATCCACATTGTACTTCATCTGCCATACATTTGCCCATTCACCCAACCTGTCCAAGTCACTCTGTAGCCTCCTAGCATCCTCCTCATTGTTCACACTGCCTCCCAATTTAGTGTCATCCGCAAATTTGGAGATATTACAATTAATCCCTTCGTCCAAATCATTAATATATAATGTAAACAGCTGGGGCCCCAGCACCGAACCCTGCGGTACCCCGCTGGTCACTGCCTGCCATTCTGAAAAGTACCCATTTACTCCTACTCTTTGTTTCCTGTGTGCCAACCAGTTCTCAATCCACGTCAACACATTACCCCCAATCCCATGTGCTTTAACTTTGTACACCAATCTCTTGTGTGGGACCTTGTCGAAGGCCTTCTGAAAGTCCAAATACACCACATCTACTGGTTCCCCCCCGTCCACCCTATTGGAAACATCCTCAAAAAATTCCAGAAGATTTGTCAAGCATGATTTCCCTATCACAAATCCATGCTGACTTGGACCTATCATGTCGCCACTTTCCAAATGGTCTGTTATGAAATCTTTAATAATTGATTCCATCATTTTACCCACCACCGATGTCAGGCTGACCGGTCTATAATTCCCTGCTTTCTCCCTCCCTCCTTTTTTAAAAAGAGTGGTTACATTAGCCACCCTCCACTCCTTCGGAACTGATCCAGAGTCTAAGGAATGTTGGAAAATGATCGTCAATGCATCCACTATTTCCAAGGCCACCTCCTTAAGTACTCTGGGATGCAGACCATCAGGCCCTGGGGATTTAACAGCCTTCAGTCCCATCAATTTCCCCAACACCTTTTCCCGACTGATAAGGATTTCCCTCAGCTCCTCCCTCTTACCAGATCCTTTGATCTCTTTTATTTCCGGAAGGTTGTTTGTGTCCTCCACAGTAAACACCGAACCAAAGTACTTGTTCAATTGATCTGCCATTTCTTTGTTCCCCATTATGACTTCCCCTGTTTCTGACTGCAGGGGACCTACGTTTGTTTTTACTAACCTCTTTCTTTTTACATATTTATAGAAGCTTTTGCAGTCCGTTTTAATGTTCTCCGCAAGCTTCCTTTCATATTTTATTTTCCCTGCCCTAATCAAACCCTTCGTCCTCCTTTGCTGAGTTTTAAAGTTCTCCCAGTCCTCGGGTTTGCTGCTACTTCTGGCCAATTTGTATGCCACTTCCTTGCTTTTAATACTATCCCCGATTTCCCTAGTTAGCCATGGTTGAGCCACCTTCCCTTTTTTATTTTTACGCCAGACAGGGATGTACAATTGCTGTAGTTCATCCATGCGATCTCTAAATGTCTGCCATTGCCCTTCCACTGATAACCCCTTAAATATCGCTTGCCAATCTAACCTCGCCAATTCATGCCTCATACCCTCAAAGTTGCCCTTATTTAAGTTCTGGACCATGGTCTCTGAATTAACTGTTTCCTTCTCCATCCTAATGTAGAACTCCACCATACTATGGTCACTCTTCCCCAAGGGGCCTCGCACCACAAGATTTCTGATTAGTCCTTCCTCATTACACAACACCCAGTCCAGGATGGCCTCCCCTCTAGTTGGTTCCTCAACATATTGGTTTAGGAAACCATCCCTTAAACACTCCAGGAAATCCTCCTCCACCGTATTGCTTCCAGTTTGAGTAGCCCAATCTATATGCATATTAAAGTCACCCATGATAACTGCTGCGCCTTTTTTGCATGCACCTCTGATTTCCTGTTTCATACCCTCCCCCACCTCACTACTACTGTTTGGAGGTCTGTACACAACCCCCACTAACGTTTTCTGCCCTTTGGTGTTCTGCAGCTCAACCCATATTGATTCCACATCCTCCAAGCTAATGTCCTTCCTAGCTATTGCATTAATCTCCTTTTTAACCAGCAATGCTACCCCACCCCCTTTTCCTTTTATTCTATCCTTCCTGAATGTTGAATACCCCTGGATATTCAGTTCCCAGCCTTGATTGTTCTGGAGCCACGTCTCTGTAATCCCAATCACATCATATCCGTTAACATCAATTTGCACAGTCAATTCATCCACCTTATTACAGATACTCCTTGCATTAAGACACAGAGGGGTAAAAATTGAGTCGCGCCCCATTTGGGGCGCTAACCTCGCCGGGGCGCGACTTTTAGCGCCCCGAAAAAATTAGCGGCCCCGCGCCGGAACTTCAGTGGTTGCGCCCCAAGAGGGAAGCGGGGCGCCACTGGAAGCACCCCGCATCCCTCTTGGGGCGCTGCGAGTGAATATCCTGGCGCTACGTGCCGCAGTATTGCAGGCCTTCCTCCCCTTCTTAAAGGGGAGGGACCCTGCGCAGCGCGAACCGGGGCCCAGCTGGGCCCCCAGGGATCGGGAGTGCCGGCAAAAGAGCCCGGCACTCAAGAGAAGTGCCGGGCTCTTGGAGCGCAGCCGGCACTTCACGGTGGGGGGGCTTCACGGGGGCCGGGGACAGCAACGGGGGCAGGTGCTGGCAGGCGGCCAGCAACAAAAATGGCCGCCTGCCACCTCCCCTTTAAATATCGCCGCCCCGGCCGCACGTACGCCCCCCTGAACCCGTCGGACATAGCGTCTGGCGGTAAATCAGGGGGCGCGACTGAAGATCACGGCCGGGGCGCGAGCGGGGCGCTGCGCACGGCGATGATGTCATCGCCGGCGGCGCAGCGCCACAGGGCGCTACCGGCTGCCGCCGCCGCTAACCTCCCACTAAATTTTTCGGGAGGCGTGGGCGGCGCTGCGCCCGGGCGTTAGCTGCTTTACGCCCCATTAGCGCCCTCTTAAGGCGCTAACGGGAGGCGCAAGCAGCTGAATTTTTCCCCCAGAGCCTTTAGGCTTGTTTTATTAACACCCTTTGTCCTTTTAGACTTATGATTTAGTATGGCCCTTTGTGTTTCTTGCCTTTGTTTACTCGGATTTCCCTTATTGTTTCTCACCCTTCTAACATTTGTTTCTGACTGCATATTACTTCCCCCTGTTTCGCTACATAGGTTCCCATTCCCCTGCCATATTAGTTTAAATCCTCCCGAACTGCCTTAGCAAATATTACCCCGAGGACATCGGTTCCAGTCCTGCCCAAGTGCAGACCGTCCCTTTTGTACAGGTCCCACTTCCCCCAGAACTGGTTCCAATGCCTCAGGTATTTGAATCCCTCCCTCCTGCACCACTGCTCAAGCCACGTATTTAATCTCGTTATCCTGTTCATGCTACTCTGATTAGCACGTGGCACTGGTAGCAACCCAGAGATTACTACCTTTGAGGTCCTACTTTTCAATTTAGCTCCTAGCTCCCTAAATTCTGCTTGTAGGACCTCTTCCCGCTTTTTACCTATATCGTTGGTACCTACATGCACCACGACAGCTGGCTCTTCACCCTCCCTTTCCAGAATGTTCTGCAGCCGCTCCGAGACATCCTTGACCCTTGCACCAGGGAGGCAACATACCATCCTGGAATCTCGGTTGCGGCCACAGAAACTCCTGTCTATTCCCCTTACAATTGAGTCCCCTATCACTATAGCTCTACCACTCTTTTTCCCGCCCTGCTGTGCAGCAGAGCCAGCCATGGTGCCATGAACCTGGCTGCTGGTGCCTTCCCCTGGTAGGTCATTTCCCCCAACAGTATCCAAAACGGTATATCTGTTTTGGAGGGAGACGACCGCAGGGGATTCCTGCACTACCTTCCTGATATTGCCCTGCCTCTTGGTCACCCATTTACTGTCTGACCTAGCCTTTACCCGCAGTGTGTTCAACTCACTAAATGAGTAATCCACAAAGTTCTCGGCATCGTGGATGCTCCAGAGTGAGTCCATCCGCAGCTCCAGTGCCGCCATGCGGTCCGTCAGGAGCTGCAGCTGGACGCACTTCCTGCACACATAGTTGTCAGGGACACTGGAAGTGTCCCTGATTTCCCACATAGCACAGGAGGAGCACGAAACGGTTCCGAGATTTCCTGCCATGACTTAACCCTTATATTACTTTATTAAGTTAAGTCCCTGAAAACAGAATATAAATCGAACCTACCTTTTAAATTCCCTCTACCCCTAAAGGTTAGAGGAGGTGGGAGGGTGGGAGACACTACTAGTGTAGTGTCTCAGGCTTAGCAACAGCTCCACCTATATACGGGTACCAATGAATTGGCCCCGCCCTCTGACTTTGACCCCTGCTGATTGATTAGAAAACTGGTTTCCACTGCCTGCTGTGCCAATTTACTGCTACTGCAGTGTAACCATGTTTTACTCTTCTGCCTCTTTTGATAAACCAATAACAGTAACTCAATAAAACTTTAAAGGAAACTTAACAAATTAAATTAAAATTTGGTAGTCCGGGGTGACGATGCACTCCAGTCCCCGCGGCGCGCGAACATGGCCGCGGAAGAGAGGCAGGCAATCAGGCCGAACGACCCCCTCGACCGCCCGCTGCCTGGACCAATTAATGGCTTTCTTAGCCAGGCCCAGGAGCAGTCCCACGAGGAGGTCCTCCGACCTGCCCGCTCCCCTCCGCACCGGGTGACCGTAGATCAGGAGCGTGGGGCTGAAGTGCAACCAGAAATTGAGGAGCAGCCCCCTCAAGTAATGAAAGAGAGGCTGCAACCTCTCACACTCTACATAAACATGAAACACGGACTCCTCCAGGCCGCAGAAATGGCAAGCGGCCTGGGAGTCCGTGAACCTACTTAACAAACTATTGCACGGGACTGCTCCGTGCAACACCCTCCAGGCCAAGTCCCCAATAGAACAAGGGAAGACTCCCGCGTAGGGAGCCCTCCATTGGGGACCTTCGCCTCCGCCGGACGGCAAGATGGTACGCCAAGGCGTGTCCGGACGGCAGGCGAAGATGGCAAAGTGGAGAGTGTGCAGGAGCAGCCCGTACAGGAAACGCCTCCGTGCGGGTTGAAAGGGCACGGAGGGCATTTCTCCGAGAAGGCTCAAGTGGTGAGGTGGCGGCTCCCGAGGGAGGATTCGGGGCCGGGTGCCGATAAGGAATTCCGTCCGAACGGGGGTCAGCTCGGACGGGATCGCCCCACGTGCTTGAGCCTCCTCGATACACCTAGTGGAGTCGGGGCCCAATGCCACTTTTAGCGACTCGATGGCTTTGACCGCGAGCCGGACGTTGATCCAAGACATGCGCCTCGCCAACTCCTCCGGCACCATCCAGCCCGCTCCTCCGCCATCGAGCAGGTCCCCGACTCTAGTCACCTTACCGGGCACAGCCCTGCCCTCCGCCAGCTGACCGAACCCGCGGTCAAGGAGGTGCGGATTCCTGAGCAGCGGCTCCCGAAGGACGGCCGCCGCTCCTGACGGGGGAGAACTGCGCCTGGAGGCGACTCTGTTCCAAACCCATAGCAGTTCCTGGTAGAAGACAGGCAGCTCCCATAGGCTGGCACGCGTGCCGCCCACTCTCACAAACAGGAGCTGCGTGTCGTAATTGAGGCCGTACAGCTGGCGGAAGAAATACGTCGCCAGCGCACGCCACCTAGGAGGATTCTCCACGTACAGGTATCTTTGCAGCGTCTGAAGATGGAAAGTCGCCGCCTGGGTGCGAAGGCACACCAGCGCCTGACCGCCCTCCCTAAGCGGGAGACTCAGAACCGCGGCAGAGACCCAGTGCTTCCTTTTGTCCCAGAAGAAGTCGATGAGCTTCTTCTGCATCTTGGCGACAAACGCAGGGGGAGGGATCAAAGTGACCAACCGGTACCACAACATGGCGGCCACCAGCTGGTTTATGACCAGCGCCCGACCCCTGTAGGACAACACTCGGAGCAGTCCCGTCCAGCGCCCTAGGCGAGCGGTGACTTTGGCCTCCAGCTCTTGCCAGTTCGCCGGCCAGGCGTCCTCGGCCGGGCTGAGGTAGACTCCCAGGTAGAGGAGGTGCGTTGTGCTCCAGGCGAAGGGCCTGAACTCCTCCGGCAGGGAGTCCACCTTCCATGGGCCCACCAGGAGTCCAGAACATTTCTCCCAGTTGATCTTGGCGGAGGATGCGTCCGAGTAAATCTGCTGGCAATCTCGCATCCTCCGCAAGTCGACGGGATCCGTGACCGCGAGGACCACCTCCACGCCCGGCCCTTGCAGAGCCAGTCCCGTCAACCTCTTCCGCAAGAGGCGCAGGAAAGGCTCCACGCAAACGGCGTATAACTGACCGGACATGGGGCATCCCTGACGCACCCCACTCCCGAAGCGAAGGGGCGCCGTCAAAGACCCGCTAACTTTAATCAGATACTCCGCGGCGGCGTACAGAAGTCGGATCCGGGCGACGAAATGCGTCCCGAACCCGAATGCGCGCAGAGTCCCGAAAAGATACTCGTGATCCACCCTGTCGAACGCCTTCTCCTGATCCAGGGAAAGGAAGGCGACCGACAGACCAGCCCTCTGGGAATGGTGGACCAGGTCCCGGACCAGGTGGATGTTGTCGTGGATGGACCGGCCCGGGACCGTGTAGGACTGGTCGGGGTGGATCATGTGGGCCAGCACGGTGCCAAGGCGAGCAGACATAGCCCTGGCGAAAATTTTGTAGTCCGTGCTGAGGAGGGAGACCGGGCGCCAGTTCTTAAGGCGGCGGAGATCGCCCTTCTTGGGCAGCAGGACGATGACCGCCCTGCGCCAAGAGAGGGGCATCTCCCCGGTCGCCAGACTTTCCCCCAGGACCCGCGCGTAGTCGTCCCCCAAGACGTCCCAGAATGCCCTGTGGAACTCCACGGTCAGCCCGTCCAGCCCCGGGGACTTGCCCCTCGAGAGCTGGCGCAGGGCGCCGGTCAGCTCCGCCAGGCTTAGCGGAGCTTCTAAATTCTCGGCGCCCTCCGGGCCGACCTTCGGCAGGTCCTCCCACAAAACTCTGCGCGCATCCTCGCTGGACGGATCCGAAGAGAACAGAGCCCCGTAATAGGCCCGGGCCTCCGCGCTGATGCCCTCCGGATCCGAGACCAGAGATCCGTCGTCGGCCAGCAGCCCCAAGAGCTGCTTACGGACCCCCCGTCTTTTTTCCAGCGAGTAGAAGAAGGGGGAGCCGCGGTCCAGGTCCCGCAGGAACTGGATCCGCGACCTCACGTACGCGCCTCGGGACCCGACCAACTGCAGGTCCTTCAGCGCGCCCTTCTTCTCTTCGTACACCTTCCGCAGGGCCGGGTCTTCGACGACTTGACCGAGACGGGACTCCAGGTCGAGCACTTCTTTCTCCAATCGCCCGACCCGGGCCTCCCGCCTCTTGGTCGACCCCTTCGCGTACTCCTGACAGAAGACGCGGACGTGAGCCTTGTCCACGTCCCACCATAGCCTCAAGGAGGGGAAGCCTCCCCGCTTCCTTCTTCAGTCGGCCCAGAACCGGCAAAACGAATCCCGGAACCGCGCGTCCTCCAGCAGCAGGTTGTTAAAATGCCAGTACGCGGACCCCCCCCCCCCCGCGCGCGCAGCGGAGCGAGCTCCGCCCACACCAGGTGGTGGTCCGTGCACGGCACCGGCCGCATGGAAGCCGCCGGAACACAGGAGACGTACGCCCGGGAAATGTAAAGGCGGTCGATTCTGGACCTTCCTCCTCCAGACCCCACCCAAGTGAAGGCGCTGGAGTCGGGATGGAGATTTCGCCAGACGTCCACCAAGTCGAAGGACCCGACCAGGTCCTGCAACTTCTCCATCGCCGCCGGGCTTCGCGGGGGACCCGACCGGTCCCGCGCCTCGAGGGTACAATTGAAATCCCCCCCGAGGATGACGCACTCGCCCACGTCGATGGAGCCCAGAAGAGTGGACACTTCTCCGAAGAAGCGCTCTTGCTGCGCACCGGTCTGGGGGGCGTACACGTTCACTAAATGGAGCGGCACGCCTCCCAGGCGAACAGTGACTTGGAGCAAGCGGCCCGGCACGTGCTCCTTGACCCTCAAGATCTCCGGCTGAAAATGCGGGGCCAGCAAGACGGCCACCCCACAGGAATTGTTGAAGAGGTGACTCATGCTGACCCCTCCTTGCCACTCCAGGAGCCACGTGGCCTCGTCTCCCGGAACGGTGTGGGTTTCTTGCAGGAAGCACACCGCATATTTCCCGTCCCGAAGGACCGAGAAGTTATTGAATCTACGGCGCACCTCCCTGCTGCCGTTGATGTTGAGGCTGGCTATGGTTATCTTCATCTCAGAAGCATAGTGCAACCTCTACCTAACGGGGGGGAGGGAGCGCGGTCACTGACGACCGCCACTCCCTCAGCAGCCCAGCGTGGAACGCCTTGAGCCGACGCAGCTCGGCCCGGTTTACGTCCTTGTCCGCGCCCATGATTTTAACGGCGGCGCGGACGGACCGGACGAGCAGCGCCAGCTCCGACCATTTGTCGAGGGCCAGCCGGATCTTATGATGACGACCCCGGCACGTGGCCATAAAATCCCGGAGTTTCCCTACGGGGATGAGGGGAGAGTCGGTGCGAGGCACGAGGGCGTCCACCGTCTCACTGGTGATGGACTCCAAATCGTCCTCAGTGCCCAACACCGACTCCCCGTCCTCCTCCGGGAGGTCGTCACCGGCGGCCAACCCGTCCGTCGCACGGGGTGCAGCGAACGGCTCGGCTGCACCGGCCGGTCCCGCCTCTGTCACGATCCCACCCCCAGGATCGGTGGCAGAGGAGTCCACCCTAGGCTCCTTCAGGGGCGCCGGGCCGGGAGGCGGCGGCGGTTCGGGGGCCCCCCCCGCCTCAGGCGCCGGAGCGACCGGAGAAACCGGGGAGAAAAAAATTCCCAGTTCCTCCAGCACGTCCGGCGCCAACGTCAGAGACGGAGTCAGGGGGCTTTCTATCTCCCCGCCACCAGCCTCCGACCCAGCGGGCTGGGGATTCGTATTACAATCCTCGACCAGGTCGAGCAGTCCCTGGGATATATCTGGGTCGTAGTTGGCGGGCTCAGTTCCGGCCTCTTTGGCCTCGCCCGCCGCAGTCCCCAGGACGCCCGACCCGGCGAGGAGCAACGGTTCTGGTACTCTATTATTATTTAATTCCGCGGGTTGTTCCGCGCACCCCCCCACGGGCAGGGTCTCTTCCCCATCCCGGGAGGCACGGGTCCAACAGACTTGTCTGTCTCACCCTCCCGAGGGACAGGAGACCCCTGCCGATCGCGCACGATGGTGACAGCGGTGGGGTGGGGCGCAGCACCCGCGGCGGGCGACGACTCCCCTTTTGCGGAGGGACCTTCCTCCTCTCTGTCCTCCTCCTGGGGGTAGAGCTTCCTTTTTAACATGTTGGGGCCCGGAGAGGGGGAGGCCTCCATGTCTGCTGGGGCCTCCCTCTCTGCCCCCTTCCGATGACTGGGTTTCTTGGGCCCCTCGGGCCCGAGCCCGGCCGCAGGTCTTGATTTAGCTGCCTTGGCAGTTGCGGTCACGGTCACGGGCCCGGGCACGAGGACCCCCCCAGCCTCACGCGTCCCCGTCAACTCCGCGATGAGCGCGGGCATGAGTTCAGGCAAATCGGTGGTTTTCTCCACGAGGGGATCCGCCCTTAGGTGTTTGGTCTTTCTCAGCGCCTTCCTTCCCCTCGGACGCTCTCCCTCCCCCCCGCCGGAGGCCGTGATGGTGTTGGCCCCCGACGTCGACCGCGCATCTGTGGATTTCGACGCGCGGGTAGTATCAGGGGGAGGGGGGGCGGCGGCGCCAGCCCTGGCCGCGCCAGGTGTCGTGGCGGCCTTGGAGGCGGGGCAGTTTTTGCGGACGTGCCCCACCCCCTTACAGGCGTAGCACCGCACGCCGTCCGAGGTCCAGAAGACGCGATGGGCGGTCCCCCCGTGGAGCACCGTGAACGCGCCGTCCGCGTCCTCCTCCCGCGCCAGCTGGACGAAAAGCTGGCGCCGGAAGGAGAAGACGTGCCGGAGGCTGGCTTCCCGGAAGCCGAGCGGGACGGGTGTGATCCCCGACCTCACCTCCCCCAGTTGACGTAGGTGGGGGAGGAGGAGCTCACCCGGAACAAAGGGCGGGACGTTGGAAATAACTATCCTTTGCGCGGTGGCCTCAAGGGGGTCCACCGGCAGGAATGTCCCGCCCACGGTGAGCCCCTTCTCGATGGCCAGGGACACCGCCCGCTCCGACCCCAGGAAGAACACAGCCTTGCCGTACATTTTAGAGGCGGCAACGATGGCTGAAGGGCCGACAACCCCAGCCATGGCTTTTACACACGCCTCTATACTCATGTTGGGGTGAGTGTAGCTCTTGACCCCATTCTTCATCGTAAGGAGGGTAAAAGGTGACGGGGTAACAGGAGGACTCGTGGCTGCGGCCGTGGCCGCGGCTGCCACGCTCGCATACGTCCTCGCTGCCCCCGCCACCGACGAAGATGTGCTCGCCATAATGGGCGGGTCTTTAAGGGCTACACTCACCCCAAGTCACAGGCCTGACGGTGTTAATGGCCTCGGGTTTTGTGGGGTTTTTTTTCCCTGAGCAGAGGGAGCTCTTAAATTGAAGGCACACCTCTCCCTTTATTTGATTGAATTGGGAGAGGGGCCTTCTCCCCTCTGCTCAATGGGCAATTAATATAAATAAAAGAGGTGCCTCTCTGATAGAGAGAGAGGCAGAGAGAGACAAGAGACAAAGACAGAGAGAGAGGGGGTGGGAAGGAGGGAAGCCACAAGGGCAGGGTCGCCACTCAGGATGGTGGGTGGGTGGGTGTTGGCAGGGGGTGCACTCTCCAATGTAAATTAGAGTCCTTTTCCGGTGGTCTTCTGGTGGGGGGAGAAGATGTCTTCACCTGGGAAAGCTGGAGATGCCCAGGCTCAGTCCTGCACCAGGTCTTAATGATGCCCCAATCAGGTTAATTGAGTTGAATTGGGGGACTTCACCTAGGCAGCTCCAGCTGTCCCAGGCCAGGCAATGGGAAGGGGTGTTTAATTAGTGGTGTGTGCGGCCTAGTTCTTTCAAAAGCCACACACACACACACACACACACACCCCTTGGATCTTCCGGCCCTCTTCTTTTCTTCTTTCCTCCCCCCACCTGCAAAACAAAGTCTCTGGGAGAGTGCACCAGAAATAACACCCACCTGTAGTTGTTCTTTCTTCCTCCCTCCTTCCAAGCAGATGATGGTTGCTGGTGCTGTTTTTCTCCCCTCTCTCCCTCTCCTAAAATGGAGGCCAATTGGGGAGGCAGTATGGAAAGGCCTCTCCTCCTCTGGTGATTTTTTTTGGCCTTCCTTTCTTGCTCCTTCTCCTCTCCCGTCCTCTCTCTCCAGGCACCTCAGTTGGAGTGGTTGAGTTTGGGTTGGTGGTGGTCTGCAGTCTGGTTCCTCCTCCTCTGCCTGGTCAAGGAGACCACCCTTCTGCTGCTGCTGCTGCTCTCCTCACTCTCCTTCTACTGGCTGATGAGGCAGCCAATCTTCTTCCTCTTTTTGACAAACCAATCAATTATCTGTAACTAAATAAAACTTTAAAGGAAACTTAACAAATCAAATTAAAATTTGGTAGTCCGGGGTGATGATGCACTCCAGCCCCCGCGGCGCCCACCGGTCGCGGAAAAACTCAAGCGTGCCGGCGGACACCGCAGCCAATCTTCTTCCTCTTTTTGATAAACCAATCAATTATCTGTAACTAAATAAAACTTTAAAGGAAACTTAACAAATCAAATTAAAATTTGGTAGTCCGGGGTGACGATGCACTCCAGCCCCCGCGGCGCCCACCGGTCGCGGAAAAACTCAAGCGTGCCGGCGGACACCGCAGCCAATCTTCTTCAACCAACAGAAGCCCAAATAGTTAACTTTTCCCCTTCACTTAAACTGCTTAAGTACTCTTATCAAGAATGATTTAAAGAGAACTAACAATTAAAGAACTCTCCCACTTACCCAAACTCACAGCACTCTCTGCTGACTTGCACTCAGTGCTGGCTCGCACTCACACTGGTCACATTAGCCTGAACTGTTCATATGTCTCACTTTTAAGATTCTTTCCTTAAAAAATCGACTTCCTTAACCTGTTCCCTATTTCCCTAAATACATCTATCCATATCCCTCCTCGGAGTATTATGTTAAACGGCTTTGTCCTTTCACTATCCCTTTTATTGCAGTATATAATATTCACTCTCTGTCTCCAGGGACATTGGTCCCAGTTCATTTTAGGTAAAGACCATCCTGTCTGTGGAGCTTCCCCCGGCCCCAGACTTGTCTCAAGTCTCTAGAAATCTGAAATTGTTGCTTCCACAAACTTTGTCCAATCACCTGTTGAGGCATCTAATCTGCTTGTCCCAAGCTGGCCAAATGCAGGACAGCAGGAGCAGCCCCGAACACACTGTCTGCAACATCCTGGTCATAAGACAATCCTGGACAACGCCTGTTGCTTCTGCTTCTGTTGCCTCACTCCCATTGGGTCACTTCCAATTTACAGTGACTTGTCTCCTTGTTAGTACTTCCACTGCTTCTGGCTCTTTTATATTGAAAGGGGACTTGCTATGCTGACATTCCATGTTCTTTCTTTTTTGTCCACATCTAACGCAATCACTGACCTGTAAGAACAAGCACCCTAGACAAAGTCACTGCTCCTGTCAGATTGTTTTCCCTCAACACTCCACTGCACTCCTTGGAGGCCGGAGGAGCTGGTTTTCCTAAAGGGAAGGAAGGTCTACTCCGTGAGGACAACTTGTGAGCTTTGCATTTGTCAGGGGCTCTCCCAGTCTCCCGCAGTTAGTCTGACAGGAGACCAAGGGAAACCCCCAAGGAAATGGCTTGTCTGGTAATTCTGCTGGTCTCAGGCTGAAATTATAGCCCCCATGGAATTTCAGGGCTGTTGTCCCTATTTCAGCCCAACATTTATTTAATGCCTTGGATCAGCTCTCAGCTCGACCAATACGGTGGCATCTTATCTCTTTCAAGGTGTCAGCCGTGGCTCAGTGGGTAGCACTCTCGCCTCTGAGTCAGAAGGTTGTGGGTTCCATTCCAGCCAATGGGGCAAAAAATCAAGGCTGACACTCCAGTGCAGTACTGAGGGAGTGCTGCACTGCCATCTTTCGGATGAGACATCTGTGATCTCAGGTGGATGTAAAAGATTCAAAGAAGAGCAGGTCAGTTCTCCCCGGTGTCCTGTCCAATATTTACCCCTCAATCAACATCACTAAAACAGATTATCTGGTCATTATCACATTGCTGTTTGTGCGACCTTGCTGTGTGCAAATTGGCTGCTGTGTTTCCTACAATACAGCAGTGATTACACTTCAAAAAGCACTTCATTGACTGCGAAACTTTGGGATGCCCTGAGGTTGTGAAAGGTGCTACAGAAATGCAAGTTCTTTCTCTCTGGGCCTCATTATCCATGATCTAGAAGCCAAAAATCTAATAATGAATCATCAGCATGGATTTCAAAAGGGAAAGACTTGCTTGACCAACCTCATTGAGTTTTTTGAAGAGGTAACAGAGAGAGAGGACAAGGGGAGTAGATGTAATTGATCAAGATTTTCAAAAGGCCTTTGATAAGGGACCACATAATAGACTAGTGAATACGGTCAGAGGATGCGGAGTCAGGAGACAAGTAACAGAATGGATAGTTGGCTGGCTTCAGGGCAGAAAGCAGAGAGTAGGGGTAAAGGGTAACTATTCACAGTGGCAGAAGGTGGGTAGTGGTGTTCCACAAGGATCAGTGCTGGGACCACTGTTCACAATTTACATGAATAATTTAGACTTTGGAATCAAACACAATTTTTCTACATTCTAGTCATTAAAATAAAAGTAAGGTTTCTAGTTTAGAGTAAGTAGTGTTTAAAGGGAAGTAAGGTCCTTGGTGTATTTAATATTCTTTAATTTAAAAGGAGTAAATTAAGGGTAGGACATGGCAGGGCAGCGCGGCACCGTGGAGTGCTCCTCCTGTGCTATGTGGGAAGTCAGGGACAATTTAGGTGTCCAGGGCGAACACGTGTGCAGGAAGTGGCTCCAACTGCAGCTACACGAAATCCACGTTTCGGAGCTGGAGCTGCGGCTGGAGTCACTGTGGAGCATCCGCGAAGCTGAGATCTTCGTGGATAGCACGTTTAACGAGGTGGGCACACCGCAGGTAGAGTGCACAGGCAGACAGGGAATGGGTGACCGCCAGACAGAGTAAAAGAACTAGGAAGGTAGTGCAGGAGTCCCCTCGGTCCATCAACCTCTCCGACAGATTTTCCGTTTTGGATACTGCTGGGGTGGATGGTTTCTCAGGAGAATGCAGCAAGAGCCAAGTCCGTGGCACTACAACTGGCTCAGCTGCACAGGAGGGGAGGAAAAAGAGTGGGAGAGCAATAGTGATAGGGGATTCTATCGTAAGGGGAACAGATAGACGTTTCTGTGGCCGCAGACGTGACTCCAGGATGGTATGTTGCCTCCCTGTTGCCAGGGTCAAGGATGTCACTGAATGGCTGCAGGGCATTCTAAAGGGGGAGGGTGAACAGTCAAAGGTCGTGGTTCACATTGGTACCAACGACATGGGTAGAAAGAGGGATGAGGTCCTGCAACAAGAATTTAGGGAGCTAGGTAGCAGATTAAAAAGCAGGACCTCAAAGGTTGTAATCTCTGGATTACGCCCAGTGCCACGTGCTAGTGACTTTAGGAATAGGAGGATAGAGCAGATGAATGCGTGGCTAAAGAGTTGGTGCAGGAGGGAGGGCTTTAGTTTCCTGGATCACTGGGTCTGCTTCTGGGGAAGGTGGGACCTGTACAAGTCGGACGGGTTGCACCTGAACTGGAACGGGACCAACATCCTTGCGGGGAGGTTTGCTAGTACTGTTGCGGGGGGCTTAAACTAACTTGACAGGGGAATGGAATACGGAGTGGAGCTATAGTAGGGGGTGATGCACAGCCAAATATAGAGGAAAAAACAAGTCAGCCTGGAAGGCAGAGCAAATATGTAACGGCACAAAGGAGTACGGCAAGGCTGGATGGCATTTATTTTAATGCAAGGAGTCTTGCGAGTAAGGCAGATGAATTGAAGGTGTTGATGAACACATGGGAGTATAATATTGTTGCTATCACAGAGACATGCTTGAGGGAGGGGCAGGGCTGGCAGCTCAATATTCCGGGGTATAGAATCTTCAGGCGAGAGGGGTTGTAAAAGGGGAGGGGGTCTCGCAATATTACTCAAGGAGTCAATTACTGCTCTAAGGAGGGATGATATCTTAGCAGGTTCCTCTAATGAGGCCATATAGGTAAAACTTAAAAACAAAAAGGGGGCAAGCACTTTGCTGGGAGTGTACTATAGGCCCCCAAACAGTCACGGGGAGATAGAGGAACAGATATGTAGGCAAATCTCAGAGAATTGTAGAAATAATAGGGTAATAATAGTAGGGGATTTCAACTTCCCCAATATTAATTGGGATAGTGAGAGTGTGAAAGGCTTAGAGGGTGCGGAATTCTTAAAGTGCATCCAGGAGAGCTACAAGAGAGGGGGCGGTACTGGACCTAATTCTAGGGAATGTAGCCAGGCAAGTGGTAGAAGTGTCAGTAGGAGAGCATTTTGGTGACAGTGACCATAATTCGGTGAGATTTAAGGTAGTCATGAAAAAGGACAAAGATGGATCGGAGATAAAGGTTCTAAATTGGGGGAAGACCGATTTTAATATGATAAGGCAGGATCTGGCCAAAGTGGACTGGGATCAGTTACTTGTAGGAAAATTCACATCAGAGTAATGGGAGTCTTTCAGAAAGGAAATAGAGAGAGTACAACGCCAACATATTCCTGTAAAGGTCAAGAGTGGGACCAACAAGCCCAGGGAACCCTGGATGTCAAGGGATATACGAGAATGGATTAGGAAAAAAAGGGAGGCTTTTGGCAGATACAAAGGACTAAAAACAGTGGAAGCCCAAGAGGAGTATAGAAAGTGCAAGGGGGTACTTAAAAAAGAAATTAGGAGAGCAAAGAGGGGGCATGAAATAACACTGGCGGGCAAAATATAGGAAAATCCCAAGGTGTTTTATAAGTATATTAAGGGCAGGAGGATAACCAGGGAAAGAGTAGGGCCCATTAGGGACCAAAGTGACAATCTGTGTGTAGAGCCAGAAGATGTAGGTGGGGTTTGAAATGAATATTTTGCATCTGTGTTCACTATGGAGAAGGACGATGTAGGCATAGAAATCAGGCAGGGGGATTGTGATATACTTGTACAAATTAGTATTGAGAGGGAGGAGGTACTTGCGGTTTTAGCGGGCTTATAAGTCGATAAATCCCAGGCCCAGACGAGATGTATCCCAGGCTGCTGTGTGAGGTAAGGGAGGAGATTGCAGGGGCTCTGACACAAATTTTCAGAACCTCTCTGGCCACAGGGGAGGTGCTAGAGGACTGGAGGACAGCTAACGTAGTACCATTGTTCAAGAAGGGCAGTAGGGATAAACCAGGGAATTACAGGCCAGTGAGCCTAACATCAGTGGTAGGGAAATTATTGGAAACAATTCTGAGGGACAGAATCAGTCTCCACTTGGAGAGGCATGGATTAATCAGGGATAGTCAGCATGGCTTTGTCAGGGGGAGATCATGTCTGACCAATTTGATTGAATTTTTCAAGGGGGTGACTAGGTGTGTGGATGCGGGTAGTGTAGTTGATGTCGTCTACATGGACTTCAGTAAGGCTTTTGACAAAGTCCCACATGGGAGACTGGTCAAGAAGGTAAGTGCACATGGGATCCAGGGCAATTTGGCACATTGGATCCAAAATTGGCTTAGTGGCAGGAGGCAGAGGGTGATGGTCGATGGTTGTTTTTGTGACTGGAAGCCTGTGTCCAGTGGTGTACCGCAGGGATCGGTGCTGGGTCCTTTGCTGTTTGTAGTGTACATTAATGATTTAGATATGAATGTAGTAGGTATGATCAGTAAGTTTGCAGATGACACGAAAATTGGTGGGGTGGTAAATAGCGAGGAGGGAAGCCTCAGGCTACAGGACGATATAGACGGGTTGGTCAGATGGGCAGAACAGTGGCAAATGGAATTTAACCCTGAAAAGTGTGAGGTGATGCATTTTGGGAGGACTAACAAGGCAAGGGAATACACAATGAATGGCAGGATCCTAAGAAGGACAGATGATCAGAGGGACTTTGGCGTGCATGTACATAGATCCCTGAAGGCAGCAGGACAGGTAGATAAGGTGGTTAAAAAGGCATATGGGATACTTGCCTTCATTAGCCAAGGCATCGAATATAAGAGCAGGGAGATTATGATGGAGCTGTACAAAACGCTAGTTAGGCCACAGCTGGAATACTGTGTGCAGTTCTGATCGCCACACTATAGGAAGGATGTGATTGCATTGGAGAGGGTGCAGAGGAGATTCACCAGGATGTTACCTGGGCTGGAGTGCTTCAGCTATGAAGAGAGACTGGACAGGCTGGGGTTGTTTTCCTTAGAGCAGAGAAGGCTGAGGGGGAACCTGATTGAGGTGTACAAAATTATGAGGGGCATAGATAGGGTAGATGGAAAGGAACTTTTCCCCTTAGTAGAGGGGTCAATAACCAGGGGACATAGTTTCAAGGTAAGGGGCAGAAGTTTCAGAGGGGATATGAGGAAAACCTTTTCACCCAGAGGGTGGTTGGTATCTGGAACACACTGCGTGAAAGGGTGGTAGAGGCAGGAACCCTCACAACATTCAAGAAGCATTTAGATGAGCACTTGAAACGCCATAGCATACAAGGCTACGGACCAAGTGCTGGAAAATGGTATTAGAATAGACAGGGCTTGATGGCCGGCGCAGACACGATGGGCCGAAGGGCCTCTTTCTGTGCTGTATAACTCTATGACTCTATGACAATTTCTAAATTTGTGGATGACAAAAAATTGGATGAACAGTCAATACTGAGGAGGACTGCAACAAAGTAAAGACATTAATAAACTTGCAGAATGGGCATATAATTGGCAAATGAATTTCAACACAAGTAAGTGTGAGCTATTACATTTTGGCAAGAAAAATAAGGAAGTTACATGTTACTTTGAAAATAACCTAAATGGGATGGAAGAGCAAAGGGATCTCGGAGCACAAATACACAAATCATTAAAAGTAGTGACACAGGTTAATAAGGCCATTAAAAAACCCAAGTACTAGGGTTTATTTCTAGAGGGATAGAATTGAAAAGCAGAGAAGTTATGCTAAACTTGTATCGAACCTTGGTTAGACCACACTTGAACTATCACGTACAATTCAGGTCGCCATGTTATAAAAAGGATATAGAGGCACTGGAGAGGGTGCAGAGAAGATTTACAAGGATGATACCAGAGCTGTGAGGGTCTACCTACCAGGAAAGGATGAACAGGCTGGGTCTGAAAAGAGAAAATTGAGAAGTCGCACAACACCAGGTTATAGTCCAACAGTTTTATTTGAAATCACAAGCTTTCGGAGTTATTGCTCCTTCGTCGGGTGAAGTAAAGAGATACAGAATCGCCAAAGCATATATAGATAGAGAACAATGCATGTGTACCTTACAATGGCAGACAACTAAATTTAATCATCCTGACTGTTTATCTGCCGAGGTGTGACAAAAGGCAATCAGGTCAGCCAGGAACTTACCACATCAAAGACATAGCAAGATACAACTGAGACAATGAGGTGGAGTCACAGGGAGTCTAACGTGTAAAAAGCTGCAGTCTGTATGTAAAACGATAAACTTTAAAATTTTTACTTTTTTACTGGGACTCACATCTGTGAACAAGCCAACGACGACTGGAGTCCGGATCACGTCATGTATCGTGACATAAATCCAAGAACCCGGTTGAGACCGTCCTCATGAGTGCGGAACTTGGCTATCAGTTTCTGCTCGATGATTTTGCGTTGTCGTGTGCTCCTAAGGCCGCCTTGGAGAACGCTTACCCGCAGATCCAAGGCTGAATGTCCTTGACTGCTGAAGTGTTCCCCGACTGGGAGGGAACACTCCTGCCTGGTGATCGTTGCGCGGTGTCCGTTCATACGTTGTCTCAGTGTCTGCATGGTCTCGCCGATGTACCATGCCGCTGAAAAGAGAAGGCTGAGGGGTGACCGATTAGAGGTATATAAAATTATGAGAGGTTTTAATAGAGTAGATAAAGAGAGAGTGTTTCCACTTGTGGGGAAGAGCAAAACTAGAGGCCATCAATATAAGATAGTGACCAAGAAATCCATTCGGGAATTCAGAAGAAACCTCTTACCCAGAGAGTGGTGAGAATGTGGAACTCGCTACCACAGGGAGTGGTTGAGGCGAAGAGTATAGATGCATTTAAGGGGAGGCTAGATAAGCATATGAGGGAGAAGGGAATAGAGGGTTATGCTGATAGAGTTAGATGAGGAAAGACGGGAGGCGGCTCGAGTGGAGCATCAATGGGGACATGGACTGTTGCCGTGCTGTATATCCTGTGTAATCCTATGATCTTGGTCATCATGGTCCAGGGGCTGTGATAATGGAGAGAAGAGGACAGGCTCCTCGAGGGGGCTACCCCTCTTGTAGTTTCAGCCAACTCATTCCACATATGGACAGAGTAGTTGTGGTTTTGTGACCATTGTTGGACTGCCTGCATTCTGCAGCCCCTCAATCCGCTCACTGCCCAGACATTCTGGTTACTTCTCCTTTGCTTTTGAAGAGAATTAAGGGTCCATTGTCTGGACATTTAAGCTTAACATAAGTGAACTGTGGTGTATAATGAATTAAAAAGGACACAAATTAAAACAATCATGTTGCAGCTGCAATAATGTGTTCATGTCTAAATTGGTCATCACTCAACAACTGCGAAATGACTGTTTCTGACTGCACCCCCTCCAGAAACAGATATCTGTCCAGTGTTTGTACCACACTGGGAGATTGAGAAATGCACTTCAATAAGTTTCATTGAAAAAACATAGATGTGTTAACCTGGACAGCTGGGATATTCAGGCAATGTGCCAACAAGAATTTCAACTTGTCACACTGTCATAAAACTGACATCACCTTATAGAAAGCCTCATTTCACTTCTAATGATTTCGAATTGAAGTCCGGCAGTTTCTGAAATGGGCGGCTGATCTGTAATCCGTAATCCACGTTCTATGTCCGGGTAACTGGTTGAAAATGTAACCCTGTGTATCAGTCCATTGTGTTCTGCCCCCAGGGCAGGTCCCCACACACCAGGTTCTTGAGCCACTCACTAGGGAAGAGGAGCTGCGGTGGTTTCCCGTTATCTTCATCATGGGTTTTATCTTCAGAGAACCTTCTCCTAGGTGGGCTGAAACCAAGGCTAAAGAGCACCCCTACCCTTAACTCCCACCCTCTACCTCTCTCTCCTTTAAGACGCTCCTTGAAACCTGCCTCTTTGTCCAAGCCTTTGGTCACCTCTCCTAGTGTCTCCTTATGTGGCTCGCTGTCAGATTTTGTTTGTTAATGTTCCTGTGAAGCACCTTGGGACATTTTATTACTTTAACGGCGCTATATAAATGTGAGCTGTTGTTATAAAGCAGAACAAACCCTGTAATCTCTTCCAAAGCTTTCTCCATCATGTTATCTCTGAATGAGGTAATGATACTTTTTATGTAGCGCCACACGCAATCAACCACCATATATTTTTACCGTTGATAGATAAATTCAGACCAGACCATTGAGGTAACCAACTCGACTACGGAGATTACAGTGCCCAAAGAGGTGGCGAAAGGATTGAAAACTGCATTTAATGTTGCCTTTACTCTCTACAACATATCAACTATTTTCCAGGTAATTCTATCCAAACTCAGACTGACTGCTGCCATTTGCATTGTGGATGAAGTGGTGAGGCAGAGTTCCTGCAAATAATTGGTGGCTCAATCTCTTTGAGCCTAACGTCTTGCTATATGTAAAAATGATTTAGAAACTACGGGGGATTTATTCCATTTCAGCACCGGCGCTGAATGGGTAGGAGTGGCTTGACTGCCTGGTTGACTTCAATGGAACATGAAATCAGGCGGGATATAAAATGGGCACCCAATCTGATCCCATCAGTTTCCCACCAGGTGAGTTAGTTCAACATTACATCCCAAGAGTTTGGGGAGGAGGCAGGGTGAAGGGTTGTGGAGCTGGAGGAGGTTACAGAGATAAGGAGGGGTGAGGCCATGGGGGGATTTGAACATGAGGATGAGAACTTTAAATTGGATGTGTTCAGGGCCAAAAGACAATGGAGGTCAGCAAGCATAGGGCTGATGGGTGAACGGGACTTGGTGCGAGTTAGAACACTGGCAGCAGACCTCAAGTTTATAGAGGATGGAAGATAGGAGGCCGCCAGGAGAACATCTGAATAGTCGAGTCTGCAGGTGACAATGCCATGGATGAGGGTTTCATCAACAGACTGACTGAGGTGGGGTAGAGGCAGGTTACAAAGGTGGAAGGAGGTGGGCTTTGTGATGGAAAGGATATGGAGTCGGAAGCTCAGCTCAGGGTCGAATAGGCCTCCGTGATAGCGAACAGTCTGATTCCTCCTGAGGCAACAGCTGGGGAGGGGGATGGAAGTGGAGGCAAGGCTACAGAGTTTGCGATGGGGCAGAAGATGATGGCTTCAGTTTTCCCAATGTTTAACTAGAGGAAATTACGACTCTTCCAGGACTGAATGTTAGACAAGCAATCTGGCAACACCGAGGCAGTGGATGGGTTGAGAGATGGTGGAGAGCTGGGTGTTTAAATGTGGAATCTCACCTCAAGTCTGCTGATGCAATCTGCAAAGGGCAGCATGCAGCTGAGGAAGAGGAGAGGCCCAATTCTAGATCTTCAGGGGATTCTGGAGGTATGAGAAGGGAAGCCATGTCTGGAAATGATCTGGCTACGAACAGATAGGTAAGAGTGGAGCCATACCAGGGCAGTCCTCTTGAGTGGGACAATGGAGGGGGCATTGGAGGAGGATGGTGTGGTTGGCTGTGTCAAAAGCTGCAGAGAGGTGAAGGAGAGATAATGCACCATGGTTACAGTCACAGAGGATGTCATTTCTGACTTTGGTTTGGGCTGTTTCAGTGTAGGGATAGAAGATTGACAACATGTTCCAGAACTTTGGAGAGGAAAGGGAGATTGGAGATGGGGCGGTAGTTTGCAAGGACAGAGGGGTAAAGGGTTGTTTTTTTGAGGAGAGGGGTGATGACGGCAGAGTTGAGGGAGAGAGAACTGTTAACAATATCAGCTAACATGGGGGCTAGGAAGGGAAGTTGGGTGGTCAGCAGTTAGGTGGGAATAGGGTCGAGGAAGCAGGAGGTGGATCTCATGGACAAGATGAGCTCAGAGAGGCCATGAGGGGAGATCAGCGAGAAACTGGAGAAAGATGCAAAAACCTAACTAGGGCAGGGGGAACATTGGTGAAAGTTTGGGCCGGTGGGCTAGGGAAAGGGAGGGAAGCGGCAGAGACAGCTGAATGGATGGTTTCAATCTTAATGATAAGGAAGTCCTTGTTTAAAAAAAAAATCATTTATGGGATGTGGGCGTCACTGGCAAGGCCAGCATTTATTGCCCATACCTAATAGCCCTTGAGAAGGTGGTGGTGAGCTACCTTCTTGAACCGCTGCAGTCCGTGTGGTGAAGGTACTCCCACAGTGCTGTTAGGGAGGGAGTTCCAGGATTTTGACCCAGCGACGATGAAGGATCGGCGATATACTTCCAAGTCGGGATGGTATGTGACTTGGAGGGGAACTTGGAGGTGGTGGTGTTCCCATGCGCCTGCTGCCCTTGTCCTTCTAGGTGGAAGAGGTCGCGGGTTTGGGAGGTGCTGCCAAAGAAGCCTTGGCGAGTTGCTGCAGTGCACCTTGTAGATGGTACACACTGCAGCCACGGTACGCCGGTGGTGGAGGGAGTGAATGTTTAAGGTGGTGGATGGGGTGCCAATCAAGTGGGCTGCTTTGTCCTGGATGGTGTTGAGCTTCTTGAGTGTTGTTGGAGCTGCACTCATCCAGGCAAGTGGAGAGTATTCCATCACACTCCTTACTTGTGCCTTGTAGATGGTGGAAAGGCTTTGGGGAGTCAGGAGGTGAGACACTCGCCACAGAATACCTAGCCTCTGACCTGCTCTTGTTGCCACAGTATTTATGTGGCTGGTCCAGTTAAGTTTCTGGTCAATGGTGACCCCCAGGATATTGATGGTGGGGGATTCGGCGATGGTAATGCTGTTGAATGTCAAGGGGCGGTGATTAGACTCTCGCTTGTTGGAGATAGTCATTGCCTGGCACTTCTGTGGCGCGAATGTTACCTGCCACTTATCAGCCCAAGCCTGAACATCGTCCAGGTCTTGTTGCATGCAGGCATGGACTGCTTCATTATCTGAGGAGTTGTGAATGGCACTGAACACTCTGCAGTCATGAGCAAACATCCCCATTTCTGACCTTATGTTGGAGGGAAGGTCATTGATGAAGCAGCTGAAGATGGTTGGGCCTAGGACACTGCCCTGAGGAACTCCTGCAGTGATGTCCTGGGGCTGTGATGATTGACCTTCAACCACCACAACCATCTTCTTTTGTGCTAGGTGTGAGTCCAGCCAGTGGAGAGTTTCCCCCCCGATTCCCATTGACCTCAGTTTTACTAGGGCTTCTTGATGCCACACTCGGTCAAATGCTGCCTTGATGTCAAGGGCAGTCACTCTCACCTCACCTCTGGAATTCAGCTCCATTGTCCATGTTTGGACCAAGGCTGTAATGAGTTCGGAAACTGAGTGGTCTTGGCGGAACCCAAACTGGGCATCAGTGAGCAGGTTATTGGTGAGTAAGTGCTGCTTGATAGCACTGTCGATGACACCTTCCATCACTTTGCTGATGATTGAGAGTAGACTGATGGGGCGGTAATTGGCCGGATTGGATTTGTGCTGCTTTTGTAGACAGGACATACCTGGGCAGTTTTCCACATTGTCGGATAGATGCCAGTGTTGTAGCTGTACTGGAACAGCTTGGCTAAAGGCACGGCTAGTTCTGGAGCACAAGTCTTCAGCACGATAGCCGGGATGTTGTCGGGGCCCACAGCCTTTGTTGTATCCAGTGCGCTCAGCCGTTTCTTGATATCACGTGGAGTGAATCGAATTGGCTGAAGACTGGCTTCTGTGATGGTGGGGACCTCAGGAGGAGGCTGATATGGATCATCCACTTGGCACTTCTGGCTGAAGATGGTTGCAAATGCTTCAGCCTTGTCTTTTGCACTCGCGTGCTGGGCTCCACCATCATTGAGGATGAGGATATTCATGGAGTCTCCTCCTCCCGTTAGTTGTTTAATGGTCCACCACCATTCACGACTGGATGGGGCAGGACTGCAGAGCTTTGATCTGATCCGTTGATTGTGGGATCGCTTAGCCCTGTCTATAGCATGCTGCTTCCACTGTTTAGCATTCATGTAGTCCTGTGTTGCAGCTTCCCCAGGTTGACACCTCATTTTTAGGTACGCCTGGTGCTGCTCCTTATTGAACTAGGGTTGATCCCCTGGCTTGATGGTAATGGTGGAGTGAGGGATATGCTGGGCCATGAGGTTACAGATTGTGGTCGAATACAATTCTGCTGCTGCTTATGGCCCACAGCGCCTCATGGATGCCCAGTTTTGAGCTGCTAGATCTGTTCTGAATCTATCCCATTTAGCACGGTGGTAGTTCCACACAACACGATGGAGGGTGTCCTCAGTGTGAAGACAGGACTTCGTCTCCACAATGACTGTGCGGTGGTCACTGCTACCAATGCTGTTATGGACAGATGCATCTGCGACAGGTAGGTTGGTGAGGACAAGGTCAATTTGGTTTTTCCCTCGTGTTGGTTCTCTCACCACCTGTCGCAGTCCCAGACTGGCAGTTATGTCCTTCAGGACTCGGCCAGCTTGGTCAGTAGTGGTGCTACCGAGCCACTCTTGGTGATGGACATTGAAGTCCTCCACCCAGAGTACATTCTGTGCCCTTGCTACCCTCAGTGCTTCTTCCAAGTGGTGTTCAACATGGAGGAGTACTGATTCATCAGCTGAGGGAGGGCGGTAGGTGGTAATCAGCAGGAGGTTTCCTTGCCCATGCTTGACCTGAAGCCATGAGACTTCATGGGGCCCTCTCTCCTGCCCCCCTCCATCCTCACTTTGCTCTTTCAGGGGTTTAAGGAATCAGTTAGTAGTGGAGAAAACAAGGTAGACATTATCTTTGCTTTCCAGGATGATGCTTTATTAGTGTGTGGCTTTTGCAGAGGAGAGTAGCACCTGATAGTCCTTGATGTGGTCCAGCCTGATCTGGAGAGGGATGGCCAAACCAGTTGTGTGCCACGTACAATTCAGTGTCCTGTGGACTTGAGGAAACAAAGATGGAGCCCATACCAGGCAGCATGAGTGGGAAGAGAGAGAGAGTAATGGCTTTGCTGGGACAAGGACATCAGAAGGATGTGAGGGGATGGTTAAGGTCAACAGCAGAAGTATTGTGGGAAATTTCGGGCCAAAGGTTAGGCAGTAGGATTGTACTGAGGGTAGTTGTACGAGATGAACACAAAAGGAAGTGGGGTTGGAAGGGGGCAAGAGAATGTGGTTGGTGAGGATACAAGGAAGTGACTGAAGGCGTCTTTGTCTATGACACAGACCATCTGGGTAGAGAGTCCAGAGGACAGTATCACCGTGTTAAAGTGGAGGGTGGGGTTTTAAGGTTGTGAATGCCAATAATTGCTGTTAGGGGAGATGGCAAGATGCATTGTAAGATCACAAGCTAGTACTCTCCTTATCGAGAGTGCAAAGTGAAGGTTTAATTTTACAGCTGTTAGTTCTAGAGGTTCAAGAGTGCCCAGGGAGACCAAGGAAGGAAAGGGCGAGTGCCCAATGTGTTACCTTGCCTGCCCTGGTCAGGTCATTGAACTTCTTGCGGCACTGGCTTGCAGTCCAGGGGATGTTGGCACTCATTGGCGCTGTCACGTCCCTACACGTTGCATGAGAGACATTTCATGAAGGTTTCCTCCCATGGACACCCAGCAGTCTGTCTCTCCTCTGTTCAAACTCCTCCACAAGTGTTTGGAGGTCCCTGAGAATATGAACTCCTCTGTTCCCACTTGCTGAGGCCTTGTCCCTCCTTCAGCTGGCTGTGCACAGTGGAAAACACTTGTGAAAAGTAGGTGAAAAACACATATGGACCATCTAGTACAAATACCTAACAGGAACCTGTCGGAACCACTTCCCGACCTACCTACTACTCCTCTAGCCTGCCACTGCAATCTTCAGCCAGACTTTAAGTTCCCAGCACGCCCAGCACAATGCTCCCATTTCACATGGGATTTGTGTTAATGGCTCATTCAATCGATGCATCAAATTCGGGCAAATTGACTTCTGCAGAGTATTGGTGAGTACAACACATGACTCATTGTGGGGGTTCAACTTTAGCGGGGGCTCAAAACAATGTCAATGGACAGGAAATCGGAATCCACAGCCAGGGGGAGAGAGTTGTCCTACAGTTGTATGGAAAAGTGCTTCCTGATTTCACTCCTCAATGTCCCAGCTCTAATTTGAAGGTAATGCCCTTGTTCTGGATTCCCACACTAGTTTCTCCTCATATGCTCCATCGAATCCTTTGATCATTTGAAGCACCTCGATTAGATCACCCCTCAACATTCTAAGCTCAAGGGAATACAGGCCCATTCAAGCCTCCTGTCCCGATCATTTTACCCTCTAATGACCAATATCATTCAATAGATTTTTCTAAAGTGACATTGATTTTGTTTTCACAGGATCAAAAGAAGATCAAGATTGTGAATGATGCTCTGATTGGAATTACTGTCGGGAAACACAGCGTGAAACTCAATAATTCTGTCATCATTACTCTCACTCACTCACAGCAACCAGTAAGATTAGCGTACATTATATAGATCTCAACTTTCTCTTGTATGAAAGAATTTGTTTGTTTTCCCATTTAAACAATGTAATTGTAATTTTTATTTAATTTCAGGAAAATTCTACAAAATGTGCCTTCTTGGAATTTGGATCGAATGGTAAATAAAAGAAAGATTTTTTTTTAAATGTGTCCTTTATTAGGGTCAAGAACCCATTGTCGAATTATATAGAAATTACAGCACAGAAACAGGCCATTGAGCCCAACCAGTCCGTGCTGAGGCTTCCCATCCACACCAGCGCTATCCCAATCCCATGTTTCCATATCCCTTTATCCTCCTTTCCTTCAATCACCTCTCTAACCTATTAAATGTTGCCATGATCTCTGCTTCAGTCACTAACTCCAATAATGCATTCCACAGACTCACAACCCTCTGTGTAACAACGTTTCTCTTATATTTAATCAATCTTGCTTCATTCTAGAGCATACAATCACTGAAGACAGGCAGGGCTAGAAATTCGGCTACTTACTGCCACCTGGTAAGGCCCATTTTGTTAAAAAAAAAAAGGTGGCCGCTTCACTTCCGCCCGCCTTTGGCGCGGGACTCGGTGGCCACCATTTTGGTGAGGGTCATCGCGCTGCCGTTAGCAACGCTGGCTCTAGACATGCAAATCTGCAGAGTGTGACATCAGTCGGCATGCAACACCGACTTGATGCCACACTCTGCGAACTTGGACCTTTGTGCTGAGTTTAGCGCTGGATCTGAAGCTTGCTATGAAAAGCCAGTGTTCAGCAGACTGGCAGAGATGCTGTCAGCACTTCTTAAAGGGACACACACATCTTTCAGGTAAGTTTGTATTTAAGCTTTTGGACTAGATTTTTTATATTTTATTGAAGTAGTGGCTTGGTGCAATACATGTTAAAAGTTTTTAAAGTGTGCAGGGATTGCAGGGAGTGCTGCTGGATGCTTGCAAGGCCTCAAATGGTAAAGGAAGGCCTCTGAGAATACAGAAAATGCTGGAAATACTCAGCAGGTCAGGCAACATCCATGGAGAGAGAAACAGAGTTCACGCCTCAGTTCGAGATGTTGCCTGACCTGCTGAGTATTTCCAGCATTTTCTGCCTTTATTTCAGATTTACAGCATTCACTCGAAGAGGGAAGAGGAAGACACAGAAGAGAAGGAAGCGGAAGGAAGGATGCAACCCAGACAGCCCCTTTCTGGCTGCGATATCAGGGTTGGAATCATCCGCCTGCGGTCCCAGTGACCACAACCGGAATTCCCCTTTCAACAATAGTCCTACACCTTACCTTCCCTCTGTTACTGACCATCACAGCATCCTCTTGGCCACAATGCTGAAATAAAAGCCACCACAAAGCAAACTTTCCAATCCAACTTTATACATCTATCCATCTAATGTGACATCAAAAAATCAACTGATCACCCGTATGCATTCCCTTAGTGACTGTCTTGTGTGTGCCTTTGCCCATCCTACTAATGTCACGCAGTGCTACCCCAGTGGCTGCAGCATGGCTAGTGGATGGCTGCTGACTTTCAGTGGGTGACACTGCAAATGGCCTTGCTGGTTGACCTTTAGGAGCTGGTGGCTGGGAGAGTCAAATCAATCTTCTTCTTCTTCTTCACTCTCCTCACCCTCTTCTTGGTCACCCACTGGCTGTGCCGGCTGCATTTCTTGGGTGTGTGAAATGAGGAAGGCACAAGTGTGGAGTTGTGGTGATGGTAGGGCGGGAAAGCAAGAGGTGCATGCCAGAAGGAGGATAATGTATGAGGATACCGGCATCTTCTATCCTTTTAGCCACGCCGTTGGCCAAGGACTCAGCCATGCCCTTGCTAAGAATGGCCAGCACCGTCTCCTCCAAGGGGGTGAGGTGAGGCTAGGAATGCTGGCAGTGACGGCCTTGGTGATGTAGTCCCACATCGTTCTTTCTGGAGGGCCTCCTGGCCCCTGTGGGTAGAAAACCTCTCTTGCAGTGTTGACTCCCTGCACAAAGCTGGAGTGCTGCGTGCGAGACCCTGGGTGCCCATCCCCTGGCTTGCTGAGCCATTTGTGTTAGTGCTGATGCAATTTTCCCATTGTTTTAGGTGTGGCAGGCAATTCAGCTTTATGAGCTGAAGACTCCAATTGGGAATTCTTTTTTTTTTCAGAAGGCAGTTGAGCTCTTAGGGCTAAAGGCTACCTATTTTTAAAAGATTTTTATTTTTTTCATTTTAGAAGGCAGTTCCCCTTTAAGGGACCAACACTGCTCTCTAAATAGACAGCCTTACTTTAAGAGAAGGCTGTTCTTGCTTCAGGGATGCTATGGCCGCGTTACATTGGGCCTCCTGCTGAGAGTAGCGCTGGAAAACCAGCCTAACACAGTAAGTTCAGCGCTTGCTAATGTTAATCTCCAGCAGCATCACAATGCTGCTGCTACCGGCGTGATTCATGCTGGTAACTGTGGCCCGCGGTGGCACCGCCAGCTTTTCAGCACATTCGAATTTTTAGCCCTGTGTTTCTATCTACCCTGTCCCATCCCTTCATCATTTTAAACACCTCTATCAAAGCACTCTGTAATCTCCTGGGCTCGAACCAAAGCAGCCCCAATTTTTGGAATCTTTCTTTGTATTTGTTTTAGCTTATGTCAACATCAAGTGACAGCCTTCTGTTGCCGATTCCACAGGTGCTCATAGCTGGAATGATTCTGGCTGTAGAACCGAAACCAATGGCAACCAGACCAGCTGCTCCTGCAACCACCTGACGTTCTTTGCCGTGTTACTGGTGCGTATAGAATCTCACGTCACAGGAAGCCAGTAGAACTGGGGTTATGACTTATGCATGTTTGTACATTTATCGGTTGTGTCCCAAATGAGATTGATCGTACTTACAGAATTATAGTGCTCAGCTGAAGTCTTACACAATCATTATTCAGCCCAATTAATTTTATTCTTCACTTGTTTGGAGAATGGTGTCCAATTCACGTTGATTGTAATCAGTTGTATTTTAATTATAAGAGTGAATCAACACAATTGGCTGATACCAACAGTGCAATATTATTGGACAAGCACATGGCGATTTGTGACAATTTCCTCTGCTTTTTTGGAGCTGTTAATCGGTTTAAGTTTAAAGGGGGAAAAATTCAGTTGGTTGCGTCTCCCGTTAGCGCCTTAAGAGGGCGCTAATGGGACGCAAAGCATCTAGCGCCCGGGCGCGGCAATGTTTGCGCCGCTCGCAAAATTAAATAGACATTTTGCGGCGGCGCTAAACACTACCGCCATGATCTCCTACGCCGGCAGATCGTGACATCAGTAGAGTGCGCAACGCCTCGGTATCGCCCCAGAGCGGATATTGAGTGGCGCCCTCTGCCTTACCGCCTGCCGCTAGCAACGACAGGTTGAGGGGAGCGTTTTGCAGTCAGGAAGGGACTGGGGGAGCGCTTTTAAAAGCGACCGCTTCCTGCCTTTTATTGTTGGTGACATTTTTGAACCACGCATTCTGAGAGAGAGAGACTTCTGGAGAGATTCAACGTTGTGTGAAGCAGTTTTGGGTACTGAGCAGCACTTTGCAGGTTCATTTTGATTTGCCCTTCCTTGTATCGATTTAGAAGAGACTGTGGGGGCTGCACTCTGAGCTCTTTCCCTGGGCCTCTCCATTGTTATTTCCAGCAGATTTGATGTACAGGTCTCTCCAAGCCGAGATTCAAGGCTGCAATTAGCAGGATGTGGATGGAAAGCAAGATTAACCATCCCCTTTAAGAACTGGCCCGCGCCAGTGTGTCTGTGTTCCATTGCTGACTGACATCATATGAGCTTCGCCAGCGCTCTGAGGTAGCGCCTCGCTCCTCGGCCTTTGCGCCTTAAGACAGGTGTGAAGCGCCTGATTTAGCGCTCCAATCACCTCCAGGGGCGATAAAAGTCAAGTTTGCAGTCGGAGGCGATAATTAGCGCCAGGCGCTAATCTTTGCGCCCGGCCGATAATTGCGCCCCAAATGGGGCGATACTGAATTTTTCCCCCAAAGTGTCCATTTGAATAGTCGCCTGAAGTAATCAAATGTTCCGGGAAGCAGATTGCACACTTACTATCCAGGCTGCTACTCCTTCTAGGGCAGGAGATGGAGGCCGGTGGGGCAGCACTGAGAGAGAAAGATAGAGATGAAGCTTTAGCCTCTTTGGGGTCGAGTTTCTACTTTGGGTGCAGTCGGCAAGACGCATGCAAATTCCACCCAACAAACTCATTTGCATATTGCCCAACGCACAATCTGCCGTGAACCAGCACAATCGGCAGCGCTTAATATGTTATTTTTCTGAAAAAAAAAATATTCCTTGATATGTTTAAGTGGTGCAGTTTGATTAATACAGCTGAAAATTAATTATCAGAAAAAATACGCATTTTTAACCACAGTGTCGTCCACTGCCTGTGAGTAACCCGATTTTAAATTAGTGAAAATTACTTTTAAAAAATATACAAAACTATTTTCTAGTTAGGTTGGGGTACAGTGGTCAGTTCCTCAGTAAATTTAAAATATTTATTCAAGAGCTTTCAAAACGTGCCTATTGGTGCCCTTGCGTCCAAATCTTCCAGCTTCATTTTTGGAGCCTCCTCGAAGGGCCGCAACCGAGCGCAGTTAGCGGACACTCGCCGCGGAGAGTCATTCACCCTGGGGGTGTCGCCTGGTTGTGGGCGGGGCCGGATTCCAGCCTGATGTTTTTTAAACTAACGCGAAAGATCGTGGAAACTCCAGTTGCAGTGAATGGAATTTGCGTATAAAATTCCGCGATCTTTTGCGGTGGTTACATCGATTTCAGGCGAATTGCACTAAAAAAGCAGTGCAGCCGAAGGGAATCTCCACCCCGTTCTCACTATCAGGCGCTGGCTATTCCCAGTGTTTTCTGTTTTTGTTTCAGAGTTCCAAGGTTCCCAGTGTTTTTTAAACAATGATCTTTCCTTGGATTCTCTCCCGAAGGATGTGAATAGGGGCGGCAGTGAGGTTCTGGATCCGCAGACTGTATTGCAGCTGGAATACATCACCATGACCGGCCTAGTCATTTCAATCTTCTTCTTGGTCATCTCCATAATCTATTACAATAATTCAAGGTAGGGCTGTCTGTTCTTTAACATTTTTAAAGTTTCCCGGCGTTCCGGCCATTGACAGGACCCTATTAGAAGGTAGAGGTGTGATAGCTCAGTGCCCCTTAGTGTAGTCACAGTGAAAGAAGGATGACCCAGGAGGGCAGCGTCGCCTCCAGTGATGCAGCAGTAGGACAGAAAAGCAGAAATGAATCAGGTGCAGCTCCTGACGTTAAATGGCCATGTCCGGTCAGTGTATAGCAACTGCATGTTGGGGTCTGGGAGCCCTGCTCCAGGACTTTATGTCCCTTGAGAGCAATTGCTTTGTGAGAGGTTGATGTAGGTGCATTCAGACTGGGACGTATAGTGGCCTCTGTGTCTGATACTGATAGTGGAGAGCTGTGAGGAGATGACTATCTACATAACGAGTATTTCACTGCACCTCGATCCAATGGTCCTTTCTGAGGGCACTCCTATCATTACAACCACATCAAAAGTCCAGCAATGTGCCAACCTTTGACCTTGTGGTTGCATAAAACAAATTTCAAATGCAAATGTCCACATTGTTTGACAGATACAGAGCAGCATGCAGGGTAGATAAGATATTGGAGCATCACCTCATCCATTGTGAGTGTGAGTCTGTGAGTGTGAGTCTGAGTGTGTCAGTGAGTGTGACTGTGTGAGTGTGAATGTGTGACTGTGTGTATGAGTATATGTGTGAGTGTGTGAGTGAGTGAGTGTGTGTGAGTGAGTGTGCGAGTGAGTGTGTGTGAGTGAGTCTGTGAGTGTGTGACTGTGAGTGTGTGTGTGAGTGTGTCTTTCAGAGTGTAAGTGAGTGTGTGTGCGAGTGAGTGAGTGTCAGTGAGTGTGTCAGTGAGTGTGTGACTGTGTGTATGAGTATTTGTGTATGTGAGTGCGTATGAGTATGTGAGTGTGAGTGTGTGTGAGTGTGTGAGTGTGAGTGTGTGAGTGTGAGTGTAAGTGTGTGTGAGTGTGTGTGTGTGTGAGTCTGTGAGTGTGTGACTGTGTGAGTGTGACTGTGTGACTGTGTGTATGAGTATATGTGTGAGTGTGTGAGTGAGTGTGTGTGAGTGAGTGTGCGAGTGAGTGAGTGTGTCAGTGAGTGTGTGAGTGTGTGTGTGAGTGAGTGTGTGACTGAGTGACTATGAGTATGAGTATTTGTGTATGTGAGTGCGTTTGAGTATGTGAGTGTGAGTGTGTGTGAGTATGAGAGTGTGAGTGTGTGAGTGTAAGTGTGTGTGAGTGTGTGTGTGTGAGTCTGTGAGTGTGTGAGTGTGAGTGTAAGTGTGTGTGAGTGAGTGAGTGACTGTGTTAGTGTGTGTGAGTCTGTGAGTGTGAGTGAGTCTGTAACTGAGTGTGTGAATGTGTGTGAGTATTTGTGTGTGTGATTTGTGTGAATGTGTGTGTGAGTGAGTGTGGGACTGTGTAAGTAAGTGCATGACTGAGAGTGAGTGTGTGAGCAAGTGAGTGAGTCTGTGAGTGAGTGTGCAAGTGAGTGTGCGAGTCTGTGTGAGTGAGTCTGTGTGAGTGAGTGTGTGAGTCTGTGTGTGAGTCTGTGTGAAAGTCTGTGTGAGTGAGTGTGTGAGAGTCTGAGTGAGAGAGTGAGTGAGTGAGTCTGTGAGTGTGTGAGTCTGTGAGTGAGTGTGACTGTGTGACTGTGTGTGTGAGTGAGTGTGTGAGTGTGACTGTGAGTGTGTGTGAGAGTCTGTAAGTGAGTGACTGTGTGAGTGTGAGTGAGTCTGTGAGTCTGTGAGTGAGTGTGACTGTGTGTGACTGTGTGTGAGTGAGTGAGTGACTGACTGAGCGTGTGACTGAGTGTGTGTGTCTGTGAGTCAGTGTGTGTGTGACTGTGTGAGTGAGTCTGTGAGTGTGTGTGTGTGATTGTGTGTGAGTCTGTGAGTGTGTGAGTCTGTGAGTCAGTGTGTCTGTGAGTGAGTGTGTGAGTCTGTGAGTGTGTGTGTGTGATTGTGTATGAGTCTGTGAGTGTGTGAGTCTGTGAGTCAGTGAGTCTGTGACTGTGTGTGTGAGTCTGTGAGTGTGTGTGTGTGATTGTGTGTGAGTCTGTGAGTGTGTGAGTCTGTGAGTGTGTGTGTGTGATTGTGTGTGAGTCTGTGAGTCTGTGAGTCTGTGAGTCAGTGTGTCTGTGACTGTGTGTGTGAGTCTGTGAGTGTGTGTGTGTGATTGTGTGTGAGTCTGTGAGTGTGTGAGTCTGTGAGTGAGTGTGTAACTGTGTCTGTGAGTGAATGTGTGACTGTGAGTGTGTGCGTCAGAGAGTGAGTGAGTGTGCGAGTCTGTGAGTGTGTGAGTTTGTGACTGTGTGAGTGTGTGTGAGTATTTGTGTGTGTGAGTGAGTGTGTGTGAGTCTGTGATTGAGTGTGTGAGTGTGTGTGAGTGTGCAAGTGTGTGTGAGTTTGTGACTGTGTGAGTGTTTGTGTGAGTATTTGTGTATGTGAGTGCGTGTGTGACTGTGTGTGTGTGAGTGAGTGTGTGAGTGTGCATGCGAGTGTGTAAGTGTGTGAGTGTGCGAGTGGGTGTATGTGTGTGTAAGTGTGTGTGTGTGTGTGAGTGAGTGTGTGTGTGAGTATTTGTTTGTGTGAGTGAGTGTGTGACTGTGTGTGAGTATGTGAGTGAGTGTTTAAGAAAGTTAGTGTGTGAGTGAGTGTATGGCTGAGTGTGTGTGTGAGTGTGAGTCAGTGAGTGTGTGTGAGTGAGTGTGTGTGTGAGTTTGATTGTGTGTGTTGTGAGTGTGTGTTTGAGTGAGTGAGTCTGTGAGTGAGTCTGAGTGAGTCTTTGAGTGTGTGTGTGACTGTGTGAGAGTGTGATAATGTGAGACTGTGTGTCTGTGAGTCTGTGAGTGATTGTGTGACTGAGAGTATTTTTGTGTGTGAGTGCGTGTGTGACAGTGTGTAAGTGAGTGTGTGGCTCTGTGAGTGTGAGTGTGTGACTGTATGAGTGAGTGTGTGAGCCTGTGAGTGAGTGACTGAGTGTGTGAGTGTGTGAGTGAGTGTGTGAGTGAGTGTGAGCGAGTGACTGTCAGTGTGTGTGAGTGTATGTGAGTATGTGTGTGAGTGAGTTTGTGTGTGTGAGAGTCTGTGAGTGAGTCTTTGAGTGTGTGTGTGTGTGTGTGACTGAGTGAGTCTGTGAGTGTGTGATTGTGTGACTGTGAGTGAGTATTTGTGTGTGTGAGTGCGTGTGTGACTGTGTGAGGGTGTGAGTGTGTGAGTGTGTGTGAGTCTTTGAGTAAGTGAGTGTGTGAGTCTGATTGTGTGTGTGTGTGAGTGAGTGAGTCTGTGAGTGAGTCTGTGTGTGAGTGAGTGAGTGAGTCTGATTGTGTGTGTGAGTCTGTGAGTGAGTGTGCAAGCGTGTGTGTGAGTGTGTGAGTCTTTGAGTGAGTGTGTGTGATTGTGTGTGAGTCTGTTAGTGAGTGTGCGAGTGTGTGAGTGAGTGAGAGAGTGTCTGAGTGAGTGTGTGAGTGAGTGAGTGAATGAGTCTGTGAGTGTGAGTGTGTGTGTGTGAGTGTGATTGTGTGTGTGTGTGAGTGAGTCTGTGAGTGAGTCTGTTAGTGAGTGTGGATGTGTGTGAGTGTTTATATGTGTGAGTGTGTGAGTCTGTGAGTGAGTGTGTGTGTGAGTGAGTGAGTGTTTGTAAGTGTGTGTGAGTGAGTGAGTGATTGTGTTAGTGTGTGTGAGTCTGTGAGAGTGTGTGACTGTGAGTGTGTGTGAGTGAGTCTGTGAGTGAGTGTGTGAATGTGTGTGAGTATTTGTGTGTGTGATTTGTGTGAGGGTGTGTGTGTGAGTGAGTGTGGGACTGTGTAAGTAAGTGCATGACTGTGAGTGAGTGTGTGAGTGAGTGAGTGTGAGACTATGAGTGAGTGTGCAAGTGAGTGTGTGAGTCTGTGAGTGAGTCTGTGTGAGTGAGTGTGTATGAGTGTGTGATTGTGTGTGTGAGTCTGTGTGTGAGTCTGTGTGTGAGAGTCTGAGTGAGTGAGTGTGTGAGTGAGTGAGTCTGTGAGCGTGTGAGTCTGTGAGTGAGTGTGTATGTGTGACTGTGTGTGTGTGAGTGAGTGTGTGACTGTGACTGTGTGAGTGTGTGTGAGAGTCTGTGAGTGAGTGAGTGAGTGTGTGAGTAAGTGTGAGTGAGTGTGTGACTGTGAGTGACTGTGTGTGACTGTGTGTGAGTGAGTGTGTGACTGTGTGAGTGAGTCTGTGAGTGTGTGTGTGAGTTTGTGTGAGTGACTGAGTGAGTGTGTGAGTCTGTGAGTGAGTGTGTGACTGTGTGTGTGAGTGAGTGTGTGACTGTGAGTGTGTGAGAGTTTGAATGTGTGACTGAGTGTGTGTGTGAGTGAATCTGAGAGTGAGTCTGTGAGTGTGTGTGAGTCTGTGAGTGAGTGTGTAAGTGAGTGTGTGTGTGAGTCTGTAAATGTGAGTGTGTGTGTGAGTGTGTGTGAGTCTTTGAGAGTGTGAGTGTATCAGTGAGTGTTTGTGAGTGTGTGTGAGTGTGAGTGTGTGTGTGAGTATTTGTTTGTGACTGTGTGAGTATGTGTGTGAGTGAGTGTGTGACTGTGAGTGTGTGACTGTGAGTGTTTGACTGTGAGTGTGTGAGTCAGTGAGTGTGTGTGTCTGTGAGTGAGTGAGTGTGTGAGTGTGTGAGTGAGTCTGTGTGAGAGAGTGTGCGTGTGAGTGTGATTGTGTGTGTGTGAGTGTAATTGTGCGTGATTGTGAGTGTGTGTTTGATTGTGAGTGAGTCTGTGAGTGTGTGAGTGAGTGTGAGTGAGTGAGTATTTGTGTGTGTGAGTGCGTGTGTGACAGTGTGTGAGTAAGTGTGTGTGTGAGTGTGTAAGTGAGTGTGTGGCTGTGTGACTGAGTGTGTGACTATGAGTGTGTGAGTGAGTGCGTGCATCTGTGAGAGAGTGAGTGAGTGTGTGAGTGAGTGTGCGAGTCTGTGAGTGAGTTTGTGACTGTGTGTGTGAGTATTTGTGCATGTGAGTGAGTGTGTGTGTTTGTGTGTTTGAGTGTGTGTGAGTCTTTGAGAGTGTGAGTGTGTGTGTGATTGTGAGTGTGTGACTGAGTTTGCGAGTGGGTGTAAGTGTGTGTGAGTGTGTGTGTGAGTGACTGAGTGTGTGTGAGAGAATTTGTGTGTGTGACTTTGTGTGAGCATGTGTGTGAGTGAGTGTGTAAGAAAGTGTGTGAGTGTGTGAGTGAGTTAGTGTATGACTGTGAGTGGGTGTGTGAGTGTGTGTGTGTGAGTGTGAGTGTGTGTGAGTCAGTGAGTGTGTGTGAGTGAGTCTGTGAGTGAGTGTGTGTGTGAGTGAGTGTGAGAGTGTGATTGTGTGTGTGTGTTTGTGTGTTGTGAGTGTGTGTTTGAGTGTGAGTGTGTGTGAGTGAGTCAATGAGTGAGTCTGAGTAAGTGTGTGAGTGTGTGAGTGTGTGTGTGTGAGTGTGTGAGTGTTTATTTGTGTGTGTGAGTGCGTGTGTGACAGTGTGTAAGTGAGTATGTGGCTGTGTGACAGTGTGTGCCTGTATGAGTGAGTGTGTGAGCCTGTGAGTGAGTGAGTTTGTGAGTGTGTGTGAGGGTGTGAGTTTGTGAGTGTGTGAGTGTGATTGTGTGTGAGTGAGTGAGTGAGTGAGTGTGAGTGAGTGAGTGAGTGTGAGTGTGCGAGTGTGTGTGTGAGTGTTTGTATGTGTGAGTGTGAGTGTGTTTGTGTGAGTGAGTGACTGTTAGTGTGTGTGACTGTGTGTGTGAGTGAGTGTGTGACTGTGTGTGTGAGTGAGTGTGTGACTGTGACTGTGTGAGTGTGTGTGAGTGAGTCTGTGTGTGTGAGAGAGCTTGTGAGTGTGTGACTGTGTGTGTGTGAGAGAGTTTGTGAGTGTGTGACTGTGTGTGTGTGAGTGAGTCTGAGAGTGAGTCTGTGAGTGTGTGAGTCTGTGAGTGAGTGTGTGTGTGAGTCTGTGAATGTGTGTGTATGTTTGTGAGTATTTGTGTATGTGAGTGCATGTGTGACTGTGTGTGAGTGTGTGAGTCTGTGAATGTGTGTGTTTGAGTGTGAGTGAGTCTGTGAGTTAGTCTTTGAGTGTGTGTGTGTGACGGTGTGAGTGAGTATTTGTGTGTGTGAGTAAGTGTGTGTGTGAGTGTGTAAGTGAGTGTGTGGCTGTGTGACTGAGCATGTGACTAAGTGTGTGAGTGTGTGTGTGAGTGAGTGAGTGTGTGCATCTGAGAGAGTGAGTGAGTGTGCGAGTCTGTGAGTGTGTGAGTTTGTGACTGTGTGAGTGTGTGTGAGTATTTATGTGCGTGAGTGAGTGTGTGAGTGAGTCTGTGATTGAATGTGTTTGATTGTGCGAGTGTGTGTGAGTGTGTGACTGTGTGTGTTTGTGTGAGTATTTGTGTATGTGAGTGCATGTGTGACTGTGTGTGTGTGAGTGAGTGTGTAAGTGACTGTGACTGTGTGAGTGTGAGTGTGTAAGTGTGTGTGTGAGTGAGTCTTTGAGTGTGTGAGTATGTGTGTGTGAGTGTGCGACTGAGTGTGTGTCAGTGAGTGTGTGAGTATGTGTGTGTGAGTGTGCGAGTGGGTGTATGTGTGTGTGAGTGTGTGAGTGAGTGTGTGTGTGAGTATTTGTTTGTGAGTGAGTGTGTGACTGTGTGTGAGTATGTGAGTGAGTGTGAGTGTGAGTCAGTGAGTGTGTGTGAGTGAGTGTGTGTGTGAGTTTGATTGTGTGTGTGTGTTGTGAGTGTGTGTTTGAGTGAGTGAGTCTGTGAGTGAGTCTGAGTGAGTCTTTGAGTGTGTGTGTGACTGTGTGAGTGTGTGACTGTGTGAGACTGTGTGTCTGTGAGTGTGTGAGTGATTGTGTGACTGAGAGTATTTTTGTGTGTGAGTGCATGTGTGACAGTGTGTAAGTGAGTGTGTGGCTCTGTGAGTGTGAGTGTGTGACTGTATGAGTGAGTGTGTGAGCCTGTGAGTGAGTGAGTGTGAGTGAGTGTGTGAGTGAGTGAGTGAGTGTGTGAGTCTGTGAGTGAGTCTGTGAGTGTTTGTGTGAGTGAGTGTGTGTGAGTGAGTGTGTGTGAGTGAGTGTGTGTGAGTGAGTGACTGTCAGTGTGAGTAAGTGTGTGTGTGAGTGTGTGTGTGAGTGTGTAAGTGAGTGTGTGGCTGTGTGACTGTGAGTGTGTGACTATGAGTGTGTGAGCCTGTGTGAGAGAGTGAGAGTGTGTGAGTGACTGTGTGAGAATCATAGAATCATAGAAGATAGAAGCAGGAGTTGGCCATTCGGCCCCTCTAGCCTGCTCCGCCATTCAATGAGACCATGGCTGATCATCCAAATTCAGTACCCTGTCCCTGCCTTCTCCCCATAGCCCTTGATCCCTTTAGCCTTAAGAAATATATCTAACTCCTTCTTGGATCTATTTAATGAATTGGCCTCTACTGCCTTCTATGGCAGAGAATTCCACAGGTTCACCACTCTCTGGGTGAAGAAATTCCTCCTCATTTCTGTTCTAAATGGCTTACCCCTTATCCTTAGACTGTGACCCCTGGTTCTGGACTCCCTGACCATCGGGAACATCCTTCCTGCATCTAGTCTGTCTAGTCCTGTCAGAATTTTATAAGTTTCAATGAGATCCCCTCTCATTCTTCTAAACTCCAGCGAGTATAAGCCCAATCGACCCAATCTTTCTTCATACGTCATTCCTGCCATCCCAGGTATCAGCCTTGTGAATCTTCGCTGAACTCCTTCCATGGCAAGAACATCCTTCCTCAGATAAGGCGACCAAAACTGCACACAGTACTCAAGGTGTGGTCTCACCAAGGCCCTGTACAACTGCAGCAAGACATCCTTGTTCCTGTACTCAAACCCTCTCGCTATGAAGGCCTTTTGTAAATCCATGTTGACTTTGTCCGATCCTGTCACTGTTTTTCAAGTGCTCAGCTATTACATCTTTTATAATGGACTCTAGCATTTTCCCCACTACCGATGTCAGGTCTGTAATTCCCCGTTTTCTCTCTACCACCCTTTTTGAATAGTGGGGTAACATTAGCTACCCTCCAATCCATGGGTACTATTCCAGATTCCATCGAATGTTGGAAGATGATCAGCAATGCAGCTACTATTTCTAGGGCCACTTCCTTAAGTACCCTAGGATGTAGATTATCAGGCCCTGGGGATTTATCGGCCTTCAATCCCTTCAATTTCCCTAACACCATTTCCCTACAAATACTGATTTCTTTCAGTTCCTCCCTTTCATCAGACCCTATGTTCCCCAACATCTCTGGGAGGTTATTTGTGTCCTCCTTTGTGAAGACAGAACCAATATATGTATTTAAATGGTCTGACATTTCTTTGTTCCCCATTATAAGTTCCCCTGATTCTGACTGCAAGGGACCTATGCTTGATTTCACTAATCTTTTTCTCTTCACATATCTATAAAAGCTTTTACAGTCAGTTTTTATGTTCCCTGCAAGCTTACTCCCGTATTCTATTTTCCCCTTCTTAATTAATCCCTTTGTCCTCCTTTGTTGAATCTTAAACTGCTCCCAATCCACAGGGTTACTGCTTTTTCTGGCCAATTTATATGCCCTCTCCTTGGATCTTATGCTATCCCTAATTTCCCTTGTTAGCCATGGTTGAGTCATCCTTTTTGTTATATTCTTATGCCAAACTGGGATGAACAAATTCTGTAGTTCGTCCATGCGGTCTTTGAATGTTTGCCATTGCCTCTCCACCGTCAACCCTTTGAGTGACATTCCCCAATCAATCCTACCCAACTCGCACCTCATACCATCGTAGTTTCCTTTATTTAAATTCAGGACCCTAGTCTCTGAGTCAACTACTTCACTCTCCATCCTAATGAAGAATTCAATCATATTATGATCGCTCCGACCCAAGGGGCCTCGCACAACAAGATTGCTAATTAATCCTTTCTCATTGCATAATACCCAGTCTAAGATGACCTGCTCTCTAGTTGGTTCCTCGACATATTGGTCCAGGAAACCATCCCGTAAATACTCCAGGAATTCCTCCTCCATAGTATTGTTACTAATTTGGTTAGCCCAATCTATATGTAGATTAAAGTCACCCATGATGACTGCTGTGCCCTTATTGCACGCTTCTCTAATTTCCCTTTTAATGGAATCCCCAACCTCAGCATTACTGTTTGGAGGTCTATATACCACTCCCACTAACGTTTTCTGCCCCTTGTTATTTCTCAGTTCAACCCATACAGATTCCACATCATCAGAGCTAATATCCTTCCTTTCAATTGTGTTAATCCCCTCTTTAACCAGCAATGCTACCCCACCTCCCTGTGTGCGAGTCTGTGAGTGAGTGAGTGTGTGTGTGTGTGTGATTGTGTGTGAGTCTGTGAGTGAGTGTGTGTGTGTGTGTGTGTGTGTGATTGTGTGTGAGTCTGTGAGTGAGTGAGTGTGTGTGAGTGTGTGATTGTGTGTGAGTCTGTGAGTGAGTGTGTGTGTGTGTGATTGTGTGTGAGTCTGTGAGTGAGTGTGTGTGTGTGTGATTGTGTGTGAGTCTGTGAGTGAGTGTGTGTATGAGTGAGTCTGTGAGTTTGTGTGTGAGTGTGTGTGTGTGAGTGTGTGTGTGTGAATGTGTGTGAGTATTTGATTTGTGTGAGTACGTGTGTGTGTAAGTAATTGCATGACTGTGAGTGAGTGTGAGTGTGAGTGAGTGTGAGTGTGAGTGAGTGAGTGTGAGTGTGAGTGAGTGTGTGAGTGTGTGTGATTATCTGTGTGCATGAGTGAGTGTGTGACTGTGAGGGTGTGAGTGTGTGTGAATGAGTGTGTGACTGTGTGTGTGTGTATTTGTGTGTGTGAGTGAGTGTGTGAGTGTGTGTGTAAGAAAGCGTGTGACTGAGTGTGAGTGAGTGTATGTCTGTGAGTGAGTGGTTGTGTGTGTGTGAGTCAGTGAGTGTGTGTGTGAGTCTGTGTGAGTGAGTCTGTGTGAGAGAGTGTGTGTGTGTGAGTGTGTGATTGTGAGTGTGTGTGAGTGAATCTGTGAGTGTGTCTGATTGTGTGACAGTGTGTGAGTATTTGTGTGTGTGAGTGCATGTGTGATGGTGTGTGAGTAAGTTTGTGTGTGAGTGTGTAAGTGAGTGTGTGACTGAGTGAGTGTGAGTGTGTGTGTGAGTGAGTATGCGAGTCTGTGCGTGAGTTGAGTGTGTGAGTGTGAGTGTGTGTGAGTGTATGACTGTGTGTGTGAGTATTTGTGTGTGAGTGAGTCTGAGTGTGTGAGTGTGAGTGAGTCTGTGAATGTGTGTGTGTTAGTGTGTGTGTGTGATGTGTGACTATGTGAGTGTTCGTGTGAGTATTTGTGTATGTGAATGTGTGTGTGATTATGTGTGTGTGAGTGAGTGTGTGAGTGTGTAAGTGACTGTGTGAGTGTGTGTTTGTGAGTGTGAGTGTGCGACTGTGAGTGTATAAGTGTGCGAGTGTGTGTGTGACTGTGTGAGTGTGTGTGTGAGTATGTGAGTGTGTGAATGTGTGAGTGAGTGTGTAAGAAAGTGCGTGAGTGAGTGTATGGCTGTGAGTGAGTGTGTGTGTGTGTGAGTGAGTCTGTGTGAGAATGTGTGTGTGAGTGTGATTGTGTGTGTGTTTGAGTGTGAGTGAGTCTGTGAGTTAGTCTTTGAGTGTGAGTGAGTGTGTGTGAGTGTGTGACTGTGTGAGTGAGTCTGAGTGTGTGAGTGGGTGTGTGACTGTGAGTGAGTATTTGTGTGTGTGAGTGCATGTGTGACGGTGTGTGAGTAAGTGTGTGTGTGAGTGTGTAAGTGAGTGTGTGGCTGTGTGACTGTGAGTGTGTGTCTATGAGTGTGTGAGTGAGTGTGTGAGCCTGTGTGAGAGTGTGAGAGTGTGTGAGTGAGTGACTGTGTGAGTGTGAGAGTCTGTGAGTGAGTGTGTGAGTGTGTGAGTGAGTGTGAGTGAGTGTGAGTGAGAGTGTGAGTGTGTGAGTGAGTGTGAGTGAGTGTGAGTGTGTGTGAGAGTGTGAGTATTTGTTTGAGTGAGTGTGTGAGAGTGTGTGAGTGAGTCTGAGTGTGTGTGAGAGTGTGAGTATTTGTTTGAGTGAGTGTGTGAGTGAGTGAGTGAGTGTGAGTGAGTGTGTGAGTGTGTGAGTGTGAGTGAGTCTGTGAATGTGTGTGAATGAGTGTGTGTGTGTTTGTTAGTGTGAATGTGTGAGTGTGTGACTGTGTGAGTGTTTGTGTGAGTATTTGTGTGTGTGAGTGTGTAAGTGACTGTGTGAGTGTGTGAGTGAGTCTTTGAGAGTGTGAGTGTGAGTGTGCGACTGAGTGTGTTTCAGTGAGTATGTGTGTGAGTGTGTGTGACTGTGAGTGTGTGTGTGAGTGAGTGTATGACTGTGAGTGAGTGGGTGTGTGAGTGTGTGAGTTTGTGTGTGAGTGAGTGTGTGAGTCAGTGAGTGTGTGTTATTGTGAGTGTGTGTGTGAGTGTGATTGTGTGACTGAGTGTGTGATTGTGTGACTGAGTGAGTATTTGTGTGTGTGAGTGTGTATGAGTGAGTGTGATAGTGTGTGAGTGGGTGTGAGTGTGTGAGTGAGTGTGTGAGGTGGTGAGTGAGTCTGTGTGTGTGTGATAGTGTGTGAGTCTGTGAGTGAATGTGCGAGTGTGTGAGTGATTGTATGAGTGAATGTGTATGTGTGAGTGACTGTTAGTGTGTGTGAATGAGTCTGTGAGTGTGAGTGCGTGAGTGTGAGTGTGTGTGAGTGTGAGTGCATGAGTGTGAGTGTGTGTGTGAGTCTGAGAGTGTGTGTGAGTGTGTGAGTGTGTGTGAGTGTGTGTGTGAGTCTGAGAGTGAGTGCGAATGAGTGAGTATTTGAGTGTGTGTGTGAGTGAGTGTGTGTGTGAGAGTGATTGTGTGTGTGTGAGTGTGTGTGAGTGTGTGTGTGTGAGTGGGTCTGTGAATGTATATGTGTGAGTGTGTGTGAGTGTGTAATTGAGTATTTGTGTATGTGAGTGCGTGTGTGACTGTGTGTGAGTATGTGTGTGAGTGTATGTGACTGTGTAACTGTGCAAGTGAGTCTGTGTGTGTGTGAGTGTGTGAGTGTGTGTGAGTGTGTGTGAGTGAGTGTGAGTGTGTGTGTGTGAGTCTGAGAGTGTGTGTGAGTGTGTGTGAGTGTGTGCGTGAGTCTGAGAGTGAGTGTGTGAGTGTGTGTGTGAATGTGTGTGAGTATTTGATTTGTGTGAGTACGTGTGTAAGTAAGTGCATGACTGTGAGTGAGTGTGTGAGTGCGTGTGTGAGTGTGTGTGAGTGCGTGTGTGAGTCTGAGAGTGAGTGTGTGAGTGTGTGTGTGAATGTGTGTGAGTATTTGATTTGTGTGAGTACGTGTGTGTGTAAGTAAGTGCATGACTGTGAGTGAGTGTGTGAGTGCATGTGTGAGTGTGTGTGAGTGAGTGCGAATGAGTGAGTATTTGAGTGTGTGAGTGAGTATGTGTGTGCGAGTGATTATCTGTGTGTGTGAGTGTGTGTGTGACTGTGTGTGTGTGTGAGTGAGTGTGTGTGGGTGAGTCTGAGTTAGTGTGTGAGTGTGTGTGTGACTGTGTGTGTGTGTGTGTGAGTGAGTGTGTGTGGGTGAGTCTGAGTTAGTGTGTGAGTGTGTGTGTGAGTGTGTGTGTGACTGTGTGTGTGTGTGAGTGAGTGTGTGTGGGTGAGTCTGAGTTAGTGTGTGAGTGTGTGTGTGTGAGTCTGAGAGTGAGTGTGTGAGTGAGTATTTGTGTGTGTGACTGTGTGTGAGTATGTGTGTGTCTGAGTGAATGTGTGAGTGTGTGAGTGAGTGTGTGTGTGTGAGTCTGAGTGAGTCTATGTGTGAGAGTGATTGTGTGTGTGTGAGTGTGTGCGTGAGTGTGTGTGTGTGAGTGTGTGTGTGTTTGAGTGTGAGTGTGTGTGAGTGGGTCTGTGAATGTATATGTGTGAGTGTGTGTGAGTGTGTAATTGAGTATTTGTGTATGTGAGTGCGTGTGTGACTGTGTGTGAGTATGTGTGACTGTTTGAGTGTGTGCGTGAGTGAGTGTGTGAGTCTGTGAGTGAGTCTGAGTGAGTGTGTGAGTGTGACTGTGTAACTGTGCGAGTGAGTCTGTGTGTGTGTATGAGTGTGTGTGAGTCTGTGTGTGAGTTTGTGTGTGAGTGTGAGAATGTGTGTGTGTGGGAGTGTGATTGTATGTGTGTGTGTTTGAGTGTGTGTGAGTGAGTCTGTGAGTATGTGTGTGAGTGTGTGACTGTGTGAGTGTGTGTGAGAGAGTCTGAGTGTGTGTGAGTGTGTGACTGAGTGTGTGTGTGTGAGTGAGTCTGAGTGTGTGTGAGTGTGAGTGTGTGTGTGATTGTGTGACTGTGTGTGTGTGAGTATTTGTGTGTGTGACTGTGTGTGAGTATATGTGTGTCAGTGTGTAAGTGAGTGTGTGACTGTATGATTGTGTTTGTGTGAGTGTGAGAGTGAGTGTGTGAGTTTGTTTGTGTGAGTGAGTTACTTTGTGAGTGTGTGAGTACTGGTGTATGAGAGTGAGAGTGTTAGCGTGTGTGTATGAGTGTGATTTTCTGTATGTGAGTGTGTGTGAGTGAGTGTGTTTGTGAGTTTGATTGTGTGTGTTGTGAGTGTGTGTTTGAGTGTGAGTGAGTCTGTGAGTGAGTTTGAGTGAGTCTTTGTGAGTGTGTGACTGTATGAGTGTGTGTGTGTGTGCGTTGGAGTGAGTGAGTTAATTTGTGAGTGTGTGTGAGTATTTGTGTATGTGAGTGAGTGTGTGACTATGTTTGTGAGTGTGTGTGTGTGAGGTTGAGTGAGTGAGTGAGTGTGTGAGTGAGTGTGTGAGCGACTGTGAGTGTGTGTGTGAGTATTTGTGTATATGAGTGTGTGTGTGAGTATGTGTGTTTGTGTGTGCTTGAGTGTGTGTGTGTGTGTGAGTCTGTGAATGTGTGTGTGTGACTATGTGTGTGAGTAAGTCTGAGTGTGTGTGTGAGTCTGTGAGTGAGTGTGTGTGATAGTGAGTGAGTCTGTGAGTGAGTCTGAGTGAGTGTGTGACTGTGAGTGAGTGTGAGTGTGTGTGTGTGAGTTTAAGTGTGTGTGAGTGTGTGATTGTGTGAGAGTGTGTGTGTGTATTTGTGTATGTGAGTGTGTGTGTGAGTATGTGTGAGTGTGTAGGTGAGTGTGTGAGTGTGTATGAGTGAGTGTGTGTGTGTGATAGCGAGTGTGTGACTGTGTGTGTGTGATTGTGTGACTGTGAGTGTGTTTGTGAGTATTTGTGTGAGTGCGTGTGTGACTGTGTGTAAGTGAGTGTGTGTGAATAAGTCTAAGTGTGTGTGGGTGTGTATGTTTGAGTGTGATTGTGTGCGTGTGTGTGTTTGAGTGAGTCTGTGAGTGAGTCTGTGAGTGTGTGTGTTTGTGAGTGTGAGTGTGTGGTGTGTTTGTGTGTGAGTGTGTGATTGTGTGAGTGTGTGTGTGAGTATTTGTGTATGTGAATGTGTGCGTGACTGTGCAAGTGAGTTTGTGACTGTTTGTGTGAGTGAGTCTGTGAGTGTGTGTGAGTGACTGTGACTGAGTCTGTGAGTGTGTGTGTGTGTGATTGTGTGACTGTGTGTGAGTGTGTGTGTAAGTAATGTGTGATTGTTTGAGTGAGTGTGTGTGTGTGTGAATGAGTCAGTGAGTGAGTGTGTGTGTGAGTCGGAGTGAGTCTGTGTGTGATTGAGTGTGGTGATTGTGAGTGAGTGAGTGTGTGAGTGTGTGAGTGAGTGACTATGTTGTGTGTGTGTGTGTGAATGAGTCTAAGTGTGTGTGAGTGTGATTGTGTGCGTGTGTGAGTTTGAGTGTGTGTTTGAGTGTGAGTGAGTCTGTTAGTGAGTGTGTGAGTGTGTTTGTGAGTGTGTGTGTGAATTTGAGTTTGAGTGTGTGTGAGTGTGTGATTGTGTGTGTGAATGTGTGTGAGTATGTGTGAGTGTAAGTGAGTGTGTGACTGTGTGTGTGTCTGTGAGTGAGTGTGTGTGTGTGCGAGTGTGTGTGTGTGTGTGAGTGAGTCTGAATGTGTATGTGTGAGTGTGTGACTGTGTGACTGAGTATGTGTGAGTGAGTGTGAGTGTGTATGTGAGCATGTGACTGTGAGTGAGTCTGTGAGTGTATGATTGTGTGACTATGTGAGTGTGTGTGTGAGTATTTGTGTATGTGAGTGCGTGTGTGACTGTGTAAGTGAGTGAGTTTGAGTGAGTGAGTGTGTGAGTGTGTTTGAGTGAGTGAGTCTGTGAGTGAGTGTGTGTGTGTGAGTCTGAGTGAGTCTGTGTGTGATTGAGTGTGGTGATTGTGAGTGAGTGAGTGTATGAGTGAGTGACTGTGTTAGTGTGTGTGTGTGAATGAGTCTGTAAGAGTGTGTGTGTGAGTGTGATTGTGTGTGTGTTTGAGTGTGAGTGAGTCTGTGAGTGAGTCTGTTAGTGTGTGAGTGTGTGATTGTGTGAGTGTGTATGTGTGTATTTGTGTGTGTGAGTGTGTGTGACTGTGTGTGAGTATGTGTGTGTGTGAGTGAGTGTGTGAGTGTGACAGTGAGTGTGTGAGTCTGTGTGTGAGTGTGATTGTGTGTGAGTGTGTGTGTGAGTGAGTCTGTGAATGTGTATGTGTGAGTGTGTGACTGTGAGTGAGTGTGTGAGTGTGTGTGTGAATGTGTGACTGAGTGTGTGTGTATTTGTGTGTGTGAGTGCGTGTGAGTCTGAGAGTGTGTGTGAATGTTTTTGTGAGTGTGTGTGAATTTGTTTGAGCGAGTGAGTGTGAGTCTGAGAGTGAGTGAGTGTGAGTCTGAGAGTGACTGAGTGTGAGTGAATATTTGTGTATGTGAGTGTGTGTGTGACTGTGTGTGAGTATGTGTGTGTGTGAGTGAGTGTGTGACTGTGCAAGTGAGTTTGTGAGTGAGTGTGAGTGTGAGTGTGTGAGTGTGTGTTTGTGTAAGTAGTGTGTGACTGTGTGTGACTGTATGAGTGTGTGTGTATGAGTGTTTGTGAGTGAGTGAGTGTGTGTGAGTCTGTGAGTGAGTCTGTGAGTGAGTCTGTGAGTGAGTGTGTGTGTGTGAGTCTGTGAGTGAGTGAGTGTGTGTGAGTCTGTGAGTGAGTCTGTGAGTGAGTGTGTGAGTGAGTCTGTGAGGGAGTCTGTTAGTGTGTGTGTTTTTGAGTGTGAGTGTGTGTGTGTGTGTTTGTGTGTGAGTGTGCGATTGTGTGAGTGTGTGTGTGAGTATTTGTGTATGTGAATGTGTGCGTGACTGTGCAAGTGAGTTTGTGACTGTGTGTGTGAGTGAGTCTGTGAGTGTGTGAGTGACTGTGAGTGAGTCTGTGAGTGTGTGTGTGTGATTGTGTGACTGTGTGTGAGTGTGTGTGTAAGTAATGTGTGACTGTTTGAGTGAGTGTGTGTGTGTGAATGAGTCAGTGAGTGAGTGTGTGTGTGAGTCGGAGTGAGTCTGTGTGTGATTGAGTGTGGTGATTGTGAGTGAGTGAGAGTGTGAGTGTGTGAGTGAGTGAGAGTGTGAGTGTGTGAGTGAGAGACTGTGTTGTGTGTGTGTGAGTCGGAGTGAGTCTGTGTGTGATTGAGTGTGGTGATTGTGAGTGAGTGAGTGTGTGAGTGTGTGAGTGAGTGACTGTGTTGTGTGTGTGTGAATGAGTCTAAGTGTGTGTGAGTGTGATTGTGTGCGTGTGTGAGTTTGAGTGTGTGTTTGAGTGTGAGTGAGCCTGTTAGTGAGTGTGTGAGTGTGTTTGTGAGTGTGTGTGTGAATTTGAGTTTGAGTGTGTGTGAGTGTAAGTGAGTGTGTGTGAGTGTGTGTGTCTGTGAGTGTGTGTGTGTGTGTGTGTGATAGTGAGTGTGTGTGTCTCAGTGAGTCTGTGTGTGAGTGTGTGAGTGTGTGTGTGAATGTGTGACTGAGTGTGTGTGTATTTGTGTGTGTGAGTGCGTGTGAGTCTGAGAGTGTGTGTGGGTGTTTTTGTGAGTGTGTGTGAATTTGTTTGAGCGAGTGAGTGTGAGTCTGAGAGTGACTGAGTGTAAGTCTGAGAGTGACTGAGTGTGAGTGAATATTTGTGTATGTGAGTGTGTGTGACTGTGTGAGTATGTGTGTGTGTGAGTGAGTGTGTGACTGTGCAAGTGACTTTGTGAGTGAGTCTGTGAGTGTGAGTGTGTGAGTGTGTGTGTGTAAGTAGTGTTTGACTGTGTGTGACTGTATGAGTGTGTGTGTGTGTGTGAGTGTTTGTGAGTGAGTGAGTGAGTGAGTGAGTCTGTGAGTGACTGTGTGTGTGTGATAGTGAGTGTGTGACTGTGTGTGTGTGATTGTGTGACTGTGAGTGTGTTTGTGAGTATTTGTGTGAGTGTGTGTGTGACTGTGTGTAAGTGAGTGTGTGTGTGAATGAGTCTAAGTGTGTGTGAGTGTGTATGTTTGAGTGTGATTGTGTGCGTGTGTGTGTGTTTGAGTGAGTCTGTGAGTGAGTCTGTTAGTGTGTGTGTTTGTGAGTGTGTGTGTGTGTTTGTGTGTGAGTGTGTGATTGTGTGAGTGTGTGAGTGAGTTTGAGTGAGTGAGTCTGTGAGTGAGTGAGTCTGTGAGTGAGTCTGTGTGAGTCTGTGAGTGAGTCTGTGAGTGAGTTTGAGTGAGTCTGTGAGTGAGTCTGTGAGTGAGTGTGAGTGAGTCTGTGAGTGAGTTTGAGTGAGTGAGTCTTTGAGTGAGTGAGTGAGTCTGTGAGTGAGTCTGTGAGTGAGTGAGTCTGTGAGTGAGTGAGTGAGTCTGTGAGTGAGTCTGTGTGTGAGTCTGTGAGTGTGTCTGTGAGTGAGTCTGTGAGTGAGTCTGTGAGTGAGTCTGTGAGTGAGTTTGATGTGTCTGTGAGTGAGTCTGTGAGTGAGTTTGAGTGAGTCTGTGAGTGAGTGAGTGAGTCTGTGAGTGAGTCTGTGACTGAGTTTGAGTGAGTCTGTGAGTGAGTGTGAGTGAGTCTGTGAGTGAGTTTGAGTGAGTTAGTCTGTGAGTGAGTGAGTGAGTCTGTGAGTGAGTGAGTGAGTCTGTGAGTGAGTCTGTGAGTGAGTGAGTGAGTCTGTGAGTGAGTCTGTGAGTGAGTGAGTGAGTCTGTGAGTGAGTCTGTGAGTGAGTGAGTGAGTCTGTGAGTGAGTCTGTGAGTGAGTCTGTGAGTGAGTGAGTCTGTGAGTGAGACTGTGAGTGAGTCTGTGAGTGAGTCTGTGAGTCTGTGAGTGAGTCTGTGAATCTGTGAGTGAGTCTGTGAGTGAGTGAGTCTGTGAGTGAGTCTGTGAGTGAGTCTGTGAGTGAGTGAGTCTGTGAGTGAATCTGTGAGTGAGTGAGTCTGTGAGTGTGTGAGTCTGTGAGTGAGTCTGTGAGTGAGTTTGAGTGAGTCTGTGAGTGAGTGAGTGAGTGAGTCTGTGAGTGAGTGAGTGAGTCTGTGAGTTAGTCTGTGAGTGAGTGAGTGAGTCTGTGAGTGAGTCTGTGAGTGAGTGAGTGAATCTGTGAGTGAGTCTGTGAGTGAGTGAGTCTGTGAGTGAGTCTGTGAGTGAGTCTGTGAGTGAGTGAGTCTGTGAGTGAATCTGTGAGTGAGTGAGTCTGTGAGTGTGTGAGTCTGTGAGTGAGTCTGTGAGTGAGTTTGAGTGAGTCTGTGAGTGAGTGAGTGAGTGAGTCAGTGAGTGAGTGAGTGAGTCTGTGAGTTAGTCTGTGAGTGAGTGAGAGAGTCTGTGAGTGAGTCTGTGTGTGAGTCTGTGAGTGTGTCTGTGAGTGAGTGAGTCTGTGAGTGAGTTTGAGTGAGTGAGTCTGTGAGTGAGTGAGTGAGTCTGAGTGAGTCTGTGATTGAGTCTGTGAGTGAGTTTGAGTGAGTCTGTGAGTGAGTCTGTGAATGAGTGTGAGTGAGTCTGTGAGTGAGTTTGAGTGAGTGAGTCTTTGAGCGAGTGAGTGAGTCTGTGAGTGAGTCTGTGATTGAGTGAGTGAGTCTGTGAGTGAGTGAGTCTGTGAGTGAGTCTGTGTGTGAGTCTGTGAGTGTGTCTGTGAGTGAGTGAGTCTGTGAGTGAGTTTGAGTGAGTGAGTCTGTGAGTGAGTGAGTGTGTCTGTGAGTGAGTCTGTGAGTGAGTCTGTGAGTGAGTTTGATGAGTCTGTGAGTGAGTCTGTGAGTGAGTTTGAGTGAGTCTGTGAGTGAGTGAGTGAGTCTGTGAGTGAGTCTGTGAGTGAGTTTGAGTGAGTCTGTGAGTGAGTGAGTGAGTGAGTCTGTGAGTGAGTCTGTGAGTGAGTGTGAGTGAGTCTGTGAGTGAGTTTGAGTGAGTCTGTGAGTGAGTGAGTGAGTGAGTCTGTGAGTGAGTCTGTGAGTGAGTGTGAGTGAGTCTGTGAGTGAGATTGAGTGAGTGAGTCTTTGAGTGAGTGAGTGAGTCTGTGAGTGAGTCTGTGAGTGAGTGAGTCTGTGAGTGAGTGAGTGAGTCTGTGAGTGAGTCTGTGTGTGAGTCTGTGAGTGTGTCTGTGAGTGAGTCTGTGAGTGAGTCTGTGAGTGAGTCTGTGAGTGAGTTTGATGTGTCTGTGAGTGAGTCTGTGAGTGAGTTTGAGTGAGTCTGTGAGTGAGTGAGTGAGTCTGTGAGTGAGTCTGTGAGTGAGTTTGAGTGAGTCTGTGAGTGAGTGAGTGAGTCTGTGAGTGAGTCTGAGTGAGTGTGAGTGAGTCTGTGAGTGAGTCTGTGAGTGAGTGAGTGAGTGAGTCTGTGAGTGAGTCTGTGAGTGAGTGTGAGTGAGTCTGTGAGTGAGTTTGAGTGAGTGAGTCTTTGAGTGAATGAGTGAGTGAGTCTGTGAGTGAGTCTGTCTGTGAGTGAGTGAGTGAATCTGTGAGTGAGTTAGTGAGTCTGTGAGTGAGTCTGTGTGTGAGTCTGTGAGTGTGTCTGTGAGTGAGTGAGCCTGTGAGTGAGTTTGAGTGAGTGAGTCTGTGAGTGAGTGAGTCTGTGAGTGAGTCTGAGTGAGTCTGTGAGTGAGTCTGTGAGTGAGTTTGAGTGAGTCTGTGAGTGAGTCTGTGAGTGAGTGTGAGTGAGTCTGTGAGTGAGTTTGAGTGAGTGAGTCTTTGAGTGAGTGAGTGAGTCTGTGAGTGAGTCTGTGAGTGAGTGAGTCTGTGAGTGAGTGAGTGAGTCTGTGAGTGAGTCTGTGTGTGAGTCTGTGAGTGTGTCTGTGAGTGAGTCTGTGAGTGAGTCTGTGAGTGCGTCTGTGAGTGAGTTTGATGTGTCTGTGAGTGAGTCTGTGAGTGAGTTTGAGTGAGTCTGTGAGTGAGTGAGTGAGTGAGTCTGTGAGTGAGTCTGTGAGTGAGTCTGTGAGTGAGTGAGTGAGTGAGTCTGTGAGTGAGTCTGTGAGTGAGTGTGAGTGAGTCTGTGAGTGAGTTTGAGTGAGTTAGTCTGTGAGTGAGTCTGTGAGTGAGTGAGTGAATCTGTGAGTGAGTCTGTGAGTGAGTGAGTGAGTCTGTGAGTGAGTCTGTGAGTGAGTGAGTGAGTCTGTGAGTGAGTCTGTGAGTGAGTGAGTGAGTCTGTGAGTGAGTCTGTGAGTGAGTCTGTGAGTGAGTGAGTCTGTGAGTGAGTCTGTGAGTGAGTCTGTGAGTGAGTCTGTGAGTCTGTGAGATAGTCTGTGAGTCTGTGAGTGAGTCTGTGAGTGAGTGAGTCTGTGAGTGAGTCTGTGAGTGAGTCTGTGAGTGAGTGGGTCTGTGAGTGAATCTGTGAGTGAGTGAGTCTGTGAGTGTGTGAGTCTGTGAGTGAGTCTGTGAGTAAGTTGAGTGAGTCTGTGAGTGAGTGAGTGAGTCTGTGAGTGAGTGAGTGAGTCTGTGAGTTAGTCTGTGAGTGAGTGAGTGAGTCTGTGAGTGAGTCTGTGAGTGAGTGAGTGAGTCTGTGAGTGAGTCTGTGAGTGAGTGAGTCTGTGAGTGAGTCTGTGAGTGAGTCTGTGAGTGAGTGAGTCTGTGAGTGAGTCTGTGAGTGAGTCTGTGAGTGAGTTTGAGTGAGTCTGTGAGTGAGTCTGTGTGTGAGTCTGTGAGTGTGTCTGTGAGTGAGTCTGTGAGTGAGTCTGTGAGTGAGTGATGTGTCTGTGAGTGAGTCTGTGAGTGAGTTGAGTGAGTCTGTGAGTGTGAGTGAGTCTGTGAGTGAGTCTGTGAGTGAGTTGAGTGAGTCTGTGAGTCTGTGAGTGAGTCTGTGAGGGTGACTCTGTGAGTGAAGTCTGTGAGTGAGTCTGTGAGTTGAGTGAGTCTGTGAGTGAGTGAGTGAGTCTGTGAGTGAGTGAGTGAGTCTGTGAGTGAGTCTGTGAGTGAGTGAGTGAGTTGTGAGTGAGTCTGTGAGTGAGTGAGTGAGTCTGTGAGTGAGTCTGTGAGTGAGTGAGTCTGTGAGTGAGTCTGTGTGAGTCTGTGAGTGAGTCTGTGAGTCTGTGAGTGAGTCTGTGAGTCTGTGAGTGAGTCTGAGTGAGTGAGTCTGTGAGTGAGTCTGTGAGTGAGTCTGTGAGTGAGTGAGTCTGTGTGTGAATTCTGTGAGTGAGTGAGTCTGTGAGTGTGTGAGTCTGTGAGTGAGTCTGTGAGTGAGTTTGAGTGAGTCTGTGAGTGAGTGAGTGAGTCTGTGAGTGAGTGAGTGAGTCTGTGAGTTAGTCTGTGAGTGAGTGAGTGAGTGAGTCTGTGAGTGAGTCTGTGAGTGAGTGAGTGAGTCTGTGAGTGAGTCTGTGAGTGAGTGAGTCTGTGAGTGAGTCTGTGAGTGAGTCTGTGAGTGAGTGAGTCTGTGAGTGAGTCTGTGAGTGAGTCTGTGAGTGAGTTTGAGTGAGTCTGTGAGTGAGTGAGTGAGTGAGTCTGTGAGTGAGTCTGTGAGTGAGTGTGAGTGAGTCTGTGAGTGAGTTTGAGTGAGTGAGTCTTTGAGTGAATGAGTGAGTGAGTCTGTGAGTGAGTCTGTCTGTGAGTGAGTGATTGAGTCTGTAAGTGAGTGAGTGAGTGAGTCTGTGAGTCAGTCTGTGTGTGAGTCTGTGAGTGTGTCTGTGAGTGAGTGAGTCTGTGAGTGAGTTTGAGTGAGTGAGTCTGTGAGTGAGTGAGTGAGTGTGAGTGAGTCTGTGAGTGAGTCTGTGAGTGAGTGTGAGTGAGTCTGTGAGTGAGTTTGAGTGAGTTAGTCTGTGAGTGAGTGCGTGAGTCTGTGAGTGAGTGAGTGAGTCTGTGAGTGAGTCGTGGTGAGTGAGTGAGTCTGTGAGGTGAGTCTGTGAGTGAGTCTGTGAGTGCTGTTGAGTGAGTCTGTGAGTGAGTGAGTCTGTGAGTGAGTCTGTGTGTGAGTCTGTGTAGTGAGTCTGTGAGTCTGTGAGTGAGTCTGTGAGGCTGTGTGTGAGTGAGTCTGTGAGTGAGTCTGTGAGTGAGTCTGTGAGTGGAGAGTCCTGTGTGTGAATCTGTGAGTGGTGAGTTGTGAGTGTGAGTCTGTGAGTGAGTCTGTGATGAGTTTGAGTGAGTCGTGAGTGAGTGAGTGAGTCTGTGAGTGAGTCTGTGAGTGAGTTTGAGTGAGTCTGTGAGTGAGTGAGTGAGTCAGTCTGTGAGTGAGTCTGTGAGTGAGTGTGAGTGAGTCTGTGAGTGAGTTTGAGTGAGTGAGTCTTTGAGTGAGTGAGTGAGTCTGGTGAGTGAGTCTGAGTGAGTGAGTGAGTCTGTGAGTGAGTGAGTGAGTCTGTGAGTGAGTCGTTGAGTGCTGTGAGTGAGTCTGTGAGTGAGTCCTGTGAGTGAGTCTGTGTGTGAGTCTGTGAGTGAGTTTGTGAGTGAGTCTTGAGTGAGTGAGTGAAGTCTGTCTGAGTGAGTCTGTGAGTGAGTCTGTGAGTGTGAGTGAGTCTGTGAGTGAGTCTGTGAGTGTGTGAGTGAGTCTGTGAGTGAGTTTGAGGTGTGAGTGAGTCTGTGAGTGAGTCTGGTGGAGTGAGTGAGTCTGTGAGTGAGTCTGTGAGTGAGTGAGTCTGTGATAGTGTTGAGTCTGTGAGTGAGTCGAGTGGTGTGAGTCTGTGAGTGAGTGAGTGAGTCTGTGAGTGAGTCGTGTGAGTGGAGTCTGTGAGTGATAGTCTGTGAGTGAGTCTGTGAGTGAGTATCGTGAGTGAGTCTGTGAGTGAGTGAGTCTGTGAGTGAGTCTGTGAGTGAGTCTGTGAGTGAGTTGTGAGTGAGTCTGATGAGTGAGTGAGTGAGTGAGTCTGTGAGTGAGTCTGTGAGTGAGTTTGAGTGAGTCTGTGAGTGAGTGATAGTGAGTCTGTGAGTGAGTCTGTGAGTGAGTGAGTGAGTCTGTGAGTGAGTCTGTCTGTGAGTGAGTGATTGAGTCTGTAAGTGAGTGAGTGAGTCTGTGAGTCAGTCTGTGTGTGAGTCTGTGAGTGTGTCTGTGAGTGAGTGAGTCTGTGAGTGAGTTTGAGTGAGTGAGTCTGTGAGTGAGTGAGTGAGTGTGAGTGAGTCTGTGAGTGAGTGTGAGTGAGTCTGTGAGTGAGTTTGAGTGAGTGAGTCTTTGAGCGAGTGAGTGAGTCTGTGAGTGAGTCTGTGATTGAGTGAGTGAGTCTGTGAGTGAGTGAGTCTGTGAGTGAGTCTGTGTGTGAGTCTATGAGTGTGTCTGTGAGTGAGTGAGTCTGTGAGTGAGTTTGATGAGTGAGTCTGTGAGTGAGTGAGTGTGTCTGTGAGTGAGTCTGTGAGTGAGTCTGTGAGTGAGTCTGTGAGTGACTTGGATGAGTCTGTGAGTGAGTCTGTGAGTGAGTTTGAGTGAGTCTGTGAGTGAGTGAGTCTGTGAGTGAGTCTGTGAGTGAGTTTGAGTGAGTCTGTGAGTGAGTGAGTGAGTCTGTGAGTGAGTCTGTGAGTGAGTGTGAGTGAGTCTGTGAGTGAGTGTGAGTGAGTCTGTGAGTGAGTTTGAGTGAGTGAGTCTTTGAGTGAGTGAGTGAGTGAGTGAGTCTGTGAGTGAGTGAGTGAGTCTGTGAGTGAGTGAGTGAGTCTGTGAGTGAGTGAGTGAGTCTGTGAGTGAGGTCTAGTGAGTGAGTCTGTGAGTGAGTCTGTGAGTCTGTGATTGAGTGAGTCTGTGAGTGAGTCTGTGAGTGAGTAGTCTGTGAGTGTGTCTTGAGTCTGTGGAGTGAGTCTGTGAGGTGAGTCTGTGAGTGAGTCTGTGAGTCTGTGAGTGAGTCTGTGAGTGAGTGAGTGAGTCTGTGAGTGAGTCTGTGAGTGAGTTTGAGTGAGTGAGTCTTTGAGCGAGTGAGTGAGTCTGTGAGTGAGTCTGTGAGTGAGTGAGTCTGTGAGTGAGTCTGTGAGTGAGTGAGTCTGTGAGTGAATCTGTGAGTCTGTGAGTGAGTCTGTGAGTCTGTGAGTGAGTCTGTGAGTCTGTGAGTGAGTCTGTGAGTGAGTGAGTCTGTGAGTGAGTCTGTGAGTGAGTCTGTGAGTGAGTGAGTCTGTGAGTGAATCTGTGAGTGAGTGAGTCTGTGAGTGTGTGAGTCTGTGAGTGAGTCTGTGAGTGAGTTTGAGTGAGTCTGTGAGTGAGTGAGTGAGTCTGTGAGTGAGTCTGTGAGTGAGTTTGAGTGAGTCTGTGAGTGAGTGAGTGAGTCAGTCTGTGAGTGAGTCTGTGAGTGAGTGTGAGTGAGTCTGTGAGTGAGTTTGAGTGAGTGAGTCTTTGAGTGAGTGAGTGAGTCTGTGAGTGAGTCTGTGAGTGAGTGAGTCTGTGAGTGAGTGAGTGAGTCTGTGAGTGAGTCTGTGTGTGAGTCTGTGACTGTGTCTGTGAGTGAGTCTGTGAGTGAGTCTGTGAGTGAGTCTGTGAGTGAGTTTGATGTGTCTGTGAGTGAGTCTGTGAGTGAGTTTGAGTGAGTCTGTGAGTGAGTGAGTGAGTCTGTGAGTGAGTCTGTGAGTGAGTTTGAGTGAGTCTGTGAGTGAGTGAGTGAGTCTGTGAGTGAGTCTGTGAGTGAGTGTGAGTGAGTCTGTGAGTGAGTTTGAGTGAGTTAGTCTGTGAGTGAGTGAGTGAGTCTGTGAGTGAGTGAGTGAGTCTGTGAGTGAGTCTGTGAGTGAGTGAGTGAGTCTGTGAGTGAGTCTGTGAGTGAGTGAGTGAGTTTGAGTGAGTCTGTGAGTGAGTCTGTGAGTGAGTGTGAGTGAGTCTGTGAGTGAGTTTGAGTGAGTGAGTCTTTGAGTGAGTGAGTGAGTCTGTGAGTGAGTCTGTGTGAGTGAGTCTGTGAGTGAGTGAGTGAGTCTGTGAGTGAGTCTGTGTGAGTCTGTGAGTGTGTGAGTGAGTGAGTCTGTGAGTGAGTCTGTGAGTGAGTCTGTGAGTGAGTGAGTCTGTGAGTGAGTCTGTGAGTGTGTCTGTGAGTGAGTCTGTGAGTGAGTGTCTGAGTGAGTGAGTGAGTGTGAGTGAGTTTGAGTGAGTCTGTGAGTGAGTGAGTGAGTCTGTGAGTGAGTCTGTGAGTGAGTTTGAGTGAGTCTGTGAGTGAGTGAGTGAGTCTGTGAGTGAGTCTGTGAGTGAGTGTGAGTGAGTGAGTCTGTGAGTGAGTGAGTGAGTGAGTGAGTGAGTGAGTGTGTGAGTGAGTGAGTGAGTCTGAGTGAGTGAGTGAGTGAGTGAGTCTGTGAGTGAGTCTGTGAGTGAGTGAGTGAGTCTGTGAGTGAGTCTGTGAGTGTGTGAGTCTGTGAGTGAGTCTGTGAGTGAGTGAGTCTGTGAGTGAGTCTGTGAGTGAGTCTGTGAGAGTGAGTCTGTGAGTGAGTCTGTGAGTGAGTGAGTCTGTGAGTGAATCTGTGAGTCTGTGAGTGAGTCTGTGAGTCTGTGAGTGAGTCTGTGAGTCTGTGAGTGAGTCTGTGAGTGAGTGAGTCTGTGAGTGAGTCTGTGAGTGAGTCTGTGAGTGAGTGAGTCTGTGAGTGAATCTGTGAGTGAGTGAGTCTGTGAGTGTGTGAGTCTGTGAGTGAGTCTGTGAGTGAGTTTGAGTGAGTCTGTGAGTGAGTGAGTGAGTCTGTGAGTGAAGCTGTGAGTGAGTCTGTGAGTGAGTCTGTGAGTGAGTGAGTGAGTCAGTCTGTGAGTGAGTCTGTGAGTGAGTGAGTGTGAGTGAGTCTGTGAGTGAGTCTGTGAGTGAGTGAGTCTGTGAGTGAGTGAGTGAGTCTGTGAGTGAGTCTGAGTGAGTGAGTCTGTGAGTGAGTCTGTGAGTGAGTGAGTCTGTGAGTGAGTGAGTGAGTCTGTGAGTGAGTCTGTGAGTGAGTTTGAGTGAGGTCTGTGAGTGAGGCTGTGAGTGAGGTCTGTGAGTGAGTCTGTGAGTGAGTTTGAGTGAGTCTGTGAGTGAGTTTGAGTGAGTGAGTCTTTGAGTGAGTGAGTGAGTCTGTGAGTGAGTCTGTGAGTGAGTGAGTGAGTCTGTGAGTGAGTGAGTCTGTGAGTGAGTCTGTGAGTGAGTCTGTGAGTGTGTCTGTGAGTGAGTGAGTCTGTGAGTGAGTTTGATGAGTGAGTCTGTGAGTGAGTGAGTGTGTCTGTGAGTGAGTCTGTGAGTGAGTCTGTGAGTGAGTCTGTGAGTGAGTTGTGATGAGTCTGTGAGTGAGTCTGTGAGTGAGTTTGAGTGAGTCTGTGAGTGAGTGAGTGAGTCTGTGAGTGAGTCTGTGAGTGAGTTTGAGTGAGTCTGTGAGTGAGTGAGTGAGTCTGTGAGTGAGTCTGTGAGTGAGTGTGAGTGAGTCTGTGAGTGAGTGTGAGTGAGTCTGTGAGTGAGTTTGAGTGAGTGAGTCTGTGAGTGAGTGAGTGAGTGAGTGAGTCTGTGAGTGAGTGAGTGAGTCTGTGAGTGAGTGAGTGAGTGAGTCTGTGAGTGAGTGAGTGAGTCTGTGAGTGAGTCTGTGTGTGAGTCTGTGAGTGTGTCTGTGAGTGAGTGAGTCTGTGAGTGAGTTTGAGTGAGTGAGTCTGTGAGTGAGTGAGTGTGTCTGTGAGTGAGTCTGTGAGTGAGTCTGTGAGTGAGTCTGTGAGTGAGTCTGTGAGTGAGTGTGAGTGAGTCTGTGAGTGAGTTTGAGTGAGTGAGTCTTGAGTGAGTGAGTGAGTGAGTCTGTGAGTGAGTGAGTCTGTGAGTGAGTGAGTGAGTCTGTGAGTGAGTCTGTGTGTGAGTCTGTGAGTGTGTCTGTGAGTGAGTGAGTCTGTGAGTGAGTTTGAGTGAGTGAGTCTGTGAGTGAGTGAGTCTGTGAGTGAGTCTGAGTGAGTCTGTGAGTGAGTCTGTGAGTGAGTTTGAGTGAGTCTGTGAGTGAGTCTGTGAGTGAGTGTGAGTGAGTCTGTGAGTGAGTTTGAGTGAGTGAGTCTGTGAGTGAGTGAGTGAGTGAGTCTGTGAGTGAGTCTGTCTGTGAGTGAGTGAGTGAGTCTGTGAGTGAGTGAGTGAGTCTGTGAGTGAGTCTGTGTGTGAGTCTGTGAGTGTGTCTGTGAGTGAGTGAGTCTGTGAGTGAGTTTGAGTGAGTGAGTCTGTGAGTGAGTGAGTGAGTGTGAGTGAGTCTGTGAGTGAGTGTGAGTGAGTCTGTGAGTGAGTTTGAGTGAGTGAGTCTGTGAGTGAGTGAGTGAGTCTGTGAGTGAGTCTGTGAGTGAGTGAGTGAGTCTGTGAGTGAGTGAGTCTGTGAGTGAGTCTGTGAGTGAGTCTGTGAGTGAGTCTGTGAGTGAGTGAGTCTGTGAGTGAGTTTGATGAGTGAGTCTGTGAGTGAGTGAGTGAGTGTGTCTGTGAGTGAGTCTGTGAGTGAGTCTGTGAGTGAGTCTGTGAGTGAGTTGGAGTGAGTCTGTGAGTGAGTCTGTGAGTGAGTTTGAGTGAGTCTGTGAGTGAGTGAGTCTGTGAGTGAGGTCTGTGAGTGAGTTTGAGTGAGTCTGTGAGTGAGTGAGTGAGGTGAGTCTGTGAGTGAGTCTGTGAGTGAGTTGAGTGAGTCTGTGAGTGAGTTTGAAGTGAGTTAGTCTGTGAGTGAGTGAGTGAGTCTGTGAGTGAGTGGAGTGAGTCTGTGAGTGAGTCTGTGAGTGAGTGAGAGTTGATGTGTCTGTGAGTGAGTCTGTGAGTGAGTGAGTAGTCTGTGAGTGAGTGAGTGAGTCTGTGAGTGATCTGTGAGGAGTCTGTGATGAGTCTGTGGTGAGTGAGTCTGTGAGTGAGTCTGTGAGTGAGTCTGTGAGTGAGTCTGTGAGTGAGTTTGAGTGATGAGTCTGTGAGTGAGTTGGAGTGAGTCTGTGAGTGAGTGAGTGAGTCTGTGAGTGAGTCTGTGAGTGATTGAGTGAGTCTGTGAGTGATGAGTGAGTGAGTCGTGAGAGAGTCTGTGAGTGAGTGAGTGAGTCTGTGAGTGAGTCTGTGAGTGAGTTTGAGTGAGTCTGTGAGTGGAGGTCTGTGAGTGAGTGAGTGAGTCTGTGAGTGAGTCTGTGAGTGAGGAGTGAGTCGTTGTGAGTGAGTCTTGTGAGTGAGGTGCGTGAGTCTGTGATGAGTCTGTGAGTGAGTGAGTCTGTGAGTGAGTCTGTGAGTGTGATGAGTCTGTGAGTGAGTCTGTGAGTGAGTGAGTGAGTCTGTGAGTGAGTCTGTGAGGTGAGTCTGTGAGTGAGTCTGTGAGTGAGTGAGTCTGTGTGTGAATCTGTGAGTGAGTGAGTCTGTGAGTGTGTGAGTCTGTGAGTGAGTCTGTGATTGAGTTTGAGTGAGTCTGTGAGTGAGTGAGTGAGTCTGTGAGTGAGTCTGTGAGTGAGTTTGAGTGAGTCTGTGAGTGAGTGAGTGAGTCAGTCTGTGAGTGAGTCTGTGAGTGAGTGTGAGTGAGTCTGTGAGTGAGTTTGAGTGAGTGAGTCTTTGAGTGAGTGAGTGAGTCTGTGAGTGAGTCTGTGAGTGAGTGAGTCTGTGAGTGAGTCTGTGAGTGGAGTCTGTGAGTGAGTCTGTGCGTGAGTGAGTCTGTGAGTGAGTCTGTGAGTGAGTCTGTGAGTGAGACTGTGAGTGAGTTTGAGTGAGTGTGAGTGAGTCTGTGAGTGAGTGAGTCTGTGAGTGAGTGAGTGAGTCTGTGAGTGAGTCTGTGTGTGAGTCTGTGAGTGTGTCTGTGAGTGAGTCTGTGAGTGAGTCTGTGAGTGAGTCTGTGAGTGAGTTTGATGTGTCTGTGAGTGAGTCTGTGAGTGAGTTTGAGTGAGTCTGTGAGTGAGTGAGTGAGTCTGTGAGTGAGTCTGTGAGTGAGTTTGAGTGAGTCTGTGAGTGAGTGAGTGAGTGAGTCTGTGAATGAGTCTGTGAGTGAGTGTGAGTGAGTCTGTGAGTGAGTTTGAGTGAGTTAGTCTGTGAGTGAGTGAGTGAGTCTGTGAGTGAGTGAGTGAGTCTGTGAGTGAGTCTGTGAGTGAGTGAGTGAGTCTGTGAGTGAGTCTGTGAGTGAGTGAGTGAGTCTGTGAGTGAGTCTGTGAGTGAGTGAGTGAGTCTGTGAGTGAGTCTGTGAGTGAGTCTGTGAGTGAGTGAGTCTGTGAGTGAGTCTGTGAGTGAGTCTGTGAGTGAGTCTGTGAGTCTGTGAGTGAGTCTGTGAGTCTGTGAGTGAGTCTGTGAGTGAGTGAGTCTGTGAGTGAGTCTGTGAGTGAGTCTGTGAGTGAGTGAGTCTGTGAGTGAAGCTGTGAGTGAGTGAGTCTGTGAGTGTGTGAGTCTGTGAGTGAGTCTGTGAGTGAGTTTGAGTGAGTCTGTGAGTTTGTGAGTGAGTCTGTGAGTGAGTGAGTGAGTCTGTGAGTGAGTCTGTCTGTGAGTGAGTGATTGAGTCTGTAAGTGAGTGAGTGAGTCTGTGAGTCAGTCTGTGTGTGAGTCTGTGAGTGTGTCTGTGAGTGAGTGAGTCTGTGAGTGAGTTTGAGTGAGTGAGTCTGTGAGTGAGTGAGTGAGTGTGAGTGAGTCTGTGAGTGAGTGTGAGTGAGTCTGTGAGTGAGTTTGAGTGAGTGAGTCTTTGAGTGAGTGAGTGAGTCTGTGAGTGAGTCTGTGAGTGAGTGAGTGAGTCTGTGAGTGAGTGAGTCTGTGAGTGAGTCTGTGTGTGAGTCTGTGAGTGTGTCTGTGAGTGAGTGAGTCTGTGAGTGAGTTTGATGAGTGAGTCTGTGAGTGAGTGAGTGTGTCTGTGAGTGAGTCTGTGAGTGAGTCTGTGAGTGAGTCTGTGAGTGACTTGGATGAGTCTGTGAGTGAGTCTGTGAGTGAGTTTGAGTGAGTCTGTGAGTGAGTGAGTGAGTCTGTGAGTGAGTCTGTGAGTGAGTTTGAGTGAGTCTGTGAGTGAGTGAGTGAGTCTGTGAGTGAGTCTGTGAGTGAGTGTGAGTGAGTCTGTGAGTGAGTGTGAGTGAGTCTGTGAGTGAGTTTGAGTGAGTGAGTCTTTGAGTGAGTGAGTGAGTGAGTGAGTCTGTGAGTGAGTGAGTGAGTCTGTGAGTGAGTGAGTGAGTCTGTGAGTGAGTGAGTGAGTCTGTGAGTGAGTCTGTGTGTGAGTCTGTGAGTGTGTCTGTGAGTGAGTGAGTCTGTGAGTGAGTTTGAGTGAGTGAGTCTGTGAGTGAGTGAGTGTGTCTGTGAGTGAGTCTGTGAGTGAGTCTGTGAGTGAGTCTGTGAGTGAGTCTGTGAGTGAGTGTGAGTGAGTCTGTGAGTGAGTTTGAGTGAGTGAGTCTTGAGTGAGTGAGTGAGTGAGTCTGTGAGTGAGTGAGTCTGTGAGTGAGTGAGTGAGTCTGTGAGTGAGTCAGTGTGTGAGTCTGTGAGTGTGTCTGTGAGTGAGTGAGTCTGTGAGTGAGTTTGAGTGAGTGAGTCTGTGAGTGAGTGAGTCTGTGAGTGAGTCTGTGAGTGAGTTTGAGTGAGTCTGTGAGTGAGTGAGTCAGTCAGTCTGTGAGTGAGTCTGTGAGTGAGTGTGAGTGAGTCTGTGAGTGAGTTTGAGTGAGTGAGTCTTTGAGTGAGTGAGTGAGTCTGTGAGTGAGTCTGTGAGTGAGTGAGTCTGTGAGTGAGTCTGTGAGTGAGTGAGTCTGTGAGTGAGTCTGTGAGTGCGGTGAGTGAGTCTGTGAGTGAGTCTGTGAGTGAGTCTGTGAGTGAGACTGTGAGTGAGTTTGAGTGAGTGTGAGTGAGTCTAGTGAGTGAGTGAGTCTGTGAGTGAGTGAGTGAGTCTGTGAGTGAGTCTGTGTGTGAGTCTGTGAGTGTGTCTGTGAGTGAGTCTGTGAGTGAGTCTGTGAGTGAGTCTGTGAGTGAGTTTGATGTGTCTGTGAGTGAGTCTGTGAGTGAGTTTGAGTGAGTCTGTGAGTGAGTGAGTGAGTCTGTGAGTGAGTCTGTGAGTGAGTTCTGTGAGTGAGTGAGTGAGTGAGTCTGTGAGTGAGTCTGTGAGTGAGTAGTGAAGTGAGTCTTGTGAGTGAGTTTGAGTGAGTTAGTCTGTGAGTGAGTGAGTGAGTCTGTGAGTGAGTGAGTGAGTCAGTGAGTGAGTCTGTGAGTGAGTGAGTGAGTCTGTGAGTGAGTCTGTGAGTGAGTGAGTGAGTGAGTCTGTGAGTGAGTCTGTGAGTGAGTGAGTGAGTCTGTGAGTGAGTCTGTGAGTGAGTGGAGTCTGTGAGTGAGTCTGTGAGTGAGTCTGTGAGTGAGTCTGTGAGTCTGTGAGTGAGTCTGTGAGTCTGTGAGTGAGTCTGTGAGTGAGTGAGTCTGTGAGTGAGTCTGTGAGTGAGTCTGTGAGTGAGTGAGTCTGTGAGTGAATCTGTGAGTGAGTGAGTCTGTGAGTGTGTGAGTCTGTGAGTGAGTCTGTGAGTGAGTTTGAGTGAGTCTGTGAGTGAGTGAGTCTGTGAGTGAGTCTGTGAGTGAGTTTGAGTGAGTCTGTGAGTGAGTGAGTGAGTCAGTCTGTGAGTGAGTCTGTGAGTGAGTGTGAGTGAGTCTGTGAGTGAGTTTGAGTGAGTGAGTCTTTGAGTGAGTGAGTGAGTCTGTGAGTGAGTCTGTGAGTGAGTGAGTCTGTGAGTGAGTCTGTGAGTGAGTGAGTCTGTGAGTGAGTCTGTGAGTGAGTCTGTGAGTGAGTGAGTCTGTGAGTGAGTCTGTGAGTGAGTCTGTGAGTGAGTCTGTGAGTGAGTGAGTGAGTGTGAGTGAGTCTGTGAGTGAGTCTGTGAGTGAGTGTGAGTGAGTCTGTGAGTGAGTTTGAGTGAGTGAGTCTGTGAGTGAGTGAGTGAGTCTGTGAGTGAGTCTGTGAGTGAGTGAGTGAGTCTGTGAGTGAGTGAGTCTGTGAGTGAGTCTGTGAGTGAGTCTGTGAGTGTGTCTGTGAGTGAGTGAGTCTGTGAGTGAGTTTGATGAGTGAGTCTGTGAGTGAGTGAGTGTGTCTGTGAGTGAGTCTGTGAGTGAGTTTGTGAGTGAGTCTGTGAGTGAGTTTGAGTGAGTCTGTGAGTGAGTCTGTGAGTGAGTTTGAGTGAGTCTGTGAGTGAGTGAGTGAGTCTGTGAGTGAGTCTGTGAGTGAGTTTGAGTGAGTCTGTGAGTGAGTGAGTGAGTCTGTGAGTGAGTCTGTGAGTGAGTGTGAGTGAGTCTGTGAGTGAGTGTGAGTGAGTCTGTGAGTGAGTTTGAGTGAGTGAGTCTGTGAGTGAGTGAGTGAGTGAGTGAGTCTGTGAGTGAGTGAGTGAGTCTGTGAGTGAGTGAGTGAGTCTGTGAGTGAGTGAGTGAGTCTGTGAGTGAGTCTGTGAGTGAGTCTGTGAGTGAGTCTGTGAGTGAGTGAGTCTGTGAGTGAGTTTGAGTGAGTGAGTCTGTGAGTGAGTGAGTGTGTCTGTGAGTGAGTCTGTGAGTGAGTCTGTGAGTGAGTCTGTGAGTGAGTCTGTGAGTGAGTGTGAGTGAGTCTGTGAGTGAGTTTGAGTGAGTGAGTCTTGAGTGAGTGAGTGAGTGAGTCTGTGAGTGAGTGAGTCTGTGAGTGAGTGAGTGAGTCTGTGAGTGAGTCTGTGTGTGAGTCTGTGAGTGTGTCTGTGAGTGAGTGAGTCTGTGAGTGAGTTTGAGTGAGTGAGTCTGTGAGTGAGTGAGTCTGTGAGTGAGTCTGAGTGAGTCTGTGAGTGAGTTTGAGTGAGTCTGTGAGTGAGTCTGTGAGTGAGTGTGAGTGAGTCTGTGAGTGAGTTTGAGTGAGTGAGTCTTTGAGTGAGTGAGTGAGTCTGTGAGTGAGTCTGTGAGTGAGTGAGTCTGTGAGTGAGTGAGTGAGTCTGTGAGTGAGTCTGTGTGTGAGTCTGTGAGTGTGTCTGTGAGTGAGTCTGTGAGTGAGTCTGTGAGTGAGTCTGTGAGTGAGTTTGATGTGTCTGTGAGTGAGTCTGTGAGTGAGTTTGAGTGAGTCTGTGAGTGAGTGAGTGAGTCTGTGAGTGAGTCTGTGAGTGAGTTTGAGTGAGTCTGTGAGTGAGTGAGTGAGTCTGTGAGTGAGTCTGTGAGTGAGTGTGAGTGAGTCTGTGAGTGAGTTTGAGTGAGTTAGTCTGTGAGTGAGTGAGTGAGTCTGTGAGTGAGTGAGTGAGTCTGTGAGTGAGTCTGTGAGTGAGTGAGTGAGTCTGTGAGTGAGTCTGTGAGTGAGTGAGTGAGTCTGTGAGTGAGTCTGTGAGTGAGTGAGTGAGTCTGTGAGTGAGTCTGTGAGTGAGTGAGTGAGTCTGTGAGTGAGTCTGTGAGTGAGTGAGTGAGTCTGTGAGTGAGTCTGTGAGTGAGTCTGTGAGTCTGTGATTGAGTCTGTGAGTCTGTGAGTGAGTCTGTGAGTGAGTGATCTGTAAGTGAGTCTGTGAGTGAGTCTGTGAGTGAGTGAGTCTGTGAGTGAATCTGTGAGTGAGTGAGTCTGTGAGTGTGTGAGTCTGTGAGTGAGTCTGTGAGTGAGTTGTGAGTGAGTGCGTTGAGTGAGTGAGTGAGTCTGTGAGTGAGTGAGTGAGTCTGTGAGAGAGTCGTGAGTGAGGTCAGTCTGTGAGTGAGTCTGTGAGTGAGTGTGATGAGTCTGTGAGTGAGTTGAGTGAGGTCTGTGAGTGAGTCTGTGAGTCTGTGAGTGAGTCTGTGAGTGAGGAGTGAGTCTGTGAGTGAGTCTGTGAGTGAGTGAGTCTGTGAGTGTTGAGTGAGTCTGTGAGTGAGTGAGTCTGTGAGTGAGTCTGTGAGTGAGTCTGTGAGTGAGTCTGTGAGTGAGTCTGTGAGTGAGTCTGTGAGTGAGTCTGTGAGTGAGTCTGTGAGTGAGTGAGTCTGTGAGTGAGTGAGTGAGTCTGTGAGTGAGTGTAAGTGAGTCTGTGAGTGAGTCTGTGAGTGAGTTTGAGTGAGTCTGTGAGTGAGTCTGTGAGTGAGTGTGAGTGAGTCTGTGAGTGAGTTTTAGTGAGTGAGTCTTTGAGTGAGTGAGTGAGTCTGTGAGTGAGTCTGTGAGTGAGTGAGTGAGTCTGTGAGTGAGTCTGTGAGTGAGTGAGTCTGTGAGTGAGTGAGTGAGTGAGTCTGTGAGTGAGTCTGTGAGTGAGTGAGTGAGTCTGTGAGTGAGTGAGTGAGTCTGTGAGTGAGTCTGTGTGTGAGTGAGTCTGTGAGTGAGTTTGAGTGAGTGAGTCTGTGAGTGAGTGAGTGAGTCTGTGAGTGAGTCTGTGAGTGAGTCTGTGAGTGAGTCTGTGAGTGAGTTTGAGTGAGTTTGTGAGTGAGTCTGTGAGTGAGTCTGTGAGTGAGTTTGAGTGAGTCTGTGAGTGAGTGAGTGAGTCTGTGAGTGAGTCTGTGAGTGAGTTTGAGTGAGTCTGTGAGTGAGTGAGTGAGTGAGTCTGTGAGTGAGTCTGTGGAGTGAGTGGTGGAGTGAGTCTGTGAGTGAGTTTGAGTGAGTGAGTCTGTGAGTGAGTGAGTGAGTCTGTGAGTGAGTGAGTGAGTCTGTGAGTGAGTCTGTGAGTGATGAGTGAGTCTGTGAGTGAGTCTGCTGAGTATGTGAGTGAGTCCCTTTGAGTGAGTCTGTGAGGGATGAGTGAGTCTGTGAGTGAGTGGTCTGTGAGTGAGTCTGTGAGTGATGAGTCTTGAGTGGAGTCTAGTGAGTCTGTGAGTTGAGTCTGTGAGGTCTGTGAGTGTAGTCTGTGAGTCTGTGAGTGAGTCTGTGAGGTGAGTGAGTCTGTGAGTGAGTCTGTGAGTGGTCTGTGTGTGGAGGAGTCTGTGAGTGATATCGTGTGTGTGTGAGTCTGTTAGTCTGTGATTGAGTCTGTGAGTGAGCTCTGTGAGTGAGTTTGAGTGAGTCCTGTGAGTGGACTGTGAGTGAGTTGTGAGTGATTCTGTGAGTGAGTTGAGTGCAGTCTGTGAGTGAGTCTTGAGTGAGTCTATTGAGTCTGTGATGAGTTGTGAGTGTGAGTGAGTCTGTGAGTGAGTAGTGGAGTCTGTGAGTGAGTCTGTGAGTGAGTGAGTCTGTGAGTGAGTCTGTGAGTGAGTGAGTCTGTGAGTGAGTCTGTGAGTGAGTCTGTGAGTGAGTTTGAGTGAGTCTGTGAGTGAGTGAGTGAGTCTGTGAGTGAGTGTGAGTGAGTCTGTGAGTGAGTCTGTGAGTGAGTTTGAGTGAGTCTGTGAGTGAGTCTGTGAGTGAGTGTGAGTGAGTCTGTGAGTGAGTTTTAGTGAGTGAGTCTTTGAGTGAGTGAGTGAGTCTGTGAGTGAGTCAGTCAGTGAGTGAGTGAGTCTGTGAGTGAGTGAGTGAGTCTGTCAGTGAGTCTGTGTGTGAGTGAGTCTGTGAGTGAGTTTGAGTGAGTGAGTCTGTGAGTGAGTGAGTGTGTCTGTGAGTGAGTCTGTGAGTGAGTCTGTGAGTGAGTCTGAGAGTGAGTTTGATGAGTTTGTGAGTGAGTCTGTGAGTGAGTCTGTGAGTGAGTTTGAGTGAGTCTGTGAGTGAGTGAGTGAGTCTGTGAGTGAGTTTGAGTGAGTTAGTCTGTGAGTGAGTGAGTGAGTCTGTGAGTGAGTGAGTGAGTGAGTCTGTGAGTGAGTCTGTGAGTGAGTGAGTGAGTCTGTGAGTGAGTCTGTGAGTGAGTGAGTGAGTCTGTGAGTGAGTCTGTGAGTGAGTGAGTCTGTGAGTGAGTCTGTGAGTGAGTCTGTGAGTCTGTGAGTGAGTCTGTGAGTCTGTGAGTGAGTCTGTGAGTGAGTGAGTCTGTGAGTGAGTCTGTGAGTGAGTCTGTGAGTGAGTGAGTCTGTGAGTGAGTCTGTGAGTGAGTGAGTCTGTGAGTGAGTCTGTGAGTGAGTGAGTGAGTCTGTGAGTGAGTCTGTGAGTGAGTGAGTGAGTCTGTGAGTGAGTCTGTGAGTGAGTGAGTGAGTCTGTGAGTGAGTCTGTGAGTGAGTCTGTGAGTGAGTGAGTCTGTGAGTGAGTCTGTGAGTGAGTCTGTGAGTGAGTCTGTGAGTCTGTGAGTGAGTCTGTGAGTCTGTGAGTGAGTCTGTGAGTGAGTGAGTCTGTGAGTGAGTCTGTGAGTGAGTGAGTCTGTGAGTGAGTTTGAGTGAGTCTGTGAGTGAGTGAGTGAGTCTGTGAGTGAGTGAGTGAGTCTGTGAGTGAGTCTGTGAGTGAGTCTGTGAGTGAGTCTGTGAGTGAGTGAGTCTGTGAGTGAGTCTGTGAGTGAGTCTGTGAGTGAGTTTGAGTGAGTCTGTGAGTGAGTGAGTGAGTGAGTCTGTGAGTGAGTGTGAGTGAGTCTGTGAGTGAGTCTGTGAGTGAGTTTGAGTGAGTCTGTGAGTGAGTCTGTGAGTGAGTGTGAGTGAGTCTGTGAGTGAGTTTAGTGAGTGAGTCTGTGAGTGAGTGAGTGAGTCTGTGAGTGAGTCTGTGAGTGAGTGAGTGAGTCTGTGAGTGAGTGAGTGAGTCTGTGAGTGAGTCTGTGTGTGAGTGAGTCTGTGAGTGAGTTTGAGTGAGTGAGTCTGTGAGTGAGTGAGTGTGTCTGTGAGTGAGTCTGTGAGTGAGTCTGTGAGTGAGTCTGTGAGTGAGTTTGAGTGAGTCTGTGAGTGAGTCTGTGAGTGAGTCTGTGAGTGAGTTTGAGTGAGTCTGTGAGTGAGTGAGTGAGTCTGTGAGTGAGTTTGAGTGAGTTAGTCTGTGAGTGAGTGAGTGAGTCTGTGAGTGAGTGAGTGAGTGAGTCTGTGAGTGAGTCTGTGAGTGAGTGAGTGAGTCTGTGAGTGAGTCTGTGAGTGAGTGAGTGAGTCTGTGAGTGAGTCTGTGAGTGAGTGAGTCTGTGAGTGAGTCTGTGAGTGAGTCTGTGAGTCTGTGAGTGAGTCTGTGAGTCTGTGAGTGTGTCTGTGAGTGAGTGAGTCTGTGAGTGAGTCTGTGAGTGAGTCTGTGAGTGAGTGAGTCTGTGAGTGAATCTGTGAGTGAGTGAGTTGTGAGTGTGTGAATCTGTGAGTGAGTCTGTGAGTGAGTGTGTGACTGAGTCTGTGAGTGAGTCTGTGAGAGAGATTGTGAGTCTGTGAGTGAGTCTGTGAGTGAGTGAGTGAGTGAGTCTGTGTGTGTCTGTGAGTGAGTCTGTGAGTGAGTGAGTGAGTCTGTGAGTGAGTCTGTGAGTGAGTGTGTGTGTGAGTCTGAGTGAGTCTGTGAGTGAGTCTGTGTGTGAGTGTGAGTGAGTCTGTGAGTGAGTTTGAGTGAGTGAGTCTTTGAGTGAGTGAGTGAGTCTGTGAGTGAGTGTGTGAGTGAGTGAGTCTGTGAGTGAGTGAGTGAGTCTGTGAGTGAGTCTGTGTGTGAGTCTGTGAGTGAGTCTGTGAGTGAGTCTGTGTGTGAGTCTGTGAGTGAGTTTGATGTGTCTGTGAGTGAGTCTGTGAGTGAGTTTGAGTGAGTCTGTGAGTGAGTGAGTGAGTCTGTGAGTGAGTCTGTGAGTGAGTTTGAGTGAGTCTGTGAGTGAGTGAGTGAGTGAGTCTGTGAGTGAGTCTGTGAGTGAGTGTGAGTGAGTCTGTGAGTGAGTTTGAGTGAGTGAGTCTGTGAGTGAGTGAGTGAGTCTGTGAGTGAGTGAGTGAGTCTGTGAGTGAGTCTGTGAGTGAGTGAGTGAGTCTGTGAGTGAGTCTGTGAGTGAGTGAGTGAGTCTGTGAGTGAGTCTGTGAGTGAGTGAGTCTGTGAGTGAGTCTGTGAGTGAGTGAGTCTGTGAGTGAGTCTGTGAGTGAGTCTGTGAGTGAGTCTGTGAGTCTGTGAGTGAGTCTGTGAGTCTGTGAGTGAGTCTGTGAGTGAGTGAGTCTGTGAGTGAGTCTGTGAGTGAGTCTGTGAGTGAGTGAGTCTGTGAGTGAATCTGTGAGTGAGTGAGTCTGTGAGTGTGTGAGTCTGTGAGTGAGTCTGTGAGTGAGTTTGAGTGAGTCTGTGAGTGAGTGAGTGAGTGAGTCTGTGAGTGAGTGAGTGAGTCTGTGAGTGAGTCTGAGTGAGTGAGTGAGTGAGTGAGTCTGTGAGTGAGTCTGTGAGTGAGTGAGTGAGTCTGTGAGTGAGTCTGTGAGTGAGTGAGTCTGTGAGTGAGTCTGTGAGTGAGTCTGTGAGTGAGTGAGTCTGTGAGTGAGTCTGTGAGTGAGTCTGTGAGTGAGTTTGAGTGAGTCTGTGAGTGAGTGAGTGAGTCTGTGAGTGAGTGTGAGTGAGTCTGTGAGTGAGTCTGTGAGTGAGTTTGAGTGAGTCTGTGAGTGAGTCTGTGAGTGAGTGTGAGTGAGTCTGTGAGTGAGTTTTAGTGAGTGAGTCTGTGAGTGAGTGAGTGAGTCTGTGAGTGAGTCTGTGAGTGAGTGAGTGAGTCTGTGAGTGAGTGAGTGAGTCTGTGAGTGAGTCTGTGTGTGAGTGAGTCTGTGAGTGAGTTTGAGTGAGTGAGTCTGTGAGTGAGTGAGTGTGTCTGTGAGTGAGTCTGTGAGTGAGTCTGTGAGTGAGTCTGTGAGTGAGTTTGAGTGAGTTTGTGAGTGAGTCTGTGAGTGAGTCTGTGAGTGAGTTTGAGTGAGTCTGTGAGTGAGTGAGTGAGTCTGTGAGTGAGTTTGAGTGAGTGAGTCTGTGAGTGAGTGAGTGAGTCTGTGAGTGAGTGAGTGAGTCTGTGAGTGAGTCTGTGAGTGAGTGAGTGAGTCTGTGAGTGAGTCTGTGAGTGAGTGAGTGAGTGAGTCTGTGAGTGAGTCTGTGAGTGAGTGAGTCTGTGAGTGAGTCTGTGAGTGAGTCTGTGAGTCTGTGAGTGAGTCTGTGAGTCTGTGAGTGAGTCTGTGAGTGAGTGAGTCTGTGAGTGAGTCTGTGAGTGAGTGAGTCTGTGAGTGTGTGAATCTGTGAGTGAGTCTGTGAGTGAGTGTGTGAGTGAGTCTGTGAGTGAGTCTGTGAGTGAGTGTGTGAGTCTGTGAGTGAGTCTGTGAGTGAGTCTGTGAGTGAGTGAGTGAGTGAGTCTGTGTGTGTCTGTGAGTGAGTCTGTGAGTGAGTGAGTGAGTCTGTGAGTGAGTCTGTGAGTGAGTGTGTGTGTGAGTCTGAGTGAGTCTGTGAGTGAGTCTGTGTGTGAGTCTGTGAGTGAGTGAGTGAGTCTGTGAGTGAGTCTGTGAGTGAGTCTGTGAGTGAGTGTGTGTGTGAGTCTGAGTCTGAATCTGTGAGTGAGTTTGAGTGAGTGAGTCTGTGAGTGAGTCTGTGAGTGAGTGAGTCTGTGAGTGAGTCTGTGAGTGAGTGAGTGAGTCTGTGAGTGAGTGAGTGAGTCTGTGAGTGAGTGTGAGTGAGTCTGTGAGTGAGTTTGAGTGAGTGAGTCTTTGAGTGAGTGAGTGAGTCTGTGAGTGAGTCTGTGAGTGAGTGAGTGAGTCTGTGAGTGAGTGAGTGAGTCTGTGAGTGAGTCTGTGTGTGAGTCTGTGAGTGAGTGAGTGAGTCTGTGAGTGAGTCTGTGAGTGAGTGTGTGTGTGAGTCTGAGTGAGTCTGTGAGTGAGTCTGTGAGTGAGTCTGTGAGTGAGTGAGTGAGTCTGTGAGTGAGTCTGTGAGTGAGTCTGTGAGTGAGTGTGTGTGTGAGTCTGAGTGTGAGTCTGTGAGTGTGTTTGAGTGAGTGAGTCTGTGAGTGAGTCTGTGAGTGAGTGAGTGAGTCTGTGAGTGAGTCTGTGAGTGAGTGAGTGAGTCTGTGAGTGAGTGAGTGAGTCTGTGAGTGAGTCTGTGAGTGAGTCTGTGAGTGAGTGAGTGAGTCTGTGAGTGAGTCTGTGAGTGAGTCTGTGAGTGAGTGAGTCTGTGAGTGAGTCTGTGAGTGAGTCTGTGAGTGAGTCTGTGAGTCTGTGAGTGAGTCTGTGAGTCTGTGAGTGAGTCTGTGAGTGAGTGAGTGAGTCTGTGAGTGAGTCTGTGAGTGAGTCTGTGAGTGAGTGAGTCTGTGAGTGAGTCTGTGAGTGAGTGAGTCTGTGAGTGTGTGAGTCTGTGAGTGAGTCTGTGAGTGAGTTTGAGTGAGTCTGTGAGTGAGTGAGTGAGTGAGTCTGTGAGTGAGTCTGTGAGTCTGTGAGTGAGTCTGTGAGTCTGTGAGTGAGTCTGTGAGTGAGTGAGTGAGTCTGTGAGTGAGTCTGTGAGTGAGTCTGTGAGTGAGTGAGTCTGTGAGTGAGTCTGTGAGTGAGTGAGTCTGTGAGTGTGTGAGTCTGTGAGTGAGTCTGTGAGTGAGTTTGAGTGAGTCTGTGAGTGAGTGAGTGAGTGAGTCTGTGAGTGAGTCTGTGAGTGAGTGTGAGTGAGTCTGTGAGTGAGTTTGAGTGAGTGAGTCTTTGAGTGAGTGAGTGAGGCTGTGAGTGAGTGAGTGAGACTGTGAGATAGTCTGTGAGTGAGTGAGTGAGTCTGTGAGTGAGTCTGTGAGTGAGTGAGTGAGTCTGTGAGTGAGTCTGTGAGTGAGTGAGTCTGTGAGTGAGTCTGTGAGTGAGTCTGTGAGTGAGTGAGTCTGTGAGTGAGTCTGTGAGTGAGTCTGTGAGTGAGTTTGAGTGAGTCTGTGAGTGAGTGAGTGAGTCTGTGAGTGAGTCTGTGAGTGAGTGTGAGTGAGTCTGTGAGTGAGTTTGAGTGAGTGAGTCTGTGAGTGAGTCAGTGAGTGAGTCTGTGAGTGAGTCTGTGAGTGAGTGAGTGAGTGAGTCTGTGAGTGAGTGAGTGAGTCTGTGAGTGAGTCTGTGTGTGAGTCTGTGAGTGTGTCTGTGAGTGAGTGAGTCTGTGAGTGAGTTTGAGTGAGTGAGTCTGTGAGTGAGTGAGTCTGAGTGAGTCTGTGAGTGAGTCTGTGAGTGAGTTTGAGTGAGTCTGTGAGTGAGTCTGTGAGTGAGTGTGAGTGAGTCTGTGAGTGAGTTTGAGTGAGTGAGTCTGTGAGTGAGTGAGTGAGTCTGTGAGTGAGTCTGTGAGTGAGTGAGTGAGTCTGTGAGTGAGTGAGTCTGTGAGTGAGTCTGTGTGTGAGTCTGTGAGTGTGTCTGTGAGTGAGTGTGTCTGTGAGTGAGTTTGAGTGAGTGAGTCTGTGAGTGAGTGAGTGTGTCTGTGAGTGAGTCTGTGAGTGAGTTTGATGAGTCTGTGAGTGAGTCTGTAAGTGAGTTGGAGTGAGTCTGTGAGTGAGTGAGTGAGTCTGTGAGTGAGTCTGTGAGTGAGTTTGAGTGAGTCTGTGAGTGAGTGAGTGAGTGAGTCTGTGAGTGAGTCTGTGAGTGAGTGTGAGTGAGTCTGTGAGTGAGTTTGAGTGAGTCTGTGAGTGAGTGAGTGAGTGAGTGAGTGAGTGAGTCTGTGAGTGAGTCTGTGAGTGAGTGTGAGTGAGTCTGTGAGTGAGTTTGAGTGAGTGAGTCTGTGAGTGAGTGAGTGAGTGAGTGAGTCTGTGAGTGAGTGAGTGAGTCTGTGAGTGAGTGAGTGAGTCTGTGAGTGAGTCTGTGTGTGAGTCTGTGAGTGTGTCTGTGAGTGAGTGAGTCTGTGAGTGAGTTTGAGTGAGTGAGTCTGTGAGTGAGTGAGTCTGTGAGTGAGTCTGAGTGAGTCTTGAGTGAGTCTGTGAGTGAGTTTGAGTGAGTCTGTGAGTGAGTCTGTGAGTGAGTGTGAGTGAGTCTGTGAGTGAGTTTGAGTGAGTGAGTCTTTGAGTGAGTGAGTGAGTCTGTGAGTGAGTCTGTGAGTGAGTGAGTCTGTGAGTGCGTGAGTGAGTCTGTGAGTGAGTCTGTGTGTGAGTCTGTGAGTGAGTCTGTGAGTGAGTCTGTGAGTGAGTCTGTGAGTGAATCTGTGTGAGTGAGTTTGAGTGTGTGTGTCTGTGAGTGAGTCTGTGAGTGAGTTTGAGTGAGTCTGTGAGTGAGTGAGTGAGTCTGTGAGTGAGTCTGTGAGTGAGTTTGAGTGAGTCTGTGAGTGAGTGAGTGAGTGAGTCTGTGAGTGAGTCTGTGAGTGAGTGAGAGTGAGTCTGTGAGTGAGTTTGAGTGAGTTAGTCTGTGAGTGAGTGAGTGAGTCTGTGAGTGAGTGAGTGAGTCTGTGAGTGAGTCTGTGAGTGAGTGAGTGAGTCTGTGAGTGAGTCTGTGAGTTGAGTGAGTGATTCTGTGAGTGAGTCTGTGAGTGAGGTGAGTGAGTCTAGTGAGTGAGTCTGTGAGTGAGTCTGTGAGTGAGTGAGTCTGTGAGTGAGTCTGTGAGTGAGTCTGTGAGTGAGTGAGTCTGTGAGTCTGTGAGTCTGTGAGTGAGTCTGTGAGTGAGTGAGTCTGTGAGTGAGTCTGTGAGTGAGTGAGTCTGTGAGTGAGTCTGTGAGTGAGTGAGTCTGTGAGTGTGTGAGTCTGTGAGTGAGTCTGTGAGTGAGTTTGAGTGAGTCTGTGAGTGAGTGAGTGAGTCTGTGAGTGAGTGAGTGAGTCTGTGAGTGAGTCTGTGAGTGAGTGAGTGAGTCTGTGAGTGAGTCTGTGAGTGAGTGAGTCTGTGAGTGAGTGAGTGTGTGTGAGTGAGTCTGTGAGTGAGTCTGTGAGTGAGTGAGTCTGTGAGTGAGTCTGTGAGTGAGTCTGTGAGTGAGTTTGAGTGAGTCTGTGAGTGAGTGAGTGAGTGAGTCTGTGAGTGAGTCTGTGAGTGAGTGTGAGTGAGTCTGTGAGTGAGTTTGAGTGAGTGAGTCTTTGAGTGAGTGAGTGAGTGAGTCTGTGAGTGAGTCTGTGAGTGAGTGAGTGAGTCTGTGAGTGAGTGAGTGAGTCTGTGAGTGAGTCTGTGTGTGAGTCTGTGAGTGTGTCTGTGAGTGAGTGAGTCTGTGAGTGAGTTTGAGTGAGTGAGTCTGTGAGTGAGTGAGTGAGTCTGAGTGAGTCTGTGAGTGAGTCTGTGAGTGAGTTTGAGTGAGTCTGTGAGTGAGTCTGTGAGTGAGTGTGAGTGAGTCTGTGAGTGAGTCTGTGAGTGAGTGAGTGAGTCTGTGAGTGAGTCTGTGAGTGAGTCTGTGTGTGAGTCTGTGAGTGTGTCTGTGAGTGAGTGAGTCTGTGAGTGAGTGAGTGAGTCTGTGAGTGAGTGAGTGTGTCTGTGAGTGAGTCTGTGAGTGAGTCTGTGAGTGAGTTTGATGAGTCTGTGAGTGAGTCTGTGAGTGAGTTTGAGTGAGTCTGTGAGTGAGTGAGTGAGTCTGTGAGTGAGTCTGTGAGTGAGTTTGAGTGAGTCTGTGAGTGAGTGAGTGAGTGAGTCTGTGAGTGAGTCTGTGAGTGAGTGTGAGTGAGTCTGTGAGTGAGTTTGAGTGAGTCTGTGAGTGAGTGAGTGAGTCTGTGAGTGAGTCTGTGAGTGAGTGTGAGTGAGTCTGTGAGTGAGTTTGAGTGAGTGAGTCTTTGAGTGAGTGAGTGAGTGAGTCTGTGAGTGAGTGAGTCTGTGAGTGAGTGAGTGAGTCTGTGAGTGTGTGAGTGAGTCTGTGATTGAGTCTGTGTGTGAGTGGGTGAGTGTGTCTGTGAGTGAGTGAGTCTGTGAGTGAGTTTGAGTGAGTGAGTCTGTGAGTGAGTGAGTCTGTGAGTGAGTCTGAGTGAGTCTGTGAGTGAGTCTGTGAGTGAGTTTGAGTGAGTCTGTGAGTGAGTCTGTGAGTGAGTGAGTCTGTGAGTGAGTTTGAGTGAGTGAGTCTGTGAGTGAGTGAGTGAGTCTGTGAGTGAGTCTGTGAGTGAGTGAGTCTGTGAGTGAGTCTGAGTGAGTCTGTGAGTGAGTCTGTGAGTGAGTTTGAGTGAGTCTGTGAGTGAGTCTGTGAGTGAGTGAGTCTGTGAGTGAGTTTGAGTGAGTGAGTCTTTGAGTGAGTGAGTGAGTCTGTGAGTGAGTCTGTGAGTGAGTGAGACTGTGAGTGAGTGAGTGAGTCTGTGAGTGAGTCTGTGAGTGAGTCTGTGAGTGAGTCTGTGAGTGAGTCTGTGAGTGAGTCTGTGAGTGAGTCTGTGAGTGAGTTTGATGAGTCTGTGAGTGAGTCTGTGAGTGAGATTGAGTGAGTCTGTGAGTCTGTGAGTGAGTCTGTGAGTGAGTCTGTGAGTGAGTCTGTGAGTGAGTCTGTGAGTGAGTGTGAGTGAGTCTGTGAGTGAGTTTGAGTGAGTGAGTCTGTGAGTGAGTGAGTGAGTGAGTGAGTCTGTGAGTGAGTGAGTCTGTGAGTGAGTGAGTGAGTCTGTGAGTGAGTCTGTGTGTGAGTCTGTGAGTGTGTCTGTGAGTGAGTGAGTCTGTGAGTGAGTTTGAGTGAGTGAGTCTGTGAGTGAGTGAGTCTGTGAGTGAGTCTGAGTGAGTCTGTGAGTGAGTCTGTGAGTGAGTTTGAGTGAGTCTGTGAGTGAGTCTGTGAGTGAGTGTGAGTGAGTCTGTGAGTGAGTTTGAGTGAGTGAGTCTGTGAGTGAGTGAGTGAGTCTGTGAGTGAGTCTGTGAGTGAGTGAGTCTGTGAGTGAGTGAGTGAGTGAGTCTGTGAGTGAGTCTGTGAGTGAGTCTGTGAGTGAGTCTGTGAGTGAGTCTGTGAGTGAGTCTGTGAGTGAGTTTGAGTGAGTCTGTGAGTGAGTGAGTGAGTCTGTGAGTGAGTCTGTGAGTGAGTGTTAGTGAGTCTGTGAGTGAGTTTGAGTGAGTCTGTGAGTGAGTGAGTGAGTCTGTGAGTGAGTCTGTGAGTGAGTGTGAGTGAGTCTGTGAGTGAGTTTGAGTGAGTGAGTCTTTGAGTGAGTGAGTGAGTGAGTGAGTCTGTGAGTGAGTGAGTCTGTGAGTGAGTGAGTGAGTCTGTGAGTGAGTGAGTGAGTCTGTGATTGAGTCTATGTGTGTGAGTGGGTGAGTGTGTCTGTGAGTGAGTGAGTCTGTGAGTGAGTTTGAGTGAGTGAGTCTGTGAGTGAGTGAGTCTGTGAGTGAGTCTGAGTGAGTCTGTGAGTGAGTCTGTGAGTGAGTTTGAGTGAGTCTGTGAGTGAGTCTGTGAGTGAGTGAGTCTGTGAGTGAGTTTGAGTGAGTGAGTCTTTGAGTGAGTGAGTGAGTCTGTGAGTGAGTCTGTGAGTGAGTGAGTCTGTGAGTGAGTGAGTGAGTCTGTGAGTGAGTCTGTGTGTGAGTCTGTGAGTGTGTCTGTGAGTGAGTCTGTGAGTGAGTCTGTGAGTGAGTCTGTGAGTGAGTTTGATGTGTCTGTGAGTGAGTCTGTGAGTGAGATTGAGTGAGTCTGTGAGTCTGTGAGTGAGTCTGTGAGTGAGTCTGTGAGTGAGTCTGTGAGTGAGTCTGTGAGTGAGTGTGAGTGAGTCTGTGAGTGAGTTTGAGTGAGTGAGTCTTTGAGTGAGTGAGTGAGTGAGTGAGTCTGTGAGTGAGTGAGTCTGTGAGTGAGTGAGTGAGTCCTGTGAGTGAGTCTGTGTGTGAGTCTGTGAGTGTGTCTGTGAGTGAGTGAGTCTGTGAGTGAGTTTGAGTGAGTGAGTCTGTGAGTGAGTGAGTCTGTGAGTGAGTCTGAGTGAGTCTGTGAGTGAGTCTGTGAGTGAGTTTGAGTGAGTCTGTGAGTGAGTCTGTGAGTGAGTGTGAGTGAGTCTGTGAGTGAGTTTGAGTGAGTGAGTCTTTGAGTGAGTGAGTGAGTCTGTGAGTGAGTCTGTGAGTGAGTGAGTCTGTGAGTGAGTGAGTGAGTGAGTCTGTGAGTGAGTCTGTGTGTGAGTCTGTGAGTGTGTCTGTGAGTGAGTCTGTGAGTGAGTCTGTGAGTGAGTCTGTGAGGAGTTGATGTGTCTGTGGTGAGTTGTGAGTGAGTTTGAGTGAGTCTGGTGAGTGAGTGAGTCTGTGAGTGAGTCTGTGAGTGAGTTTGAGTGAGTCTGTGAGTGAGTGAGTGAGTGAGTCTGTGAGTGAGTCTGTGAGTGAGTGTGAGTGAGTCTGTGAGTGAGTTTGAGTGAGTTAGTCTGTGAGTGAGTGAGTGAGTCTGTGAGTGAGTGAGTGAGTCTGTGAGTGAGTCTGTGAGTGAGTGAGTGAGTCTGTGAGTGAGTCTGTGAGTGAGTGAGTGAGTCTGAGTGAGTCTGTGAGTGAGTGAGTCTGTGAGTGAGTCTGTGAGTGAGTCTGTGAGTGAGTCTGTGAGTGAGTCTGTGAGTGAGTCTGTGAGTCTGTGAGTGAGTCTGTGAGTCTGTGAGTGAGTCTGTGAGTGAGTGAGTCTGTGAGTGAGTCTGTGAGTGAGTCTGTGAGTGAGTGAGTCTGTGAGTGAATCTGTGAGTGAGTGAGTCTGTGAGTGTGTGAGTCTGTGAGTGAGTCTGTGAGTGAGTTTGAGTGAGTCTGTGAGTGAGTGAGTGAGTCTGTGAGTGAGTGAGTGAGTCTGTGAGTGAGTCTGTGAGTGAGTGAGTGAGTCTGTGAGTGAGTCTGTGAGTGCGTGAGTGAGTCTGTGAGTGAGTCTGTGAGTGAGTGAGTCTGTGAGTGAGTCTGTGAGTGAGTCTGTGAGTGAGTGAGACTGTGAGTGAGTCTGTGAGTAAGTCTGTGAGTGAGTTTGAGTGAGTCTGTGAGTGAGTGAGTGAGTGAGTCTGTGAGTGAGTCTGTGAGTGAGTGTGAGTGAGTCTGTGAGTGAGTTTGAGTGAGTGAGTCTTTGAGTGAATGAGTGAGTGAGTCTGTGAGTGAGTCTGTTAGTGAGTGAGTGAGTCTGTGAGTGAGTGAGTGAGTCTGTGAGTGAGTCTGTGTGTGAGTCTGTGAGTGTGTCTGTGAGTGAGTGAGTCTGTGAGTGAGTTTGAGTGAGTGAGTCTGTGAGTGAGTGAGTGAGTCTGAGTGAGTCTGTGAGTGAGTCTGTGAGTGAGTTTGAGTGAGTCTGTGAGTGAGTCTGTGAGTGAGTGTGAGTGAGTCCCTGTGTGAGGTGAGTCTGTGAGTGAGTGTGTGAGTCTGTGAGTGAGAGTGAGTCTGTGAGTGAGTCTGTGAGTCCTGTGAGGTGGTCTGTGAGTGAGTGAGTCTGTGGAGTGAGTTTGAGTGAGTGAGCTGTGATAGTGAGTCTGTGATGTGAGTCTGTGAGTGAGCTTGAGTGAGTTTGAGTGAGTCTGTGGAGTGAGTGCTGTGAGTGAGTGGTGAGTGAGTCTGTGAGTGTGTCTGTGAGTGAGTCTGTGAGTGAGTCTGTGAGCTGAGTTTGAGTTAGTCTGGAGTGAGTGAGTGTGTGAGTCTGTGAGTGAGTCTGTGAGTGAGTTGAGTGAGTCCTGTGAGTGAGTTGAGCTGAGTAGTGTGTGAGTGAGTGATGAGTCCTGTGAGAGTGATTGAGCGTGAGTGAGTCTGTGGTGGAGTTGAGTGAGTGAGTCTGTGGAGTGAGTCTGTGAGTGGGTGAGTGAGTCTGTGAGTGAGTCTGAGTGAGTCTGTGAGTGAGTCTGTGAGTGAGTCTGTGAGTGAGTCTGTGGTGAGTGAATCTGTGGAGTGAGTCTGTGAGGTCTGTGAGTGTAGTCTGTGAGGTGAGTGAAGTCTGTGAGTGAGTCTGGTGAGTGAGTCTGTGAGTGAGTGAGTGAATCTGTGAGTGATCTGTGGTGGAGTCTGTGAGTGTTCTGTGAGTGAAGGAGTCTGTGAGTGAGTTTGAGTGGTGAGTCTGTGAGTGTGTGAGTCTGTGATTGAGTCTGAGTGAGTCTTTGAGTGTGTCGTGAGAGAGGTTGAGTGAGTCTGTGAGTGAGTCTGTGAGTGAGTGTGAGTGAGTCTGTGATAGTTTGAGTGAGTGAGTCTTTTGAGTGAGAGTGAGGGTCTGTGAGTGAGTCTGTGAGTGGTGAGTACTGTGAGTGAGTGAGTGAGTGATTCCTGTGAGGTGAGTCCTGTGTGTGAGTCGTGAGTGTGTCTGTGAGTGAGTTGGTGAGTGAGTCTGTGAGTGAATGTGAGTGAGTTTTGATGTGTCCTGTGAGTGAGTCTGTGAGTGAGTTTGAGTGAGTCCTGTGAGTGAGTGAGTTGAGTCTGTGAGTGAGTCTGTGAGTGTGTGAGAGAGTGAGTGATTCAGTGAGTGAGTCCTGTGATTGAGTGTGAGGGAGTCGTGGTGAGTTTGAGTGAGTTAGCCTGTGAGTGAGGTGAGTGAGTCTGTGAGAGTGTGACTGAGTCTGTGAGTGATCTGTGAGTGGAGTGAGTCGGTGAGTGATCCTGAGAGTGGTGAGTGAGTCTGTGAGTGAATCTGTGATGAGTGAGTGAGTCTGGAGTGAGTCCTGTGAGTGAGTCTGTGAGTGAGTGAGTCCTGTGAGTGAGTCTGTGAGTGAGGTCTGTGAGTGAGTCTGTAGAGTGAGTCTGTGAGTCTGTGAGTGAGTCTGTGAGTGAGTGAGTGAGTCTGTGTGTGAATCTGTGAGTGAGTGAGTCTGTGAGTGTGTGAGTCTGTGAGTGAGTCTGTGATTGAGTTTGAGTGAGTCTGTGAGTGAGTGAGTGAGTCTGTGAGTGAGTCTGTGAGTGAGTTTGAGTGAGTCTGTGAGTGAGTGAGTGAGTATTCTGTGAGTGAGTCTTGAGTGAGTGTGAGTGAGTCTGTGAGTGAGTTGAGTGAGTGAGTCTTTGAGTGAGTGAGTGAGTCTGTGAGTGAGTCTGTGAGTGAGTGAGTCTGTGAGTGAGTCTGTGAGTGAGTGAGTGAGTCTGTGAGTGAGTCTGTGAGTGAGTGAGTGATCTGTGAGTGAGTCTGTGAGTGAGTGCGTCGAGTCAGTCTGTGAGTGAGTCTGTGAGTGAGTCTGTGAGTGAGTGAGTCGTGAGTGAGTCTGTGAGTGAGTCTGTGAGTGAGTGCTGTGATCTTGAGTGAGTCTGTGAGTGAGTCTGTGAGTGAGTGGAGTCTGTGAGTGAGTCTGTGAGTGAGTCTGTGAGTGTGAGTGAGTCTGTGAGTGAGCTTGATGTGAGTCGGAGTGAGTGTGTGGAGTCTGTGAGTGTTGAGTCTGTGAGTGAGTTGTGAGTGAGTCTGTGAGTGAGTGAGTCTGTGAGTGAGTCTGAGTGAGTCTGTGAGTGAGTCTGTGAGTGAGTTTGAGTGAGTCTGTGAGTGAGTCTGTGAGTGAGTGAGTCTGTGAGTGAGTTTGAGTGAGTGAGTCTGTGAGTGAGTGAGTGAGTCTGTGAGTGAGTCTGTGAGTGAGTGAGTCTGTGAGTGAGTGAGTGAGTCTGTGAGTGAGTCTGTGTGTGAGTCTGTGAGTGAGTCTGTGAGTGAGTCTGTGAGTGAGTCTGTGAGTGAGTCTGTGAGTGAGTTGATGTGTCTGTGAGTGAGTCTGTGAGTGAGATTGAGTGAGTCTGTGAGTCTGTGAGTGAGTCTGTGAGTGAGTCTGTGAGTGAGTCTGTGAGTGAGTCTGTGAGTGAGTGTGAGTGAGTCTGTGAGTGAGTTTGAGTGAGTGAGTCTTTGAGTGAGTGAGTGAGTGAGTGAGTCTGTGAGTGAGTGAGTCTGTGAGTGAGTGAGTGAGTCTGTGAGTGAGTCTGTGTGTGAGTCTGTGAGTGTGTCTGTGAGTGAGTGAGTCTGTGAGTGAGTTTGAGTGAGTGAGTCTGTGAGTGAGTGAGTCTGTGAGTGAGTCTGAGTGAGTCTGTGAGTGAGTCTGTGAGTGAGTTTGAGTGAGTCTGTGAGTGAGTCTGTGAGTGAGTGTGAGTGAGTCTGTGAGTGAGTTTGAGTGCGTGAGTCTTTGAGTGAGTGCGTGAGTCTGTGAGTGAGTCTGGAGTGAGTGAGTCTGTGAGTGAGTGAGTGAGTGAGTCTGTGAGTGAGTCTGTGTGTGAGTCTGTGAGTGTGTCTGTGAGTGAGTCTGTGAGTGAGTCTGTGAGTGAGTCTGTGAGTGAGTTTGATGTGTCTGTGAGTGAGTCTGTGAGTGAGTTTGAGTGAGTCTGTGAGTGAGTGAGTGAGTCTGTGAGTGAGTCTGTGAGTGAGTTTGGGTGAGTCTGTGAGTGAGTGAGTGAGTGAGTCTGTGAGTGAGTCTGTGAGTGAGTGTGAGTGAGTCTGTGAGTGAGTTTGAGTGAGTTAGTCTGTGAGTGAGTGAGTGAGTCTGTGAGTGAGTGAGTGAGTCTGTGAGTGAGTCTGTGAGTGAGTGAGTGAGTCTGTGAGTGAGTCTGTGAGTGAGTGAGTGAGTGAGTGAGTGAGTCTGTGAGTCTGTGAGTGAGTCTGTGAGTGAGTCTGTGAGTGAGTGAGTCTGTGAGTGAGTCTGTGAGTGAGTCTGTGAGTCTGTGAGTGAGTCTGTGAGTCTGTGAGTGAGTCTGTGAGTGAGTGAGTCTGTGAGTGAGTCTGTGAGTGAGTCTGTGAGTGAGTGAGTCTGTGAGTGAATCTGTGAGTGAGTGAGTCTGTGAGTGTGTGAGTCTGTGAGTGAGTCTGTGAGTGAGTTTGAGTGAGTCTGTGAGTGAGTGAGTGAGTCTGTGAGTGAGTGAGTGAGTCTGTGAGTGAGTCTGTGAGTGAGTGAGTGAGTCTGTGAGTGAGTCTGTGAGTGAGTGAGTGAGTCTGTGAGTGAGTCTGTGAGTGAGTGAGTCTGTGAGTGAGTCTGTGAGTGAGTCTGTGAGTGAGTGAGTCTGTGAGTGAGTCTGTGAGTGAGTCTGTGAGTGAGTTTGAGTGAGTCTGTGAGTGAGTGAGTGAGTGAGTCTGTGAGTGAGTCTGTGAGTGAGTGTGAGTGAGTCTGTGAGTGAGTTTGAGTGAGTGAGTCTGTGAGTGAGTGAGTGAGTGAGTCTGTGAGTGAGTCTGTGAGTGAGTGAGTGAGTCTGTGAGTGAGTGAGTGAGTCTGTGAGTGAGTCTGTGAGTGAGTCTGTGAGTGTCTGTGAGTGAGTGAGTCTGTGAGTGAGTTTGAGTGAGTGAGTCTGTGAGTGAGTGAGTGAGTCTGAGTGAGTCTGTGAGTGAGTCTGTGAGTGAGTTTGAGTGAGTCTGTGAGTGAGTCTGTGAGTGAGTGTGAGTGAGTCTGTGAGTGAGTCTGTGAGTGAGTGAGTGAGTCTGTGAGTGAGTGAGTCTGTGAGTGAGTCTGTGAGTGAGTCTGTGAGTGAGTCTGTGAGTGAGTGAGTCTGTGAGTGAGTTTGAGTGAGTGAGTCTGTGAGTGAGTGAGTGAGTCTGTGAGTGAGTCTGTGAGTGAGTCTGTGAGTGAGTTTGATGAGTCTGTGAGTGAGTCTGTGAGTGAGTTTGAGTGAGTCTGTGAGTGAGTGAGTGAGTCTGTGAGTGAGTCTGTGAGTGAGTTTGAGTGAGTCTGTGAGTGAGTGAGTGAGTGAGTCTGTGAGTGAGTCTGTGAGTGAGTGAGTGAGTCTGTGAGTGAGTTTGAGTGAGTCTGTGAGTGAGTCTGTGAGTGAGTCTGTGAGTGAGTGTGAGTGAGTCTGTGAGTGAGTTTGAGTGAGTGAGTCTGTGAGTGAGTGAGTGAGTCTGTGAGTGAGTGAGTGAGTCTGTGAGTGAGTGAGTGAGTCTGTGAGTGAGTGAGTCTGTGAGTGAGTCTGTGTGTGAGTCTGTGAGTGTGTCTGTGAGTGAGTGAGTCTGTGAGTGAGTTTGAGTGAGTGAGTCTGTGAGTGAGTGAGTCTGTGAGTGAGTCTGAGTGAGTCTGTGAGTGAGTCTGTGAGTGAGTTTGAGTGAGTCTGTGAGTGAGTCTGTGAGTGAGTGAGTCTGTGAGTGAGTTGAGTGAGTGAGTCTGTGAGTGAGTCTGTGAGTGAGTGTGAGTGAGTCTGTGAGTGAGTTTGAGTGAGTGAGTCTGTGAGTGAGTGAGTGAGTCTGTGAGTGAGTGAGTGAGTCTGTGAGTGAGTCTGTGAGTGAGTGAGTGAGTCTGTGAGTGAGTCTGTGAGTGAGTGAGTGAGTCTGTGAGTGAGTCTGTGAGTGAGTGAGTGAGTCTGTGAGTGAGTCTGTGAGTGAGTCTGTGAGTGAGTGAGTCTGTGAGTGAGTCTGTGAGTGAGTCTGTGAGTGAGTCTGTGAGTCTGTGAGTGAGTCTGTGAGTGAGTGAGTCTGTGAGTGAGTCTGTGAGTGAGTGAGTCTGTGAGTGAGTCTGTGAGTGAGTGAGTCTGTGAGTGTGTGAGTCTGTGAGTGAGTCTGTGAGTGAGTTTGAGTGAGTCTGTGAGTGAGTGAGTGAGTCTGTGAGTGAGTGAGTGAGTCTGTGAGTGAGTCTGTGAGTGAGTGAGTGAGTCTGTGAGTGAGTCTGTGAGTGAGTGAGTCTGTGAGTGAGTGAGTCTGTGAGTGAGTCTGTGAGTGAGTCTGTGAGTGAGTGAGTCTGTGAGTGAGTCTGTGAGTGAGTCTGTGAGTGAGTTTGAGTGAGTCTGTGAGTGAGTGAGTGAGTGAGTCTGTGAGTGAGTCTGTGAGTGAGTGTGAGTGAGTCTGTGAGTGAGTTTGAGTGAGTGAGTCTTGAGTGAGTGAGTGAGTGAGTCTGTGAGTGAGTCTGTGAGTGAGTGAGTGAGTCTGTGAGTGAGTGAGTGAGTCTGTGAGTGAGTCTGTGTGTGAGTCTGTGAGTGTGTCTGTGAGTGAGTGAGTCTGTGAGTGAGTTTGAGTGAGTGAGTCTGTGAGTGAGTGAGTGAGTCTGAGTGAGTCTGTGAGTGAGTCTGTGAGTGAGTCTGTGAGTGAGTCGTGAGTGAGTGATTCTGTAAGTGAGTCAGTGAGTGAGTCTGTGATGTGAGTGCGTTCGTGGAGTGATCTGTTGAGTGAGTGAGTCTGTGACGTTGTTGAGTCTGGGAGTGAGTTCTTGTGGTGAGTATGAGTGATGTGTGAGTGGAGTTTGAGTGAGTGAGTCTTTGAGCGATGTGAGTGAGTCTGTGAGTGAGTCTGTGAGTGAGTGAGTCTGTGAGTGAGTCTGTGTCGGAGTGAGTCTGTGAGTGAATCTGTGAGTCCTGTGAGTGAGTCTGCTGAGTCTGTGTGAGTCTGTGAGTTGTGAGTGAGTCTGTGAGTGAGTCTGTGAGTGTGTGAGTCTGTGAGTTAGTGGTCTGTGAGTGTGTGAGTCTAGTGAGTGAGTCTTGTGAGTGGTCTGTGAGTGAGTTTGAAGTGAGTCTGTGAGTGAGTCTGTGGAGAGTGAGTCTGTGAGTGAGTCTGTGAGTGAGTGAGTTGTGAGTGTGTGAGTCTTGTAGTGAGTCTGTGAGTCTGTGAGTGAGTCTGTGAGTGAGTGAGTAGTCTGTGAGTGAGTCTGTGAGGAGTTTGAGTATGTGGAGTCTTTGACGCGAGTGAGTGAGTCTGATGAGTGAGGTCTGTGATGTGAGTGAGTCTGTGAGTGAGTTGTGAGTGAGTGAGTCTGTGAGTGAGTGAGTCCTGTGAGTGAGTGAGTGAGGTCTGTAGAGTGTGTAGAGTGAGTCTGTGATTGAGACTATGTTGTGTGAGTGGGGAGTGTGTCTGTGAGTGAGTGAGTCTGTGAGTGAGTTGAGTGAGTGAGTCTGTGAGTGAGTGAGTCTGTGAGTGAGTCTGAGTGAGGTCCCTGTGAGTGAGTCTGTGAGTGAGTTTGAGTGAGTCTGTGGAGTGAGTCTGTGAGTGAGTGAGTCTGTTGAGTGAGTTTGAGTGAGTGAGTCTTTGAGTGAGTGAAGTGAGTCTGTGAGTGAGTCTGTGAGTGGAGTGAGTCTGTGTAGTGGAGTCCTGAGTGAGTCTGTTGAAGTGAGGTCTGTGAGTGAGTTTGAGTGAGTCTGTGAGTGAGGGCGGTGAGTGAGTGAGTCTGTGAGTGAGTTTGAGTGAGTGAGTCCTTTGAGTGAGTGGAGTGAGTCTGTGAGTGAGTCTGTGAGTGAGTGAGGACGGGTGAGTGAGTGAGTGAGTCTGTGAGTGGAGTCTGTGTGTGAGTCTGTGAGTGTGTCTGTGAGGGTGTCTGGTGAGTGGAGTCTTGTGAGTGGAGTCTGGTGAGAGAGTTGATGTGTCTGTGAGGTGTCTGGTGAGTGAGATTGAGTGAGTCTGTGAGTCTGTGAGTGAGTCTGTGAGTGAGTCTGTGAGTGAGTCTGTGAGTGAGTCTGTGAGTGAGTGTGAGTGAGTCTGTGAGTGAGTTTGAGTGAGTGAGTCTGTGAGTGAGTGAGTGAGTGAGTGAGTCTGTGAGTGAGTGAGTCTGTGAGTGAGTGAGTGAGTCTGTGAGTGAGTCTGTGTGTGAGTCTGTGAGTGTGTCTGTGAGTGAGTGAGTCTGTGAGTGAGTTTGAGTGAGTGAGTCTGTGAGTGAGTGAGTCTGTGAGTGAGTCTGAGTGAGTCTGTGAGTGAGTCTGTGAGTGAGTTTGAGTGAGTCTGTGAGTGAGTCTGTGAGTGAGTGTGAGTGAGTCTGTGAGTGAGTTTGAGTGAGTGAGTCTTTGAGTGAGTGAGTGAGTCTGTGAGTGAGTCTGTGAGTGAGTGAGTGAGTGAGTGAGTGAGTGAGTGAGTCTGTGAGTGAGTCTGTGTGTGAGTCTGTGAGTGTGTCTGTGAGTGAGTCTGTGAGTGAGTCTGTGAGTGAGTCTGTGAGTGAGTTTGATGTGTCTGTGAGTGAGTCTGTGAGTGAGTTTGAGTGAGTCTGTGAGTGAGTGAGTGAGTCTGTGAGTGAGTCTGTGAGTGAGTTTGAGTGAGTCTGTGAGTGAGTGAGTGAGTGAGTCTGTGAGTGAGTCTGTGAGTGAGTGTGAGTGAGTCTGTGAGTGAGTTTGAGTGAGTTAGTCTGTGAGTGAGTGAGTGAGTCTGTGAGTGAGTGAGTGAGTCTGTGAGTGAGTCTGTGAGTGAGTGAGTGAGTCTGTGAGTGAGTCTGTGAGTGAGTGAGTGAGTCTGTGAGTGAGTCTGTGAGTGAGTGAGTGAGTCTGTGAGTGAGTCTGTGAGTGAGTCTGTGAGTGAGTGAGTCTGTGAGTGAGTCTGTGAGTGAGTCTGTGAGTGAGTCTGTGAGTCTGTGAGTGAGTCTGTGAGTCTGTGAGTGAGTCTGTGAGTGAGTGAGTCTGTGAGTGAGTCTGTGAGTGAGTCTGTGAGTGAGTGAGTCTGTGAGTGAATCTGTGAGTGAGTGAGTCTGTGAGTGTGTGAGTCTGTGAGTGAGTCTGTGAGTGAGTTTGAGTGAGTCTGTGAGTGAGTGAGTGAGTCTGTGAGTGAGTCTGAGTGAGTCTGTGGTGAGTCTGTGAGTGAGTGAGTGAGTTCTGTGAGTGAGTCTGTGAGTGAGTGAGTGAGTCTGTGAGTGAGTCTGTGAGTGAGTGAGTCTGTGAGTGAGTCTGTGAGTGAGTCTGTGAGTGAGTGAGTGAGTCTGTGAGTGAGTCTGTGAGTGCTGTGAGTCTGTGAGTGAGTGAGTGAGTCTGTGAGTGAGTCTGTGAGTGAGTGAGGTGTCTGTGAGTGAGTCTGTGAGTGAGTCTGTGAGTGAGGTGAGGTCTGTGAGTGAGTCTGTGATTGAGTTGAGTGAGTCTGTGAGTGAGTGAGTGAGTCTGTGAGTGAGTCTGTGAGTGAGTTTGAGTGAGTCTGTGATGAGTGAGTGAGTGAGTCTGTGAGTGAGTCTGAGTGTGTGAGTCTGTGAGTGAGTCTGTGAGTGAGTTGAGTCTGTGAGTGAGTCTGTGAGTGAGTGAGTGAGTCTGTGAGTGAGTCGTGTGAGTGAGTCTGTGAGTGAGTCTGTGTAGTGAGTGGTGAGTCTGTGAGTGAGTGAGTCTGTGAGTGAGTCTGTGAGTGAGTCTGTGAGTGAGTCTGTGAGTGAGTGAGTCTGTGAGTGAGTCTGTGAGTGAGTGAGTCTGTGAGTGAGTGAGTGAGTCTGAGTGAGTCTGTGAGTGAGTCTGTGAGTGAGTTTGAGTGAGTCTGTGAGTGAGTCTGTGAGTGAGTGTGAGTGAGTCTGTGAGTGAGTCTGTGAGTGAGTGAGTGAGTCTGTGAGTGAGTGAGTCTGTGAGTGAGTCTGTGAGTGAGTCTGTGAGTGTGTCTGTGAGTGAGTGAGTCTGTGAGTGAGTTTGAGTGAGTGAGTCTGTGAGTGAGTGAGTGTGACTGTGAGTGAGTCTGTGAGTGAGTCTGTGAGTGAGTCTGTGAGTGAGTTTGATGAGTCTGTGAGTGAGTCTGTGAGTGAGTTTGAGTGAGTCTGTGAGTGAGTGAGTCTGTGAGTGAGTCTGTGAGTGAGTTTGAGTGAGTCTGTGAGTGAGTGAGTGAGTGAGTCTGTGAGTGAGTCTGTGAGTGAGTGTGAGTGAGTCTGTGAGTGAGTTTGAGTGAGTCTGTGAGTGAGTCTGTGAGTGAGTCTGTGAGTGAGTGTGAGTGAGTCTGTGAGTGAGTTTGAGTGAGTGAGTCTGTGAGTGAGTGAGTGAGTCTGTGAGTGAGTGTGAGTGAGTCTGTGAGTGAGTGAGTGAGTCTGTGAGTGAGTGAGTCTGTGATTGAGTCTATGTGTGTGAGTCTGTGAGTGTGTCTGTGAGTGAGTGAGTCTGTGAGTGAGTTTGAGTGAGTGAGTCTGTGAGTGAGTGAGTCTGTGAGTGAGTCTGAGTGAGTCTGTGAGTGAGTCTGTGAGTGAGTTTGAGTGAGTCTGTGAGTGAGTCTGTGAGTGAGTGAGTCTGTGAGTGAGATTGAGTGAGTGAGTCTGTGAGTGAGTGAGTGAGTCTGTGAGTGAGTCTGTGAGTGAGTGAGTCTGTGAGTGAGTGAGTGAGTCTGTGAGTGAGTCTGTGTGTGAGTCTGTGAGTGTGTCTGTGAGTGAGTCTGTGAGTGAGTCTGTGAGTGAGTCTGTGAGTGAGTTTGATGTGTCTGTGAGTGAGTCTGGTGAGTGAGTTTGAGTGAGTCGTGTGAGTGAGTGAGTGAGTCTGTGAGTGAGTCTGTGAGTGAGTTTGAGTGAGTCCTGTGAGTGAGTAAGTGAGTGAGTCTGTGAGTGAGTCTGTGAGTGAGTGTGAGTGAGTCTGTGAGTGAGTTTGAGTGAGTCTGTGAGTGAGTGATGTGCACGCGAGTTCTGTGAGTGAGTCTGTGAAGTGAGTGTGAGTGAGTCTGTGAGTGAGTTTGAGTGAGTGAGTCTTTGAGGTGAGTTGAGTGAGTGGAGTCTGTGAGTGGAGTGAGTGAGTCTGTGAGTGGTGAGTGAGTATCTGAGTGATTCGTGTGTGTGAGTCTCTGAGTGTGTCTGTGAGTGAGTGAGTCTGTGAGTGATGTTTGAGTGAGTGAGTCTGTGAGTGAGTGAGTCTGTGAGTGAGTCTGAATGAGTCTGTGACTGAGTCTGTTGAGTGAGTTGAGTGAGTCTGCGAGTGAGGTCTGGTGAGTGAGTTGTGAGTGAGTCTGTGAGTGAGTTGAGGTGAGTGATCGTTGAGTGAGTGAGTGAGTTATGTGAGTTGAGTCTGCAAGTTGAGTGAGTCTGTGTGTGAGTGAGTGGAGTCTGTGAGTGAGTCTGTGTGTGAGTCTGTGAGTGTGTCTGTGAGTGAGTCTGTGAGTGAGTCTGTGAGTGAGTCTGTGAGTGAGTTTGATGTGTCTGTGAGTGAGTCTGTGAGTGAGTTTGAGTGAGTCTGTGAGTGAGTCTGTGAGTGAGTCTGTGAGTGAGTTTGAGTGAGTCTGTGAGTGAGTCTGTGAGTGAGTGTGAGTGAGTCTGTGAGTGAGTTTGAGTGAGTTAGTCTGTGAGTGAGTGAGTGAGTCTGTGAGTGAGTGAGTGAGTCTGTGAGTGAGTCTGTGAGTGAGTGAGTGAGTCTGTGAGTGAGTCTGTGAGTGAGTGAGTGAGTCTGTGAGTGAGTCTGTGAGTGAGTGAGTGAGTGAGTCTGTGAGTGAGTCTGTGAGTGAGTCTGTGAGTGAGTCTGTGAGTGAGTCTGTGAGTGAGTCTGTGAGTCTGTGAGTGAGTCTGTGAGTCTGTGAGTGAGTCTGTGAGTGAGTCTGTGAGTGAGTCTGTGAGTGAGTCTGTGAGTGAGTGAGTCTGTGAGTGAATCTGTGAGTGAGTGAGTCTGTGAGTGTGTGAGTCTGTGAGTGAGTCTGTGAGTGAGTTTGAGTGAGTGAGTCTTTGAGTGAGTGAGTGAGTCTGTGAGTGAGTGAGTGAGTCTGTGAGTGAGTGAGTGAGTCTGTGAGTGAGTGAGTGAGTCTGTGATTGAGTCTATGTGTGTGAGTCTGTGAGTGTGTCTGTGAGTGAGTGAGTCTGTGAGTGAGTTTGAGTGAGTGAGTCTGTGAGTGAGTGAGTCTGTGAGTGAGTCTGAGTGAGTCTGTGAGTGAGTCTGTGAGTGAGTTTGAGTGAGTCTGTGAGTGAGTGAGTCTGTGAGTGAGATTGAGTGAGTGAGTCTTTGAGTGAGTGAGTGAGTCTGTGAGTGAGTCTGTGAGTGAGTGAGTCTGTGAGTGAGTGAGTGAGTCTGTGAGTGAGTCTGTGTGTGAGTCTGTGAGTGTGTCTGTGAGTGAGTCTGTGAGTGAGTCTGTGAGTGAGTCTGTGAGTGAGTTTGATGTGTCTGTGAGTGAGTCTGTGAGTGAGTTTGAGTGAGTCTGTGAGTGAGTGAGTGAGTCTGTGAGTGAGTCTGTGAGTGAGTTTTGAGTGAGTCTGTGAGTGAGTGAGTGAGTGAGTCTGTGAGTGAGTCTGTGAGTGAGTGTGAGTGAGTCTGTGAGTGAGTTTGAGTGAGTCTGTGAGTGAGTGAGTGAGTGAGTCTGTGAGTGAGTCTGTGAGTGAGTGTGAGTGAGTCTGTGAGTGAGTTTGAGTGAGTGAGTCTTTGAGTGAGTGAGTGAGTGAGTGAGTCTGTGAGTGAGTGAGTGAGTCTGTGAGTGAGTGAGTGAGTCTGTGAGTGAGTCTGTGTGTGAGTCTGTGAGTGTGTCTGTGAGTGAGTGAGTCTGTGAGTGAGTTTGAGTGAGTGAGTCTGTGAGTGAGTGAGTCTGTGAGTGAGTCTGAGTGAGTCTGTGAGTGAGTCTGTGAGTGAGTTTGAGTGAGTCTGTGAGTGAGTCTGTGAGTGAGTGTGAGTGAGTCTGTGAGTGAGTTTGAGTGAGTGAGTCTGTGAGTGAGTGAGTGAGTCTGTGAGTGAGTCTGTGAGTGAGTGAGTGAGTCTGTGAGTGAGTGAGTCTGTGAGTGAGTCTGTGAGTGAGTCTGTGAGTGTGTCTGTGAGTGAGTGTGTCTGTGAGTGAGTTTGAGTGAGTGAGTCTTTGAGTGAGTGAGTGAGTCTGTGAGTGAGTGAGTGAGTCTGTGAGTGAGTCTGTGAGTGAGTGAGTGAGTCTGTGAGTGAGTCTGTGAGTGAGTGAGTGAGTCTGTGAGTGAGTCTGTGAGTGAGTGAGTCTGTGAGTGAGTCTGTGAGTGAGTCTGTGAGTGAGTGAGTCTGTGAGTGAGTCTGTGAGTGAGTCTGTGAGTGAGTTTGAGTGAGTCTGTGAGTGAGTGAGTGAGTGAGTCTGTGAGTGAGTCTGTGAGTGAGTGTGAGTGAGTCTGTGAGTGAGTTTGAGTGAGTGAGTCTGTGAGTGAGTCTGTGAGTGAGTCTGTGAGTGAGTCTGTGAGTGAGTGAGTGAGTGAGTCTGTGAGTGAGTGAGTGAGTCTGTGAGTGAGTCTGTGAGTGAGTCTGTGAGTGTGTCTGTGAGTGAGTGAGTCTGTGAGTGAGTTTGAGTGAGTGAGTCTGTGAGTGAGTGAGTCTGAGTGAGTCTGTGAGTGAGTCTGTGAGTGAGTTGAGTGAGTCTGTGAGTGAGTCTGTGAGTGAGTGTGAGTGAGTGTGTGAGTGAGTTTGAGTGAGTGAGTCTTTGAGTGAGTGAGTGAGTCTGTGAGTGAGTCTGTGAGTGAGTGAGTGAGTCTGTGAGTGAGTGAGTCTGTGAGTGAGTCTGTGTGTGAGTCTGTGAGTGTGTCTGTGAGTGAGTGAGTCTGTGAGTGAGTTTGAGTGAGTGAGTCTGTGAGTGAGTGAGTGTGTCTGTGAGTGAGTCTGTGAGTGAGTTTGAGTGAGTCTGTGAGTGAGTCTGTGAGTGAGTGAGTGAGTCTGTGAGTGAGTGAGTGAGTCTGTGAGTGAGTCTGTGAGTGAGTTTGAGTGAGTCTGTGGTGAGTGAGTGAGTGAGTCTGTGAGTGAGTCTGTGAGTGAGTGTGAGTGAGTCTGTGAGTGAGTTTGAGTGAGTCTGTGAGTGAGTGAGTGAGTGAGTGAGTCTGTGAGTGAGTCTGTGAGTGAGTGTGAGTGAGTCTGTGAGTGAGTTTGAGTGAGTGAGTCTGTGAGTGAGTGAGTGAGTGAGTCTGTGAGTGAGTGAGTGAGTCTGTGAGTGAGTGAGTGAGTCTGTGAGTGAGTCTGTGTGTGAGTCTGTGAGTGTGTCTGTGAGTGAGTGAGTCTGTGAGTGAGTTTGAGTGAGTGAGTCTGTGAGTGAGTGAGTCTGTGAGTGAGTCTGAGTGAGTCTGTGAGTGAGTCTGTGAGTGAGTTTGAGTGAGTCTGTGAGTGAGTCTGTGAGTGAGTGTGAGTGAGTCTGTGAGTGAGTTTGAGTGAGTGAGTCTGTGAGTGAGTGAGTGAGTCTGTGAGTGAGTCTGTGAGTGAGTGAGTCTGTGAGTGAGTGAGTGAGTGAGTCTGTGAGTGAGTCTGTGTGAGTCTGTGAGTGTGTCTGTGAGTGAGTCTGTGAGTGAGTCTGTGAGTGAGTCTGTGAGTGAGTTTGATGTGTCTGTGAGTGAGTCTGTGAGTGAGTTTGAGTGAGTCTGTGAGTGAGTGAGTGAGTCTGTGAGTGAGTCTGTGAGTGAGTGAGTGAGTGAGTGAGTCTGTGAGTGAGTCTGTGAGTGAGTGTGAGTGAGTCTGTGAGTGAGTTTGAGTGAGTTAGTCTGTGAGTGAGTGAGTGAGTCTGTGAGTGAGTGAGTGAGTCTGTGAGTGAGTCTGTGAGTGAGTGAGTCTGTGAGTGAGTCTGTGAGTGAGTGAGTGAGTCTGTGAGTGAGTCTGTGAGTGAGTGAGTGAGTCTGTGAGTGAGTCTGTGAGTGAGTCTGTGAGTGAGTGAGTCTGTGAGTGAGTCTGTGAGTGAGTCTGTGAGTGAGTCTGTGAGTCTGTGAGTCTGTGAGTGAGTCTGTGAGTGAGTGAGTCTGTGAGTGAGTCTGTGAGTGAGTGAGTCTGTGAGTGAATCTGTGAGTGAGTGAGTCTGTGAGTGTGTGAGTCTGTGAGTGAGTCTGTGAGTGAGTTTGAGTGAGTCTGTGAGTGAGTGAGTGAGTCTGTGAGTGAGTGAGTGAGTCTGTGAGTGAGTCTGTGAGTGAGTGAGTCTGTGAGTGAGTCTGTGAGTGAGTGAGTCTGTGAGTGAGTGAGTCTGTGAGTGAGTCTGTGAGTGAGTCTGTGAGTGAGTGAGTCTGTGAGTGAGTCTGTGAGTGAGTCTGTGAGTGAGTTTGAGTGAGTCTGTGAGTGAGTGAGTGAGTGAGTCTGTGAGTGAGTCTGTGAGTGAGTGTGAGTGAGTCTGTGAGTGAGTTTGAGTGAGTGAGTCTGTGAGTGAGTGAGTGAGTGAGTCTGTGAGTGAGTCTGTGAGTGAGTGAGTGAGTCTGTGAGTGAGTGAGTGAGTCTGTGAGTGAGTCTGTGTGTGAGTCTGTGAGTGTGTCTGTGAGTGAGTGAGTCTGTGAGTGAGTTTGAGTGAGTGAGTCTGTGAGTGAGTGAGTGAGTCTGTGAGTGAGTCTGTGAGTGAGTCTGTGAGTGAGTTTGAGTGAGTCTGTGAGTGAGTCTGTGAGTGAGTGTGAGTGAGTCTGTGAGTGAGTCTGTGAGTGAGTGAGTGAGTCTGTGAGTGAGTGAGTCTGTGAGTGAGTCTGTGTGTGAGTCTGTGAGTGTGTCTGTGAGTGAGTGAGTCTGTGAGTGAGTGAGTGAGTCTGTGAGTGAGTGAGTGTGTCTGTGAGTGAGTCTGTGAGTGAGTCTGTGAGTGAGTTTGAGTGAGTCTGTGAGTGAGTCTGTGAGTGAGTTTGAGTGAGTCTGTGAGTGAGTGAGTGAGTCTGTGAGTGAGTCTGTGAGTGAGTTTGAGTGAGTCTGTGAGTGAGTGAGTGAGTGAGTCTGTGAGTGAGTCTGTGAGTGAGTGTTAGTGAGTCTGTGAGTGAGTTTGAGTGAGTCTGTGAGTGAGTGAGTGAGTCTGTGAGTGAGTCTGTGAGTGAGTGTGAGTGAGTCTGTGAGTGAGTTTGAGTGAGTGAGTCTTTGAGTGAGTGAGTGAGTGAGTCTGTGAGTGAGTGAGTGAGTCTGTGAGTGAGTGAGTGAGTCTGTGAGAAAGTGAGTGAGTCTGTGATTGAGTCTATGTGTGTGAGTGGGTGAGTGTGTCTGTGAGTGAGTGAGTCTGTGAGTGAGTTTGAGTGAGTGAGTCTGTGAGTGAGTGAGTCTGTGAGTGAGTCTGAGTGAGTCTGTGAGTGAGTCTGTGAGTGAGTTTGAGTGAGTCTGTGAGTGAGTCTGTGAGTGAGTGAGTCTGTGAGTGAGTTTGAGTGAGTGAGTCTGTGAGTGAGTGAGTGAGTCTGTGAGTGAGTCTGTGAGTGAGTGAGTCTGTGAGTGAGTGAGTGAGTCTGTGAGTGAGTCTGTGAGTGAGTCTGTGAGTGAGTCTGTGAGTGAGTCTGTGAGTGAGTCTGTGAGTGAGTCTGTGAGTGAGTTTGATGTGTCTGTGAGTGAATCTGTGAGTGAGATTGAGTGAGTCTGTGAGTGAGTGAGTGAGTCTGTGAGTGAGTCTGTGAGTGAGTCTGTGAGTGAGTCTGTGAGTGAGTGTGAGTGAGTCTGTGAGTGAGTTTGAGTGAGTGAGTCTTTGAGTGAGTGAGTGAGTGAGTGAGTCTGTGAGTGAGTTTGAGTGAGTGAGTCTTTGAGTGAGTGAGTGAGTGAGTGAGTCTGTGAGTGAGTGAGTCTGTGAGTGAGTGAGTGAGCCTGTGAGTGAGTCTGTGTGTGAGTCTGTGAGTGTGTCTGTGAGTGAGTGAGTCTGTGAGTGAGTTTGAGTGAGTGAGTCTGTGAGTGAGTGAGTCTGTGAGTGAGTCTGAGTGAGTCTGTGAGTGAGTCTGTGAGTGAGTTTGAGTGAGTCTGTGAGTGAGTCTGTGAGTGAGTGTGAGTGAGTCTGTGAGTGAGTTTGAGTGAGTGAGTCTTTGAGTGAGTGAGTGAGTCTGTGAGTGAGTGAGTCTGTGAGTGAGTGAGTGAGTGAGTCTGTGAGTGAGTCTGTGAGTGAGTCTGTGAGTGAGTCTGTGAGTGAGTCTGTGAGTGAGTCTGTGAGTGAGTCTGTGAGTGAGTTTGATGTGTCTGTGAGTGAGTCTGTGAGTGAGTTTGAGTGAGTCTGTGAGTGAGTGAGTCTGTGAGTGAGTCTGTGAGTGAGTTTGAGTGAGTCTGTGAGTGAGTGAGTGAGTGAGTCTGTGAGTGAGTCTGTGAGTGAGTGTGAGTGAGTCTGTGAGTGAGTTTGAGTGAGTGAGTCTGTGAGTGAGTGAGTGAGTCTGTGAGTGAGTGAGTGAGTGAGTCTGTGAGTGAGTCTGTGAGTGAGTGAGTGAGTCTGTGAGTGAGTCTGTGAGTGAGTGAGTGAGTGAGTGAGTGAGTCTGTGAGTCTGTGAGTGAGTCTGTGAGTGAGTCTGTGAGTGAGTGAGTCTGTGAGTGAGTCTGTGAGTGAGTCTGTGAGTGAGTCTGTGAGTCTGTGAGTGAGTCTGTGAGTCTGTGAGTGAGTCTGTGAGTGAGTGAGTCTGTGAGTGAGTCTGTGAGTGAGTCTGTGAGTGAGTGAGTCTGTGAGTGAATCTGTGAGTGAGTGAGTCTGTGAGTGTGTGAGTCTGTGAGTGAGTCTGTGAGTGAGTTTGAGTGAGTCTGTGAGTGAGTGAGTGAGTGAGTCTGTGAGTGAGTCTGTGAGTGAGTGTGAGTGAGTCTGTGAGTGAGTTTGAGTGAGTCTGTGAGTGAGTGAGTGAGTGAGTCTGTGAGTGAGTCTGTGAGTGAGTGTGAGTGAGTCTGTGAGTGAGTTTGAGTGAGTGAGTCTTTGAGTGAGTGAGTGAGTGAGTCTGTGAGTGAGTGAGTGAGTCTGTGAGTGAGTGAGTGAGTGAGTCTGTGAGTGAGTCTGTGTGTGAGTCTGTGAGTGTGTCTGTGAGTGAGTGAGTCTGTGAGTGAGTTTGAGTGAGTGAGTCTGTGAGTGAGTGAGTCTGTGAGTGAGTCTGAGTGAGTCTGTGAGTGAGTCTGTGAGTGAGTTTGAGTGAGTCTGTGAGTGAGTCTGTGAGTGAGTGTGAGTGAGTCTGTGAGTGAGTTTGAGTGAGTGAGTCTGTGAGTGAGTGAGTGAGTCTGTGAGTGAGTCTGTGAGTGAGTGAGTCTGTGAGTGAGTGAGTGAGTCTGTGAGTGAGTCTGTGTGAGTGAGTCTGTGAGTGAGTCTGTGAGTGAGTCTGTGAGTGAGTCTGTGAGTGAGTCTGTGAGTGAGTTTGATGTGTCTGTGAGTGAGTCTGTGAGTGAGTTTGAGTGAGTCTGTGAGTGAGTCTGTGAGTGAGTCTGTGAGTGAGTTTGAGTGAGTCTGTGAGTGAGTGAGTCTGTGAGTGAGTCTGTGAGTGAGTGAGTCTGTGAGTGAGTCTGTGAGTGAGTGAGTCTGTGAGTGAGTGAGTCTGTGAGTGAGTCTGTGAGTGAGTTTGAGTGAGTCTGTGAGCGAGTGAGTGAGTCTGTGAGTGAGTCTGTGAGTGAGTGAGTCTGTGAGTGAGTCTGTGAGTGAGTGAGTCTGTGAGTGAATCTGTGAGTCTGTGAGTGAGTCTGTGAGTCTGTGAGTGAGTCTTGTGAGTTTGAGTGAGTCTGTGAGAGGTTGAGTGAGTCTGTGAGTGAGTCTGTGAGTGAGTGTCTGTGAGTGAATCTGTGAGTGAGTGAGTCTGTGAGTGTGTGAGTCTGTGAGTGAGTCTGTGAGTGAGTTTGAGTGAGTCTGTGAGTGAGTGAGTGAGTCTGTGAGTGAGTCTGTGTGTGAGTTGAGGTGAGTCTGTGTGTGAGTGATGTGAGTCGTCTGTGAGTGAGTCTGTGAGTGAGTGGTGAGTGAGTCTGTGAGTGAGTTTGAGTGAGTGAGTCTTTGAGTGAGTGAGTGAGTCTGTGAGTGAGTCTGTGAGTGAGTGAGTCTGTGAGTGAGTCTGTGAGTGAGTGAGTCTGTGAGTGAGTCTGTGAGTGAGTGAGTCTGTGAGTGAGTCTGTGAGTGAGTCTGTGAGTGAGTCTGTGAGTGAGTCTGTGAGTGAGTCTTGAGTGAGTCTGTGAGTGAGTCTGTGAGTGAGTGTGAGTGAGTCTGTGAGTGAGTCTGTGAGTGAGTGAGTGAGTCTGTGAGTGAGTGAGTCTGTGAGTGAGTCTGTGAGTGAGTCTGTGAGTGAGTCTGTGAGTGAGTGAGTCTGTGAGTGAGTGAGTCTGTGAGTGTGTGTGTCTGTGAGTGAGTCTGTGAGTGAGTCTGTGAGTGAGTTTGAGTGAGTCTGTGAGTGAGTCTGTGAGTGAGTTTGAGTGAGTCTGTGAGTGAGTGAGTGAGTCTGTGAGTGAGTCTGTGAGTGAGTTTGAGTGAGTCTGTGAGTGAGTGAGTGAGTGAGTCTGTGAGTGAGTCTGTGAGTGAGTGTGAGTGAGTCTGTGAGTGAGTTTGAGTGAGTCTGTGAGTGAGTGAGTGAGTCTGTGAGTGAGTCTGTGAGTGAGTGTGAGTGAGTCTGTGAGTGAGTTTGAGTGAGTGAGTCTGTGAGTGAGTGAGTGAGTGAGTCTGTGAGTGAGTGAGTGAGTCTGTGAGTGAGTGAGTGAGTCTGTGAGTGAGTGAGTGAGTCTGTGAGTGAGTGTGAGTGTGTGAGTGTGTGAGTGAGTCTGTGAGTGAGTGAGTCTGTGAGTGAGTTGTGAGTGAGTGAGTCTGTGAGTGAGTGAGTCTGTGAGTGAGTCTGAGTGTCTGTGAGTGAGTCTGTGAGTGAGTTTGAGTGAGTCTGTGAGTGAGTCTGTGAGTGAGTGAGTCTGTGAGTGAGTTTGAGTGAGTGAGTCTTGAGTGAGTGAGTCTGTGAGTGAGTCTGTGAGTGAGTGAGTCTGTGAGTGAGTGAGTGAGTCTGTGAGTGAGTCTGTGTGTGAGTCTGTGAGTGAGTCTGTGAGTGAGTCTGTGAGTGAGTCTGTGAGTGAGTCTGTGAGTGAGTTTGATGTTCTGTGAGTGAGTCTGTGAGTGAGTTGAGTGAGTCTGTGGTGAGGTCTGTGAGTGAGTGAGTGAGTCTGTGAGTGAGTCTGAGTGAGTGAGTCTTGTGTGAGTGAGTCTGTGAGTGAGTGTGAGTGAGTCTGTGAGTGAGTTTGAGTGAGTGAGTCTTTGAGTGAGTGAGTGAGTGAGTGAGTCTGTGAGTGAGTTTGAGTGAGTGAGTCTGTGAGTGAGTGAGTGAGTGAGTGAGTGAGTCTGTGAGTGAGTGAGTCTGTGAGTGAGTGAGTGAGTCTGTGAGTGAGTCTGTGAGTGAGTCTGTGAGTGAGTCTGTGAGTGAGTGAGTCTGTGAGTGAGTTTGAGTGAGTGAGTCTGTGAGTGAGTGAGTCTGTGAGTGAGTCTGAGTGAGTCTGTGAGTGAGTCTGTGAGTGAGTTTGAGTGAGTCTGTGAGTGAGTCTGTGAGTGAGTGTGAGTGAGTCTGTGAGTGAGTCTGTGTGAGTGAGTCTGTGAGTGATGGAGTGAGTCTGTGAGTGAGTGAGTCTGTGAGTGAGTGAGTGAGTGAGTCTGTGAGTGAGTCTGTGAGTGAGTCTGTGAGTGAGTCTTGTGAGTGAGTCTGTGAGTGAGTCTGTGAGTGAGTCTGTGAGTGAGTTTGATGTGTCTGTGAGTGAGTCTGTGAGTGAGTTTGAGTGAGTCTGTGAGTGAGTGAGTGAGTCTGTGAGTGAGTCTGTGAGTGAGTTTGAGTGAGTCTGTGAGTGAGTGAGTGAGTGAGTCTGTGAGTGAGTCTGTGAGTGAGTGTGAGTGAGTCTGTGAGTGAGTTTGAGTGAGTGAGTCTGTGAGTGAGTGAGTGAGTCTGTGAGTGAGTGAGTGAGTGAGTCTGTGAGTGAGTGAGTTGTGAGTGAGTGAGTGAGTCTGTGAGTGAGTCTGTGAGTGAGTGAGTGAGTGAGTGAGTGAGTCTTGTGAGTCTGTGAGTGTGAGTCTGTGAGTGAGTGAGTGACTGTGAGTGAGTGAGTCTGTGAGTGAGTCTGTGAGTGAGTCTGTGAGTCTGTGAGTGAGTCTGTGAGTCTGTGAGTGAGTCTGTGAGTGAGTGAGTCTGTGAGTGAGTCTGTGAGTGAGTCTGTGAGTGAGTGAGTCTGTGAGTGAATCTGTGAGTGAGTGAGTCTGTGAGTGTGTGAGTCTGTGAGTGAGTCTGTGAGTGAGTTTGAGTGAGTCTGTGAGTGAGTGAGTGAGTCTGTGAGTGAGTGTGAGTCTGTGAGTAGTAGTGAGTGAGTGAGTGAGTCTGTGAGTGAGTCTGTGAGTGAGTGAGGTGAGTCTGTGAGTGAGTCTGTGAGTGAGTGAGTCTGTGAGTGAGTCTGTGAGTGAGTCTGTGAGTGAGTGAGTCTGTGAGTGAGTCTGTGAGTGAGTCTGTGAGTGAGTTTGAGTGAGTCTGTGAGTGAGTGAGTGAGTCTGTGAGTGAGTCTGTGAGTGAGTGTGAGTGAGTCTGTGAGTGAGTTTGTGAGTGAGTCTGTGAGTGAGTGAGTGAGTGAGTCTGTGAGTGAGTCTGTGAGTGAGTGAGTGAGTCTGTGAGTGAGTGAGTGAGTCCTGTGAAGTGAGCCCTGTGAGTGAGTCTGTGAGTGAGTTGATGGTCTGTGAGTGAGTCTGTGAGTGAGTCTGTGAGTGAGTCTGTGGTGAGTGAGTGAGTCTGTGAGTGAGTGATGTGAGTGAGTTGAGTGGTATCGTTGAGTGAGTCAGTGGAGTGAGTCTGTGAGTGAGTCTGTGAGTGAGTTGTGTGAGTGAGGTCTGTGAGAGAGTGAGTGTTGCTGTGAGGAGTCCTGTGAGTGAGTGAGTCAGTCTGTGAGTGAGTGAGTGAGTCTGATGGAGTGAGTCTGTGTG
>JASTWF010000409.1:379122-414122 GCA_030390025.1 Squalus acanthias
CCGACACCATCAGTCATTCTACCCCAACAACATCAATCACTCTCTCTCTACACCATCAGTCACTCTCCCTCTACACCATCAATCACTCTCACCCTACAACATCAATCACTCTCCCCCTTCACCATCAATCACTCTCACCCTACAACATCAATCACTCTCCCCCTACACCATCAATCACTCTCCCTCTACACCATCAATCACTCTCCCCCTACACCATCAATCACTCTCCCCCTTCACCATCAATCACTCTCCCCCTTCACCATCAATCACTCTCCCCCTTCACCATCAATCACTCTCCCCCAACACCATCAGTCACTCTCCCTCTACACCATCAGTCACTCTCCCTCAACACCATCAATCACTCTCCCTCTACACCATCAGTCACTCTCCCTCAACACCATCAATCACTCTCCCTCTACACCATCAATCACTCTCCCCCTACACCATCAATCACTCTCCCTCTACACCATCAATCACTCTCCCCCTACACCATCAGTCACTCTCCCTCTACACCATCAGTCACTCTCCCTCAACACCATCAATCACTCTCACTCTACACCATCAATCACTCTCCCCTACACCATCAAACTCTCTCCCCCTGCACCATCAGTCACTCACCCCCGACACCATCAATCACTCTCCCCCTACACCATCAATCACTCTCCCCCTACACCATCAATCACTCTCCCCCTACACCATCAGTCACTCTCCCTCTACACCATCAATCACTCTCCCTCTACACCATCAATCAATCTCCCCCTACACCATCAATCACTCTCCCCCTACACCATCAGTCACTCTCCCTCTACACCATCAATCACTCTCCCCCTACACCATCAGTCACTCTCCCTCTACACCATCAATCACTCTCCCTCTACACCATCAATCATTCTCCCTCTACACCATCCATCACTCTCCCCGTACACCATCAATCACTCTCCCTCTACACCATCAGTCACTCTCCCCCGACACCATCAGTCACTCTCCCCCGACACCATCAGTCACTCTCCCCCGACACCATCAATCACTCTCCCTCTACACCATCAGTCACTCTCCCCCGACACCATCAGTCACTCTCCCCCGACACCATCAGTCACTCTCCCCCAACACCATCAATCACTCTCCCCCTACACCATCAATCACTCTCCCCCAACACCATCAATCACTCTCCCCTACACCATCAATCACTCTCCCTCTACACCATCAATCACTCTCCCCCTACACCATCAATCACTCTCCCCCTACACCATCAATCACTCTCCCCCTTCACCATCAATCACTCTCCCTCTACACCATCTATCACTCTCCCCCTACACCATCAATCACTCTCCCCCTACACCATCAATCACTCTCCCCCTACACCATCAATCATTCTCCCTCTACACCATCAATCACTCTCCCTCTACACCATCAATCACTCTCCCCCTACACCATCTATCACTCTCCCCCTACACCATCAATCACTCTCCCCTACACCATCAATCACTCTCCCTCTACACCATCAATCACTCTCCCCTACACCATCAATCACTCTCCCCCTACACCATCAATCACTCTCCCCCTACACCATCAATCACTCTCCCTCTACACCATCAATCACTCTCCCCCTACACCATCAATCACTCTCCCCCTACACCATCAATCACTCTCCCCCTACACCATCAATCATTCTCCCTCTACACCATCAATCACTCTCCCTCTACACCATCAATCATTCTCCCTCTACACCATCAATCACTCTCCCTCTACACCATCAATCACTCTCCCCCTACACCATCAATCACTCTCCCCCTACACCATCAATCACTCTCCCCTACACCATCAATCACTCTCCCTCTACACCATCAATCACTCTCCCCCTACACCATCAATCACTCTCCCCCTACACCATCAATCACTCTCCCCCTACACCATCAATCACTCTCCCTCTACACCATCAATCACTCTCCCCTACACCATCAATCACTCTCCCCTACACCATCAATCACTCTCCCCCTACACCATCAATCACTCTCCCTCTACACCATCAATCACTCTCCCTCTACACCATCAATCACTCTCCCCCTACACCATCTATCACTCTCCCCCTACACCATCAATCACTCTCCCCCTACACCATCAATCACTCTCCCTCTACACCATCAATCACTCTCCCTCGACACCATCAATCACTCTCCCTCTACACCATCAATCACTCTCCCCCTACACCATCAGTCACTCTCCCCTACACCATCAGTCACTCTCCCTCTACACCATCAATCACTCTCCCTCTACACCATCAATCACTCTCCCCCTACACCATCAGTCACTCTCCCTCTACACCATCAGTCACTCTCCCTCTACACCATCAATCACTCTCCCTCTACACCATCAATCACTCTCCCTCTACACCATCAATCACTCTCCCCCTACACCATCAATCACTCTCCCCCTACACCATCAATCATTCTCCCTCTACACCATCAATCACTCTCCCTCTACACCATCAGTCACTCTCCCCCTACACCATCAATCATTCTCCCCCTACTCCATCAATCATTCTCCCCCTACTCCATCAATCACTCTCCCTCTACACCATCAATCACTCTCCCCCTACACCATCAATCACTCTCCCCCTACACCATCAATCACTCTCCCTCTACACCATCAGTCACTCTCCCTCTACACCATCAATCACTCTCCCTCTACACCATCAGTCACTCTCCCCCTACACCATCAGTCACTCTCCCTCTACACCATCAATCACTCTCCCCCGACACCATCAATCACTCTCCCTCTACACCATCAATCACTCTCCCTCTACACCATCAGTCATTCTCCCCCTACACCATCAATCACTCTCCCCCGACACCATCAGTCATTCTACCCCAACAACATCAATCACTCTCTCTCTACACCATCAGTCACTCTCCCTCTACACCATCAATCACTCTCACCCTACAACATCAATCACTCTCCCCCTTCACCATCAATCACTCTCACCCTACACCATCAATCACTCTCCCCCTACACCATCAATCACTCTCCCTCTACACCATCAATCACTCTCCCCCTACACCATCAATCACTCTCCCCCTTCACCATCAATCACTCTCCCCCTTCACCATCAATCACTCTCCCCCTTCACCATCAATCACTCTCCCCCTACACCATCAATCACTCTCCCCCTGCACCATCAATCACTCTCCCCTTACACCATCAATCACTCTCCCCCTTCACCATCAATCACTCTCCCCCTTCACCATCAATCAATCTCCCCCTACACCATCAATCACTCTCCCCCTGCACCATCAATCACTCTCCCCCTACACCATCAATCACTCTCCCCCTTCACCATCAATCACTCTCCCCCTTCACCATCAATCAATCTCCCCCTACACCATCAATCAATCTCCCCCTACACCATCAATCACTCTCCCCCTGCACCATCAATCACTCTCCCTCTACACCATCAATCACTCTCCCCCTTCACCATCAATCACTCTCCCCCTTCACCATCAATCACTCTCCCCCTTCACCATCAATCACTCTCCCCCTTCACCATCAATCAATCTCCCCCTGCACCAGCAATCACTCTCCACCTTCACCATCAATCACTCTCCCCCTTCACCATCAATCAATCTCCCCCTACACCATCAATCACTCTCCCTCTACACCATCAATCACTCTCCCTCTACACCATCAATCACTCTCCCCCTACATCATCAATCACTCTCCCTCTACACCATCAATCACTCTCCCCCTACACCATCAATCATTCTCCCTCTACACCATCAATCACTCTCCCCCTACACCATCAATCACTCTCGCCCTTCACCATCAATCACTCTCCCCCTACACCATCAATCATTCTCCCTCTACACCATCAATCACTCTCCCCCTACACCATCAATCACTCTCCCCTTCACCATCAATCAATCTCCCCCTACACCATCAATCAATCTCCCCCTACACCATCAATCACTCTCCCACTACACCATCAATCATTCTCCCCCTACACCATCAGTCACTCTCCCTCTACACCATCAATCACTCTCCCTCTACACCATCAATCACTCTCCCTCTACACCATCAATCACTCTCCCCTACACCATCAATCACTCTCCCCCGACACCATCAATCACTCTCCCCCTACACCATCAAGCACTCTCCCCCTGCACCATCAATAATTCTCCCTCTACACCATCAATCACTCTCCCCCTACACCATCAATCACTCTCCCTCTGCAACATCAATCACTCTCCCCCTACACCATCAATCACTCTCCCCCTACACCATCAATCAATCTCCCCCTACACCATCAATCACTCTCCCCCTACACCATCAATCACTCTCCCTCTGCACCATCAATCACTCTCCCCCTACACCATCAATCACTCTCCCCCTACACCATCAATCACTCTCCCTCTACACCATCAATCACTCTCCCTCTGCAACATCAATCACTCTCCCCCTACACCATCAATCACTCTCCCCCTACACCATCAATCAATCTCCCCCTACACCATCAATCACTCTCCCTCTACACCATCAATCACTCTCCCCCTACACCATCAATCACTCTCCCCCTACACCATCAATCACTCTCCCCCTACACCATCAATCACTCTCCCTCTACACCATCAGTCACTCTCCCTCTACACCATCAATCACTCTCCCTCTACACCATCAGTCACTCTCCCCCTACACCTTCAGTCACCCTCCCTCTACACCATCAATCACTCTCCCCCGACACCATCAATCACTCTCCCTCTACACCATCAATCACTCTCCCTCTACACCATCAGTCATTCTCCCCCTACACCATCAATCAATCTCCCCCTACACCATCAATCACTCTCCCCCTGCACCATCAATCACTCTCCCTCTACACCATCAATCACTCTCCCCCTTCACCATCAATCACTCTCCCCCTTCACCATCAATCACTCTCCCCCTTCACCATCAATCACTCTCCCCCTTCACCATCAATCAATCTCCCCCTGCACCAGCAATCACTCTCCACCTTCACCATCAATCACTCTCCCCCTTCACCATCAATCAATCTCCCCCTACACCATCAATCACTCTCCTCCTACACCATCAATCACTCTCCCTCTACACCATCAATCACTCTCCCCCTACACCATCAATCATTCTCCCTCTACACCATCAATCACTCTCCCCCTACACCATCAATCACTCTCGCCCTTCACCATCAATCACTCTCCCCCTTCACCATCAATCATTCTCCCTCTACACCATCAATCACTCTCCCCTACACCATCAATCACTCTCCCCCTTCACCATCAATCAATCTCCCCCTACACCATCAATCAATCTCCCCCTACACCATCAATCACTCTCCCCCTACACCATCAGTCACTCTCCCTCTACACCATCAATCACTCTCCCTCTACACCATCAATCACTCTCCCTCTACACCATCAATCACTCTCCCCCTACACCATCAATCACTCTCCCCCGACACCATCAATCACTCTCCCCCTACACCATCAAGAATTCTCCCCCTGCACCATCAATAATTCTCCCTCTACACCATCAATCACTCTCCCCCTACACCATCAATCACTCTCCCTCTGCAACATCAATCACTCTCCCCCTACACCATCAATCACTCTCCCCCTACACCATCAATCAATCTCCCCCTACACCATCAAACACTCTCCCCCTACACCATCAATCACTCTCCCTCTGCAACATCAATCACTCTCCCCCTACACCATCAATCACTCTCCCCCTACACCATCAATCACTCTCCCTCTACACCATCAATCACTCTCCCTCTGCAACATCAATCACTCTCCCCCTACACCATCAATCACTCTCCCCCTACACCATCAATCAATCTCCCCCTACACCATCAATCACTCTCCCTCTACACCATCAATCACTCTCCCCCGACACCATCAATCACTCTCCCCCTACACCATCAATCACTCTCCCTCTACAACATCAATCACTCTCCCCCTACAACATCAATCACTCTCCCTCTACACCATCAATCACTCTCCCTCTACACCATCAATCACTCTCCCCCTACACCATCAATCACTCTCGCTCTACACCATCAATCACTCTCCCTCTACAACATCAATCACTCTCCCCCTACACCATCAATCACTCTCCCTCTGCAACATCAATCACTCTCCCTCTACACCATCAATCACTCTCCCCCTACACCATCAGTCACTCTCCCTCTACACCATCAGTCACTCTCCCCCTACACCATCAGTCACTCTCCCTCTACACCATCAATCACTCTCCCTCTACAACATCAATCACTCTCCCTCTACAACATCAATCATTCTCCCCCTACACCATCAGTCACTCTCCCTCTACACCATCAGTCACTCTCCCCTACACCATCAGTCACTCTCCCTCTACACCATCAATCACTCTCCCTCTACAACATCAATCACTCTCCCTCTACAACATCAATCACTCTCCTTCTACACCATCAATCACTCTCCCTCTACACCATCAATCACTCTCCCTCTACACCATCAATCACTCTCCCTCTACACCATCAATCACTCTCACCCTACACCATCAATCACTCTCCCTCTACACCATCAATCACTCTCACCCTACACCATCAATCATTCTCCCCTACACCATCAATCACTCTCCCTCTACACCATCAATCACTCTCCCTCTACACCATCAATCACTCTCACCCTACACCATCAATCATTCTCCCTCTACACCATCAATCATTCTCCCCCTACACCATCAATCACTCTCCCTCTACACCATCAATCACTCTCCCCCTACACCATCAATCACTCTCCCTCTACACCATCAATCACTCTCCCTCTACACCATCAGTCACTCTCCCTCTACACCATCAATCACTCTCACCCTACACCATCAGTCACTCTCCCCCTACATCATCAATCACTCTCCCCCTACACCATCAATCACTCTCCCTCTACACCATCAGTCACTCTCCCTCTACACCATCAATCACTCTCACCCTACACCATCAGTCACTCTCCCCCTACACCATCAATCACTCTCCCTCTACACCATCAATCACTCTTCCCCTACACCATCAATCACTCTTCCCCTACACCATCAATTACTCTCCCCCTACACCATCAATCACTCTCCACCTACAACCAGTTGATCTGAAGCCTAAAAGCAGTTGATTTTGAAGATCAGTAATTCCAGCCCAAGCTTTAGTTCAAGCACAGTCTCTCTCACTCCCATCCTAAGCCTGGATTCCTGCTGCACTGAGCCACGTCCAACATGTTAACCTGCAACATGCCAGCAGCTGCAGGGTTGCCAATCTCCCCATGGACCTTGAGCAGTGAGCGCACACACTGGAAATCAGACCGTCGAAGCAAATGGTTGCAGACCTTTTAATGGTCGGGGTGTACTCCACTCAATGATCCGAAATGTTCTGAAAGGAGAGGGAGAGGGGCTTCTGTGATTGGCTCTTTCTGGCTTTGAGCTGGCAATCTTGCAAGATGATGGAGAGGGATTGCTGTTTTTTGATTGGCTATTTATTAGTGCAGGAGAGCTGTGTGTGTCCTGTGACTGCACTGTGAGCCTGATATCAGGGCCTGTCGGTCTCAATCACAGTCTCTGCTTTATATTTATTGACAGGCATTCCCGCTGTGATCGTCAGCATTTCCTATGGAATCAAGCAGGATGTGTATGGCAACTACAAGATCAGTGCCAACGCCACTCTGTAAGTGTTGGGGAATCCGGGGCTGGGGAAATTCTTTTGGTAACACTGCAGCAGATTTTCCAGCACTCCCTCAGTACTGCCCCTCCGATAGTGCAGCTCTCCCTCAGTACTGCCCCTCCGATAGTGCAGCTCTCCCTCAGTACTGCCCCACCGATAGTGCAGCTCTCCCTCAGTACTGCCCCTCCGATAGTGCAGCGCTCCCTCAGTACTGCCCCTCCGATAGTGCAGCGCTCCCTCAGTACTGCTCCTCCGATAGTGCAGCTCTCCCTCAGTACTGCCCCTCCGTCAGTGCAACGCTCCCTCAGTACTGCCCCTCCAACAGTGCGGCGCTCCCTCAGTACTGCCCCTCCAATAGTGCAGCTCTCCCTCAGTACTGCCCCTCCGATAGTGCAGCTCTCCCTCAGTACTGCCCCTCCGATAGTGCAGCTCTCCCTCAGTACTGCCCCTCCGATAGTGCAGCACTCCCTCAGTACTGCCCCTCCGACAGTGCAGCGCTCCCTCAGTACTGCCCCTCCGACAGTGCAGCACTCCCTCAGTACTGCCCCTCCGACACTGCGGCGCTCCCTCAGTACCGCCCCTCCGACAGTCCAGCGCTCCCTCACCACTGCCCCTCCGATAGTGCAGCGCTCCCTCAGTACTGCCCCTCCGACAGTGCAGCGTTCTCTCAGTACTGCCCCCCCGACAGTGCAGCGCTCCCTCAGTACTGCCCCTGCGACAGTGCGGCACTCTCTCAGTACTGCCCCACCGACAGTGCAGCGTTCTCTCAGTTCAGCCCCTCCGACAGTGCGGCGCTCCCTCAGTACAGCCCCTCCGACATGGCAGCACTCCCTCACCACTGCCCCTCCAACAGTCCAGCACTCCCTCAGTACTGCCCCTCCGACAGTGCGGCGCTCCCTCAGTACTGCACCTCCGACAGTGCAGCGCTCCCTCAGTACTGCCCCTTCGACAGTCCAGCACTCCCTCAGTACTGCCCCTCCGACAGTGGAGCGCTCCCTCATCACTGCCCCTCCGACAGTGCAGCGCTCCCTCAGTACTGCCCCTGCGACAGTACAGCGCTCCCTCAGTACTGCCCCTCCGACAGGGCGGCGCTCCCTCAGTATTGCCCCTCCGACAGGGCGGCGCTCCCTCAGTATTGCCCCTCCGACAGTGCGGCACTCCCTCAGTACTGCCCCTCCGACAGTCCAACGCTCCCGCAGTAGTGCCCCTCCGACAGTGCGGCGCTACCTCAGTACTGCCCCTCCGACAGTGCGGCGCTCCCTCAGTACCGCCCCTCCGACAGTGCGGCGCTCCCTCAGTACAGACCCTCCGACAGTGCGGCGCTCCCTCACTACCGACCCTCCGACAGTGAGGCGCTCCCTCAGTACCACACCTCCGACAGTGCGGCGATCACTCAGTACTGCCCTTCCGACAGGGCGGCGCTCCCTCAGTACTGCCCCTCAGACAGTGCAGCGCTACTTCAGTACTGCCCCTCTGACAGTGTGGCGCTCCCTCAGTACTGCCCCTCCGACAGTGGGCGCTCCCTCATCACTGCCCCTCCGACAGTCCAGCGCTCCCTCAGTACTGTAACTCCGAAACTGCGGCGCTCCCTCAGTACTGTCCCTCTGATAGTCATGAGCGCCCTCACCCCTGCCCCTCCGATAGTGCAGCTCTCCCTCAGTACTGCCCCTCCGATAGTGCAGCACTCACTCAGTACTGCACCTCCGACAGTGCGGCGCTCCCTCAGTACTGCCCCTCCGACAGTGCAGCGCTCCCTCAGTACCGCCCCTCCGACAGTGCGGCGCTCCCTCAGTACAGACCCTCCGACAGTGCGGCGCTCCCTCAATACCGACCCTCCGACAGTGCGGCGCTCCCTCAGTACTGCCCCTCCGACAGTGCGGCGCTCCCTCAGTACTGCCCTTCCGACAGGGCGGCGCTCCCTCAGTAGTGCCCCTCCGACAGTGCAGCGCTACTTCAGTACTGCCCCTCCGACAGTCCAGCGCTACCTCAGTATTGTAACTCCGAAACTGCGGCGCTCCCTCAGTACTGCCCCTCCGATAGTCATGCGCGCCCTCACCCCTGCCCCTCCGATAGTGCAGCCCTCCCTCAGTACTGCCCCTCCGATAGTGCAGCTCTCCCTCAGTACTGCCCCTCCGATAGTGCAGCACTCCCTCAGTACTGCCCCTCCGATAGTGCTGCTTCCCCTCAGTCCTGCCCCTCTGATAGTGCAGCACTCCCTCAATACAGCCCCTCCGACAGCGCAGCACTCCCTCAGTGCTGTCACTCCGACATTGTGGCGCTCCCTCAGTACTGCCCCTCCGACAGTGAGGCGCTCCCACAGTACAGCCCCTCCGACAGTGCTGCACTCCCTCAGTAATGCCGCACCGACAGTGCAGCGTTCTCTCAGTAATGGCCCTCCGACAGTGCAGCGTTCTCTCAGTAATGGCCCTCCGACAGTGCAGCGCTCCCTCAGTACTGCCCCTCAGACAGTGCAGCGTTCTCTCAGTACTGGCCCTCCGACAGTGCAGCACTCCCTCAGTACTGCCCCTCCGACAGTGCAGCACTCCCTCAGGACTGCCCCTCCGACAGAACAGCAATCCCTCAGTACAGCCCCTCCAACAATGCAGCGTTCTCTCAGAACTGCCCCTCCGTCAGTGCGGCGCTCCCTCAGTACTGCCCCTCCGACACTGCGGCGCTCCCTCAGTACCGCCCCTCCGACAGTCCAGCGCTCCCTCACCACCGCCCCTCCGATAGTGCAGCTCTCCCTCAGTTCTGCCCCTCCGACAGTGCAGCGCTCCCTCAGTACGGCCCTTCCGTCAGTGCGGCGCTCCCTCAGTACTGCCCCTCCGACACAGCGGCGCTCCCTCAGTACCGCCCCTCCGACAGTCCAGCGCTCCCTCACCACTGCCCCTCCGATAGTGCAGCGCTCCCTCAGTACTGCCCCTCCGACAGTGAAGCACTCCCTCACCCCTGCCCCTCCGATAGTGCAGCTCTCCCTCAGTACTGCCCCGCCGACAGTGCAGCGCTCCCTCAGTACTGCCCCTCCGACAGTGGAGCGCTCCCTCATCACTGCCCCTCTGACAGTGCAGCACTCCCTCAGTACTACCCCTCTGACAGTGCAGCACTCCCTCAGTGCTGCCCCTCCGACAGTGCGGTGCTCCCACAGTTCTGCCCCTCCGACAGTGCAGCGCTCCCTCAGTACTGCCCCTCCGACAGTCCAACACTACCTCTGTATTGCCCCTCCGACAGTGCAGCGTTCCCTCAGTACTGCCCCTCCGACAGTACAGCGCTCCCTCAGTACTGCCCCTCCGATAGTGCAGCTCTCCCTCAGTACTGCCCCTCCGACAGAGCAGCGCTCCCTCAGTACTGCCCCTCTGACAGTGCAGCGCTCCCTCAGTACTGCCCCTCCGACAGTGCGGCGCTCCCTCAGCACTGCCCCTCCGACAGTGCGGCGCTCCCTCAGTACTGCCCTTCCGACAGTGCAGCATTCCCTAAGGACTGCCCCTCCGACAGTGCGGCGCTCCCTCAGTACTGCCCCTCCGACAGTGGAGCGCTCCCTCATCACTGCCCCTCCGACAGTGCTGCGCTCCCTCAGTACAGCCTTCCGACAGTACAGCGCTCCCTCAGTACTGCCCCTCCGACAGTCCGGCGCTCCCTCAGTATTGCCCATCCGACAGTGCAGAGTTCCCTCAGTACAGCCCCTCCAACAGTACAGCGCTCCCTCAGTACTGCCCCTCCGACTGTGCAGCACTCCCTCAGTACTGCCCCTCCGACAGTGCAGCGCTCCCTCAGTACTGCCCCTCCGATAGTGCAGCGCTCCCTCAGTACTGCCCTACCGACACTGCGGCGCTCCCTCAGTACTGCCCCTCCGAAAGTCCGGCGCTCCCTCACCACTGCCCCTCCGACACAGCAGCGCTCCCTCAGTACTGCCCCTCCGACAGTCCAGCACTCCCTCAGTATTGCCCCTCCGACAGTGCAGCGTTCCCTCAGTACTGCCCCTCCGACAGTACAGCGCTCCCTCAGTACTGCCCCTCCGACAGGGCGGCGCTCCCTCAGTACTGCCCCTCCGACAGTGCAGCACTCCCTCAGTACTGCCCCTCCGATAGTGCAGCTCTCCCTCAGTACTGCCCCTCCGATAGTGCAGCACTCCCTCAGTACTGCACCTCCGACAGTGCGGCGCTCCCTCAGTACTGCCCCTCCGACAGTGCAGCGCTCCCTCAGTACCGCCTCTCCGACAGTGCGGCGCTTCCTCAGTCCAGACCCTCCGACAGTGCGGCGCTCCCTCACTACCGACCCTCCGACAGTGCGGCGCTCACTCAGTACCACCCCTCCGGCAGTGCGGCGCTCCCTCAGTACTGCCCTTCCGACAGGGCGGCGCTCCCTCAGTACTGCCCCTCCGACAGTGCAGCGCTACTTCAGTACTGCCCCTCTGACAGTACAGCGTTCCCTCAGTACTGCCCCTCCGACAGTACAGCGCTCCCTCAGTACTGCCCCTCCGACAGGGCGGCGCTCCCTCAGTACTGCCCCTCCGACAGGGGGGCGCTCCCTCAGTATTGCCCCTCCGACAGTCCAACGCTCCTTCAGTACAGACCCTCCGACAGTGCGGCGCTCCCTCAGTACAGCCCCTCCGACAGTGGGCGCTCCCTCAGTACCGTCCCTCCGAAACTGCGGCGCTCCCTCAGTACTGCCCCTCCGACAGTGGAGCGCTCCCTCATCACTGCCCCTCCGACAGTGCAGCGCTCCCTCAGTACTGCCCCTCTGACAGAGCAGCGCTCCCTCAGTACTGCCCCTCTGACAGTGCGGCGCTCCCTCAGTACTGCCCTTCCGACAGTGCAGCGTTCCCTAAGTACTGCCCCTCCGACAGTGCGGTGCTCCCTCAGTACTGCCCCTCCGACAGTGGAGCGCTCCCTCATCACTGCCCCTCCGACAGTGCAGCGCTCCCTCAGTACAGCCCCTCCGACAGTACAGCGCTCCCTCAGTACTGCCCCTCCGACTGTGCAGCGCTCCCTCAGTATTGCCCCTCCGACAGTGCGGCGCTCCCTCAGTACTGCCCCTCCGACAGTGCAGCGCTCCCTTACCACTGCCCCTCTGACACTGCAGCGCTCCCTCAGTACTGCCCCTCCGACAGTCCAGCACTCCCTCAGTATTGCCCCTCAGTGCAGCGTTCCCTCAGTACTGCCCCTCCGACAGTACCGCGCTCCCTCAGTACTGCCCCCCCGACAGGGCGGCGCTCCCTCAGTATTGCCCCTACGACAGGGCGGCGCTCCCTCAGTATTGCCCCTCCGACAGTTCGGCGCTCCCTCAGTACAGACCCTCCGACAGTGCGGCGCTCCCTCACTACCGACCCTCCGACAGTGAGGCGCTCCCTCAGTAGCACACCTCCGACAGTGCGGCGCTCCCTCTGTACTGCCCTTCCGACAGGGCGGCGCTCCCTCAGTACTGCCCCTCTGACAGTGTGGCGCTCCCTCAGTACTGCCCCTCCGACAGTGGGCGCTCCCTCATCACTGCCCCTCCGACAGTCCAGCGCTCCCTCAGTACTGTAACTCCAAAACTGCGGCGTTCCCTCAGTACTGTCCCTCTGATAGTCATGAGCGCCCTCACCCCTGCCCCTCCGATAGTGCAGCTCTCCCTCGGTACTGCCCCTCCGATAGTGCTGCACTCCCTCAGTACTGCACCTCCGACAGTGCGGCGCTCCCTCAGTACTGCCCCTCCGACAGTGCAGCGCTCCCTCAGTACCGCCCCTCCGACAGTGCGGCGCTCCCTCAGTACAGACCCTCCGACAGTGCGGCGTTCCCTCACTACCGACCCTCCGAGAGTGCGGTTCTCCCTCAGTACCACCCCTCCGACAGTGCGGCGCTCCCTCAGTACTGCCCTTCCGACAGGGCGGCGCTCCCTCAGTACTGCCCCTCCGACAGTGCAGCGTTACTTCAGTACTGCCCCTCTGACAGTGCGGCGCTCCCTCAGTACTGCCCCTCCGATAGTGGGCGCTCCCTCATCACTGCCCCTCCGACAGTCCAGCGCTCCCTCAGTACTGTAACTCCAAAACTGCGGCGCTCCCTCAGTACTGCCCCTCCGATAGTCATGCGTGCCCTCACCCCTGCCCCTCCGATAGTGCAGCCCTCCCTCAGTACTGCCCCTCCGATAGTGCAGCTCTCCCTCAGTACTGCCCCTCCGATAGTGCAGCACTCCCTCAGTACTGCCCCTCCGATAGTGCTGCTCTCCCTCAGTACTGCCCCTCCGATAGTGCAGCATTCCCTCAGTACAGCCCCTCCGACAGTGCAGCACTCCCTCAGTGCTGCCACTCTGACATTGCGGCGCTCCCTCAGTACTGCCCCTCCGACAGTGCGGCGCTCCCACAGTACAGCCCCTCCGACAGTGCTGCTCTCCCTCAGTAATGCCGCACCGACAGTGCAGCGTTCTCTCAGTAATGGCCCTCCGACAGTGCAGCTCTCCCTCAGTTCTGCCCCTCCGACAGTGCAGCGCTCCCTCACCACCGCCCCTCCGATAGTGCAGCTCTCCCCCCGTTCTGCCCCTCCGACAGTGCAGCACTCTCTCAGAACTGCCCCTCCGTCAGTGCGGAGCTCCCTCAGTACTGCCCCTCCGACACTGCGGCGCTCCCTCAGTACCGCCCCTCCGATAGCGCAGCGCTCCCTCAGTACTGCCCCTCCGACAGTGAAGCACTCCCTCAGCCCTGCCCCTCCGATAGTGCAGCTCTCCCTCAGTACTGCCCCGCCGACAGTGCAGCGCTCCCTCAGTACTGCCCCTCCGACAGTGGAGCGCTCCCTCATCACTGCCCCTCCGACAGTGCAGCACTCCCTCAGTACTGCCCCTCTGACAGTGCAGCACTCCTCAGTGCTGCCCCTCCGACAGTGCGGTGCGCCCACAGTCCTGCCCCTCCGACAGCGCAGCGCTCCCTCAGTACTGCCCCTCCGACAGTCCAGCACTCCCTCAGTATTGCCCCTCCGACAGTGCAGCGTTCCCTCAGTACTGCCCCTCCGACAGTACAGCGCTCCCTCAGTACTGCCCCTCCGACAGGGCGGCGCTCCCTCAGTACTGCCCCTCCGACAGTCCAAAGCTCCCTCAGTACTGCCCCTCCGACAGTGCAGCGTTCCCTCAGTACTGCCCCTCCGACAGTACAGCGCTCCCTCAGTACTGACCCTCCGGCAGCACAGCGCTCCCTCAGTACTGCCCCTCCGATAGTGCAGCACTCCCTCAGTACTGCCCCTCCGATAGTGCTGCTCTCCCTCAGTACAGCCCCTCCGACAGTGCAGCACTCCCTCAGTGCTGCCACTCTGACATTGCGGCGCTCCCTCAGTACTGCCCCTCCGACAGTGCGGCGCTCCCACAGTACAGCCCCTCCGACAGTGCTGCACTCCCTCAGTAATGCCGCACCGACAGTGCAGCGTTCTCTCAGTAATGGCCCTCCGACAGTGCAGCTCTCCCTCAGTACTGCCCCTCAGACAGTGCAGCGTTCTCTCACTACTGGCCCTCCGACAGTGCAGCACTCCCTCAGTACTGCCCCTCCGACACTGCAGCACTCCCTCAGGACTGCCCCTCCGACAGAAAAGCACTCCCACAGTACAGCCCCTCCAACAGTGCAGCGTTCTCTCAGAACTGCCCCTCCGTCAGTGCGGCGCTCCCTCAGTACTGCCCCTCCGACACTGCGGCGCTCCCTCAGTACCGCCCCAACTACAGTCCAGCGCTCCCTCACCACCGCCCCTCCGATAGTGCAGCTCTCCCTCCGTTCTGCCCCTCCGACAGTGCAGCACTCTCTCAGAACTGCCCCTCCGTCAGTGCGGAGCTCCCTCAGTACTGCCCCTCCGACACTGCGGCGCTCCCTCAGTACCGCCCCTCCGATAGCGCAGCGCTCCCTCAGTACTGCCCCTCCGACAGTGAAGCACTCCCTCAGCCCTGCCCCTCCGATAGTGCAGCTCTCCCTCAGTACTGCCCCGCCGACAGTGCAGCGCTCCCTCAGTACTGCCCCTCCGACAGTGGCGCGCTCCCTCATCACTGCCCCTCCGACAGTGCAGCACTACCTCAGTACTGCCCCTCTGACAGTGCAGCACTCCTCAGTGCTGCCCCTCCGACAGTGCGGTGCTCCCACAGTTCTGCCCCTCCGACAGCGCAGCGCTCCCTCAGTACTGCCCCTCCGACAGTCCAGCACTCCCTCAGTATTGCCCCTCCGACAGTGCAGCGTTCCCTCAGTACTGCCCCTCCGACAGTACAGCGCTCCCTCAGTACTGCCCCTCCGACAGGGCGGCGCTCCCTCAGTACTGCCCCTCCGACAGTCCAAAGCTCCCTCAGTACTGCCCCTCCGACAGTCCAACGCTCCCTCAGTACTGCCCCTCCGACAGTGCGGCGCTCCTTCAGTACTGCCCCTCCGACAGTGCGGCGCTCCCTCAGTACAGCCCCTCCGACAGTGGGCGCTCCCTCAGTACCGTCCCTCCGAATCTGCGGCGCTCCCTCAGTACTGCCCCTCCGATTGTCAAGCGCTCCCTCACCCCTGCCCCTCCGATAGTGCAGCTCTCCCTCAGTACTGCCCCTCCGACAGAGCAGCGCTCCCTCAGTACTGCCCCTCCGACAGTGCAGCGCTCCCTCAGTACTGCCCCTCCGACAGTGCGGCGCTCCCTCAGTACTGCCCCTCCGACAGTGCGGCGCTCCCTCAGTACTGCCCTTCCGACAGTGCAGCTTTCCCGAAGTACTGCCCCTCCGACAGTGCGGCGCTCCCTCAGTACTGCCCCACCGAAAGTGGAGCGCTCCCTCATCACTGCCCCTCCGACAGTGCAGCGCTCCCTCAGTACTGCCCCTCCGACAGTGCGGCGCTCCCTCAGTATTGCCCCTCCGGCAGTGCAGAGTTCCCTCAGTACAGCCCCTCCGACAGTACAGCGCTCCCTCAGTACTGCCCCTCCGACTGTGCAGCGTTCTCTCAGTACTGCCCCTCCGACAGTGCAGCGCTCCCTCAGTACTGCCGCTCCGACAGTGCAGCACTCCCTCAGTACTGCCCCTCCGACAGTGCAGCGTTCTCTCATTACTGCCCCTCCGGCAGTGCAGCGCTCCCTCAGTACTGCTCCTCCAACAGTGCAGCACTCCCTCAGTACTAACCCTCCGACACTGCAGCACTCCCTCAGTACTGCCCCTCCGACAGAACAGCACTCCCTCACCCCTGCCCCTCCGATAGTGCAGCTCTCACTCAGTACTGCCCCGCCGACAGTGCAGCGCTCCCTCAGTACTGCCCCTCCGACAGTGCAGCGCTCCCTCATTACTGCCCCTCTGACAGTGCGGCGCTACTCATCACTGCCCCTCCGACAGTGCAGCACACCCTCAGCACTGCCCCTCCGATAATGCAGCACTCCCTCAGTACTGCCCCACCCACAGTGCAGCGTTCTCTCAGTACACCCCCTCCGACAGTGCAGCACTCCCTCAGTACAGCCCGTCCGACAGTGCAGCGCTCCCTCAGTACTGCCCCTCCTACAGTGCAGCGCTCCCTCAGTACTGCCCCTCCGACAGTCCAATGCTCCCTCAGTAGTGCCCCTCCGACAGTGCGGCGCTCCCTCAGTACTGCCCCTCCGACAGTGCGGCGCTCCCTCAGTACCGCCCCTCCGACAGTGCGGCGCTTCCTCAGTACAGACCCTCCGACAGTGCGGCGCTCCCTCACGACCGACCCTCCGACAGTGAGGCGCTCCCTCAGTACCACACCTCCGACAGTGCGGCGCTCCCTCAGTACGGCCCTTCCGACAGGGCGGCGCTCCCTCAGTACTGCCCCTCAGACAGTGCAGCACTACTTCAGTACTGCCCCTCTGACAGTGGGCGCTCCCTCATCACTGCCCCTCCGACAGTCCAGCGCTCCCTCAGTACTGTAACTCCAAAACTGCGGCGGTCCCTCAGTACTGTGCCTCTGATAGTTTTGCGCGCCCTCACCCCTGCCCCTCCGATAGTGCAGCTCTCCCTCAGTACTGCCCCTCCGATAGTGCAGCACTCCCTCAGTACTGCCCCTCCGACAGTGCAGCGCTCCCTCAGTACTGCACCTCCGACAGTGCGTCGCTCCCTCAGTACTGCCCTCCGACAGTGCAGCGCTCCCTCAGTACCGCCCCTCCGACAGTGCGGCGCTCCCTCAGTACATACCCTCTGACAGTGCGGCACTCCCTCAGTACCACCCCTCCGACAGTGCGGCGCTCCCTCAGTACTGCCCCTCCGACAGTGCAGCGCTACTTCAGTACTGCCCCTCTGACAGTGCGGCGCTCCCTCAGTACTGCCCCTCCGACAGTGGGCGCTCCCTCTTCACTGCCCCTCCGAAAGTCCAGCGCTCCCTCAGTACTGTAACTCCGAAACTGCGGTGCTCCCTCAGTACTGCCCCTCCGATAGTCATGCGCGCCCTCACCACTGCCCCTCCGATAGTGCAGCCCTCCCTCAGTACTGCCCCTCCGATAGTGCAGCTCTCCCTCAGTACTGCCCCTACGATAGTGCAGCACTCCCTCAGTACTGCCCCTCCGATAGTGCTGCTCTCCCTCAGTACTGCCCCTCCAATAGTGCAGCACTCCCTCAGTACAGCCACTCCGACAGTGCAGCACTCCCTCAGTGCTGCCACTCCGACATTGTGGTGCTCCCTCAGTACAGCCCCTCCGACAGTGCTGCACTCCCTCAGTAATGCCGCACCGACAGTGCAGCGCTCCCTCAGTACTGCCCCTCAGACAGTGCAGCGTTCTCTCAGTACTGGCCCTCCGACAGTGCAGCACTCCCTCAGTACTGCCCCTCCGACACTGCAGCACTCCCTCAGGACTGCCCCTCCGACAGAACAGCACTCCCTCAGTACAGCCCCTCCAACAGTGCAGCGTTCTCTCAGAACTGCCCCTCCGTCAGTGCGGCGCTCCCTCAGTATTGCCCCTCCGACACTGCGGCGCTCCCTCAGTACCGCCCCTCCGACAGTCCAGCGCTCCCTCACCACCGCCCCTCCGATAGTGCAGCTCTCCCTCAGTTCTGCCCCTCCGACAGTGCAGCGCTCTCTCAGAACTGCCCCTCCGTCAGTGCGGCGCTCCCTCAGTACTGCCCCTCCGACACTGTGGCGCTCCCTCAGTACCGCCCCTCCGACAGTCCAGCGCTCCCTCACCACGGCCCCTCCGATAGTGCAGCTCTCCCTCAGTACTGCCCCTCCGACAGTGGAGCGCTCCCTCATCACTGCCCCTCCGACAGTGCAGCACTATCTTAGTACTGCCCCTCTGACAGTGCAGCACTCCCTCAGTGCTGCCCCTCCGACAGTGCGGTGCTCCCACAGTTCTGCCCCTCCGACAGTGCAGCGCTCCCTCAGTACTGCCCCTCCGACAGTCCAGCACTCCCTCAGTATTGCCCCTCCGACAGTGCAGCGCTCCCTCAGTACTGCCCCTCCGACAGGGCGGCGCTCCCTCAGTACTGTCCCTCCGACAGTCCAAAGCTCCCTCAGTACTGGCCCTCCGACAGTCCAATGCTCCCTCAGTACTGCCCCTCCGACAGTGCGGCGCTCCTTCAGTACAGACCCTCCGACAGTGCGGCGCTCCCTCAGTACAGGCCCTCCGACAGTGGGCGCTCCCTCAGTACCGTCCCTCCGAAACTACGGCGCTCCCTCAGTACTGCCCCTCCGATTGTCAAGCGCTCCCTCACCACTGCCCCTCCGATAGTGCAGCTCTCCCTCAGTACTGCCCCTCCGACAGAGCAGCGCTCCCTCAGTACTGCCCCTCCGACAGTGCAGCGCTCCCTCAGTACTGCCCCTCCGACAGAGCGGCGCTCCCTCAGTACTGCCCCTCCGACAGTGCGGCGCTCCCTCAGTACTGCCCTTCCGACAGTGCAGCGTTCCCTCGGTACTGCCCCTCCGACAGTGCGGCGCTCCGTCAGTACTGCCCCTCCGACAGTGGAGCGCTCCCTCATCACTGCCCCTCCGACAGTGCAGCGCTCCCTCAGTACAGCCCCTCCGACATTACAGCGCTCCCTCAGTACTGCCCCTCCGACAGTGCGGCGCTCCCTCAGTATTGCCCCTCCGACAGTGCAGCGTTCCCTCAGTACAGCCCCTCCGACAGTACAGCGCTCCCTCAGTACTGCACCTCCGACTGTGCAGCGCTCCCTCAGTACTGCCCCTCCGACAGTGCGGCGCTCCCTCAGAACTGCCCCTCCGACAGTGCAGCACTCCCTCAGTACAGCCCCTCCGACATTACAGCGCTCCCTCAGTACTGCCCCTCCGACAGTGCGGCGCTCCCTCAGTACCGCCCCTCCGAAAGTCCGGCGCTCCCTCACCACTGCCCCTCCGACAGTGCAGCGCTCCCTCAGTACTGCCCCCCCAACAGTGCAGCGTACTCTCAGTTCAGCACCTCCAACAGTGCAGCACTTCCTCAGTACTGCCCCTCTGACAGTGCGGCGCTCCCTCAGTACTGCCGCTCTGACAGTGCGGCGCTCCCTCATCACTGCCCCTCCGACAGTCCAGCGCTCCCTCAGTACTGCCCATCCGAAAGTGCAGCACTCCCTCAGCACTGCCCCTCCGATAGAGCAGCACTCCCTCAGTACTGCCCCACCCACAGTACAGCGTTCTCTCAGTACACCCCCTCCGACAGTGCAGCACTCCCTCAGTACAGCCCCTCCGATAGTGCAGCGCTCCCTCAGTACTGCCCCTCCTACAGTGCAGCGCTCCCTCAGTACTGCCCCTCCGACAGTGCGGCGCTCCCACAGTACAGTCCCTCCGACAGAGGTCGCTCCCGCAACACTGCCTCTCCGACAGTCCAGCGCTCCCTCAGTACTGCCCCTCCGACACTGTGGTGCTCCCTCAGTACTGCCCCTCCGACAGTCCAGCGCTCCCTCCCCACTGCTCCTCCGATAGTGCAGCTTTCCCTCAGTACTGCCCCTCCGACAGTGCAGCACTCCCTCAGTACTGCCCCTCCGACAGTGCAGCACTCCGCCAGTAATGCCCCACCGACAGTGCAGCGTTCTCTCATTACTGCCCCTCCGACAGTGCAGCACTCCCTCAGTACTAACCCTCCGACACTGCAGCACTCCCTCAGTACTGCCCCTCCGACAGAACAGCACTCCCTCACCCCTGCCCCTCCGATAGTGCAGCTCTCCCTCAGTACTGCCCCGCCGACAGTGCAACGCTCCCTCAGTACTGCCCCTCCGACAGTGCAGCGCTCCCTCAGTACTGCCCCTCTGACAGTGCGGCGCTACTCATCACTGCCCCTCCGACAATCCAGCGCTCCCTCAGTACTGCCCCTCCGACAGTGCAGCGCTCCCTCATCACTGCCCCTCCGACAGTGCAGCGCTCCCTCAGTACACCCCCTCCGACACTGCAGCACTCCCTCAGTACAGCCCCTCCGACAGTGCAGCGCTCCCTCAGTACTGCCCCTCCTACAGTGCAGCGCTCCCTCAGTACTGCCCCTCCGACAGTGCGGCGCTCCCTCAGTACTGCCCCTCCGACAGTGCGGCGCTCCCACAATCCAGTCCCTCCGACAGTGGTCGCTCCCGCAACACTGCCCCTCCGAAAGTCCAGCGCTCCCTCCGTACTGCACCTCCGACACTGCGGCGCTCCCTCAGTACTGCCCCTCCGACAGTCCAGCGCTCCCTCCCCACTGCCCCTCCGATAGTGCAGCTTTCCCTCAGTACTGCCCCTCCGACAGTGCAGCACTCCCTCAGTAATGCAACACCGACAGTGCAGGGTTCTCTCAGTACTGCCCCTCCGACAGTGCAGCGCTCCCTCAGTACTGCCGCTCTGACAGTGCAGCACTCCCTCAGTACTGCCCCTCCGACAGTGCAGCACTCCCTCAGTAATGCCCCACCGACAGTGCAGCGTTCTCTCATTACTGCCCCTCCGGCAGTGCAGTGCTCCCTCAGTACTGCCCCTCCGACACTGCAGCACTCCCTCAGTACTGCCCCTCCGACAGAACAGCACTCCCTCACCCCTGCCCCTCCGACAGTGCAGCGCTCCCTCAGTACTGCCCCTCCGACAGTGGAGCGCTCCCTCATCACTGCCCCTCCGACAGTGCAGCGCTCCCTCACCACTGTCCCTCCGACAGTGCAGCGCTCCCTCAGTACTGCCCCTCCGACAGTCCAACGCTCCCTCAGTACTGCCCCTCCGACAGTGCGACACTCCCACAGTACTGCCCCTCCGACAGTCCAGCACTCCCTCAGTATTGCCCCTCCGACAGTGCAGCGTTCCCTCAATACTGCCCCTCCGATACTGCAGCACTCCCTCAGTACTGCCCCTCCGACAGTGCAGCGCTCCCTCAGTAATGCCCCTCCGACAGTGCAGCACTCCCTCAGTAATGTCACACCGACAGTGCAGCTCTCCCTCAGTACTGCTCCTCCTACAGTGCAGCGCTCCCTCAGTACTGCCTCTCCGACAGTGCAGCACTCCCTCCCCCCTGCCCCTCCGACAGTGCAGCACTCCCTCAGTACTACCCCTCCGACAGTGCAGCACTCCCTCAGTACTGCCCCTCCGACAGTGCAGCACTCCCTCAGTAATGCCCCACCGACAGTGCAGCGTTCTCTCATTACTGCCCCTCCGACAGTACAGCGCTCCCTCAGTACTGTCCCTCCGACAGTCCAGCGCTCCCTCCCCACTGCCCCTCCGATAGTGCAGCTTTCCCTCAGTACTGCCCCTCCGACAGTGCAGCACTCCCTCAGTAATGCAACACCGACAGTGCAGGGTTCTCCCAGTACTGCCCCTCCGACAGTGCAGCGCTCCCTCAGTACTGCCGCTCTGACAGTGCAGCACTCCCTCAGTACTGCCCCTCCGACAGTGCAGCACTCCCTCAGTAATGCCCCACCGACAGTGCAGCGTTCTCTCATTAATGCCCCTCCGGCAGTGCAGTGCTCCCTCAGTACTGCCCCTCCGACACTGCAGCACTCCCTCAGTACTGCCCCTCCGACAGAACAGCACTCCCTCACCCCTGCCCCTCCGATAGTGCAGCTCTCCCTCAGTACTGCCCCGCCGACAGTGCAGCGCTCCCTCAGTACTGCCCCTCCGACAGTGGAGCGCTCCCTCATCACTGCCCCTCCGACAGTGCAGCGCTCCCTCACCACTGCCCCTCCGACAGTGCAGCGCTCCCTCAGTACTGCCCCTCCAACAGTCCAACGCTCCCTCAGTATTGCCCCTCCGACAGTGCGGCGCTCCCACAGTACTGCCCCTCCGACAGTCCAGCAATCCCTCAGTATTGCCCCTCCGACAGTGCAGCGTTCCCTCAGTACTGCCCCTCCGACAGTACAGCGCTCCCTCAGTACTGCCCCTCCGACAGGGCGGCGCTCCCTCAGTACTACCCCTCCGACAGTGCGGCGTTCCCACAGTACTGCCCCTCCGATACTGCAGCACTCCCTCAGTAATGCCCCTCCGACAGTGCAGCGCTCCCTCAGTAATGTCACACCGACAGTGCAGCTCTCCCTCAGTACTGCTCCTCCTACAGTGCAGCGCTCCCTCAGTACTGCCTCTCCGACAGTGCAGCACTCCCTCCCCCCTGCCCCTCCGACAGTGCAGCACTCCCTCAGTAATGCCCCTCCGACAGTGCAGCGCTCCCTCATCACTGCCCCTCCGACAATCCAGCGCTCCCTCAGTACTGCCCCTCCGACAGTGCAGCGCTCCCTCAGTAATGCCCCTCCGACAGTGCAGCACTCCCTCAGTAATGTCCCACCGACAGTGCAGCTCTCCCTCAGTACTGCTCCTCCTACAGTGCAGCGCTCCCTCAGTACTGCCCCCCCGACAGTGCAGCACTCCCTCACCCCTGCCCCTCCGACAGTGCAGCACTCCCTCAGTAATGCCTCACCGACAGTGCAGCGTTCTCTCAGTACTGCCCCTCCGACAGTGCAGCGCTCCCTCAGTACTGCCGCTCCGACAGTGCAGCACTCCCTCAGTACTGCCCCTCCGACAGTGCATCACTCCCTCAGTAATGCCCCACCGACAGTGCAGCGTTCTCTCATTACTGCCCCTCCGGCAGTGCAGCGCTCTCTCAGTACTGTCCCTCCGAAAGTGCAGCACTCCCTCAGTACTACCCCTCCGACACTGCAGCACTCCCTCAGTACTGCCTCTCCGACAGAACAGCACTCCCTTACCCCTGCCCCTCCGATAGTGCAGCTCTCCCTCAGTACTGCCCCTCCGACAGTGCAGCACTCCCTCAGTAATGCCTCACCGACAGTGCAGCGTTCTCTCAGTACTGCCCCTCCGACAGTGCAGCACTCCCTCAGTACTGCCGCTCCGACAGTGCAGCACTCCCTCAGTACTGCCCCTCCGACAGTGCAGCACTCCCTCAGTAATGCCCCACCGACAGTGCAGCGTTCTCTCATTACTGCCCCTCCGGCAGTGCAGCTCTCCCTCAGTACTGCCCCGCTGACAGTGCAGCGCTCCCTCAGTACTGCCCCTCCGACAGTGGAGCGCTCCCTCATCACTGCCCCTCCGACAGTGCAGCGCTCCCGCACCACTGCCCCTCTGACAGTCCAACGCTCCCTCAGTACTGCCCCTCCGACAGTGCGGCGCTCCCACAGTACTGCCCCTCCGACAGTGCAGCGCTCCCTCAGTACTGCCACTCCGACAGTCCAGCAGTCCCTCAGTATTGCCCCTCCGACAGTGCAGCGTTCCCTCAGTACTGACCCTCCGGCAGCACAGCGCTCCCTCAGTACTGCCCCTCCAACAGGGCGGCGCTCCCTCAGTACTGCCCCTCCGACAGTGCGGCGTTCCCTCAGTACTGCCCCTCCGATACTGCAGCACTCCCTCAGTACTGCCCCTCCGACACTGCAGCGCTCCCTCAGTACTGCCCTTCCGACACTGCGGCGCTCCCTCAGTACTGCCCCTCCGACAGTCCAGCGCTCCCTCCCCAAAGCCCCTCCGATAGTGCAGCTTTCCCTCAGTAATGCCCCACCGACAGTGCAGCGTTCTCTCATTACTGCCCCTCCGGCAGTGCAGCTCTCCCTCAGTACTGCCCCGCTGACAGTGCAGCGCTCCCTCAGTACTGCCCCTCCGACAGTGCAGCGCTCCCTCATCACTGCCCCTCCGACAGTGCAGCGCTCCCGCACCACTGCCCCTCTGACAGTCCAACGCTCCCTCAGTACTGCCCCTCCGACAGTGCGGCGCTCCCACAGTACTGCCCCTCCGACAGTGCAGCGCTCCCTCAGTACTGCCACTCCGACAGTCCAGCAGTCCCTCATATTGCCCCTCCGACAGTGCAGCGTTCCCTCAGTACTGACCCTCCGGCAGCACAGCGCTCCCTCAGTACTGCCCCTCCAACAGTGCGGCGTTCCCTCAGTACTGCCCCTCCGATACTGCAGCACTCCCTCAGTACTGCCCCTCCGACACTGCAGCGCTCCCTCAGTACTGCCCCTCCGACAATCCAGCGCTCCCTCAGTACTGCCCCTCCGACAGTGCAGCGCTACCTCATCACTGCCCCTCCGACAATCCAGCGCTCCCTCAGTACACCCCCTCCGACACTGCAGCACTCCCTCAGTACAGCCCCTCCGACAGTTCAGCGCTCCCTCAGTACTGCCCCTCCTACAGTGCAGCGCTCCCTCAGTACTGCCCCTCCGACAGTGCGGCGCTCCCTCAGTACTGCCCCTCCGACAGTGCGGCGCTCCCACAATACAGTCCCTCCGACAGTGGTCGCTCCCGCAACACTGCCCCTCCGACAGTCCAGCGCTCCCTCAGTACTGCCCTTCCGACACTGCGGCGCTCCCTCAGTCCTGCCCCTCCGACAGTCCAGCGCTCCCTCCCCAAAGCCCCTCCGATAGTGCAGCTTTCCCTCAGTACTGCCCCTCCGACAGTGCAGCACTCCCTCAGTAATGCAACACCGACAGTGCAGGGTTCTCTCAGTACTGCCCCTCCGACAGTGCAGCGCTCCCTCAGTACTGCCGCTCTGACAGTGCAGCACTCCCTCAGTACTGCCCCTCCGACAGTGCAGCACTCCCTCAGTAATGCCCCACCGACAGTGCAGCGTTCTCTCATTACTGCCCCTCCGACAGTACAGCGCTCCCTCAGTACTGCCCCTTTGACAGTGCGGCGCTCCCTCATCACTGCCCCTCCGACAATCCAGCGCTCCCTCAGTACTGCCCCTCCGACAGTGCAGCGCTCCCTCAGTAATGCCCCTCCGACAGTGCAGCACTCCCTCAGTAATGTCCCACCGACAGTGCAGCTCTCCCTCAGTACTGCTCCTCCTACAGTGCAGCGCTCCCTCAGCACTGCCTGTCCAACAGTGCAGCACTCCCTCACCCCTGCCCCTCCGACAGTGCAGCACTCCCTCAGTAATGCCCCACCGACAGTGCAGCTTTCTCTCAGTACTGCCCCTCCGACAGTGCAGCGCTCCCTCAGTACTGCCGCTCCGACAGTGCAGCACTCCCTCAGTACTGCCCCTCCGACAGTGCATCACTCCCTCAGTAATGCCCCACCGACAGTGCAGCGTTCTCTCATTACTGCCCCTCCGGCAGTGCAGCGCTCTCTCAGTACTGTCCCTCCGAAAGTGCAGCACTCCCTCAGTACTACCCCTCCGACACTGCAGCACTCCCTCAGTACTGCCTCTCCGACAGAACAGCACTCCCTTACCCCTGCCCCTCCGATAGTGCAGCTCTCCCTCAGTACTGCCCCGCCGACAGTGCAGCGCTCCCTCAGTACTGCCCCTCCGACAGTGGAGCGCTCCCTCATCACTGCCCCTCCGACAGTGCAGCGCTCCCGCACCACTGCCCCTCTGACAGTCCAACGCTCCCTCAGTACTGAACCTCCGGCAGTACAGCGCTCCCTCAGTACTGCCCCTCCAACAGGGCGGCGCTCCCTCAGTACTGCCCCTCCGACAGTGCGGCGTTCCCTCAGTACTGCCCCTCCGATACTGCAGCACTCCCTCAGTACTGCCCCTCCGACACTGCAGCGCTCCCTCAGTAATACCCCACCGACAGTGCAGCTCTACTTCAGTACTGCTCCTCCGAAGGTGCAGCGCTCCCTCAGTACAGTCCCTCCGACAGTGCAGCGCTCCCTCAGTACTGCCACTCCGACAGAACAGCACTCCCTTAGTACTGCCCCTCCGACAGAGCGGCGCTCCCTCAGTACTGCCCCTCCGATAGTCATGCGCTCCCTAACCCCTGCCCCTCCGATAGTGCAGCTCTCCCTCAGTACTGCCCCCCCGACAGTGCAGCACTCCCTCAGTACTGCCCCTCCGACAGTGCAGCGCTCCCTCAGTTCTGCCCCTCCGACAGTGCGGCGCTCCCTCAGTACTGCACCCCCGACAGTGCAGCGCTTCCTCAGTACTGCCCCTCCGACAGTGCGGCGCTCCCTCAGTACTGCCCCTCCCAATGTGCAGAGCTCCCTCAGTACTTCCCCTCCGACAGGGCAGCGCTCCCTCAGTACTGCCCCTCCGAAAGTGCAGCGCTCACTCAGTACTGCCCCTCCGACAGTGCGGCGCTCCCTCAGTACTGCCCCTCCGACAGTGCAGCACTCCCTCAGTACTACCCCTCAGACACTGCAGCACTCCCTCAGCACTGCCCCTCCGACAGTGCAGCACTCCCTCAGTACTACCCCTCCGACACTGCAGCTCTCCCTCAGTACCACCCCCCCGACAGTGCAGTGCTCCCTCAGTACTGTCCCTCCGACAGTGCCGCGCTGCCTCAGTACCGCATCCCTCACAGTGCAGCGCTCCCTCAGTACTGCCCCTCCGACAGGGCGGCCCTCCCTCAGTACCGCCCCTCCGAAAGTGCAGCGCTCCCTCAGTACTGCCCCTCCGACAGTGCGGCACTCCCTCAGTACTGCCCCACTGACAGTGCAGCACTCCCTCAGTACTACCCCTCCGACAGTGCGGCGCTCCCTCACCATTGCCCCTCCAACAGTCCAGCACTCCCTCAGTACCGCCCCTCCGAAAGTGCAGCGCTCCCTCAGTACTGCCCCTCCGACAGTGCGGCACTCCCTCAGTACTGCCCCTCTGACAGTACGGCGCTCCCTCAGTACTGCCCCTCTGACAGTGCGGCACTCCCTCAGTACTGCCCCTCTGACAGTGCAGCATTCCCTCAGTACTACCCCTCCGACAGGGGGGCGCTCCCTCAGTACTGCCCCTCTGACAGGGCGGCCCTCCCTCAGTACTGCCCCTCCGACAGGGGGGCGCTCCCTCAGTATTGCCCCTCCGACAGTGCGGCGCTCCCTCAGTACTGCCCCTCTGACAGTGCGGCACTCCCTCAGTACTGCCCCTCTGACAGTGCTGCGCTCCCTCAGTACTGCCCCTCCGACAGTGCGGCGCTCCCTCAGTACTGCCCCTCCGACACTACGGCGCTCTCTCAGTACTGCCCCTCCGACAGTCCAGCGCTCCCTCCCCACTGCCCCTCCGATAGTGCAGCTCTCCCTCAGTACTGCTCTTCGACAGGGCAGCGCTCCCTAAGTACTGCCCCTCCGACAGTGCAGCGCTCCCTCAGTACTGCCCCTCCGACAGTGCGGCGCTCCCTCAGTCCTGCTCCTCCGACAGGGCAGCGCTCCCTCAGTACTGCCCCTCCGACAGTGCAGCGCTCACTCAGTACTGCCCCTCCGAAAGGGCGGCGCTCCCTCAGTACTGCCCCTCCGACAGTGCGGCGCTCCATCAGTACTGCTCCTCTGACAGGGTAGCGCTCCCTCAGTACTGCCCCTCTGACAGTGCAGCGCTCACTCAGTACTGCCCCTCCGACAGTGCGGCGCTCCCTCAGTACTGCCCCTCCGACAGTATAGCGCTCCCTCAGTACTGTCCCTCCGACAGTGCAGCACTCCCTCAGTACTACCCCTCCGACACTGCAGCACTCCCGCAGTACTGCCCCTCCGACAGAACAGCACTCCCTCAGTACCGCCCCTCCGACAGTGCGGCGCTCCCTCAGTACTGCCCCTCCGATCGTCATGCGTTTCCTCACACCTGCCCCTCCGATAGTGCAGCTCTCCCTCAGTACTGCCCCCCCGACAGGGCAGCCCTCCCTCAGTACTGCCCCTCCGACAGAGCGGCCCTCCCTCAGTACTGCACCTCTGACAGTACGGCGCTCCCTCAGTACTGCCCCTCTGACAGTGCGGCACTCCCTCAGTACTGCCCCTCTGACAGTGCAGCATTCCCTCAGTACTACCCCTCCGACAGTGCGGTACTCCCTCAGTACTGCCGCTCTGACAGTGCTGCGCTCCCTCAGTACTGCCCCTCCGACACTGCGGCGCTCCCTCAGTACTGCCCCTCCGACAGGGCAGCGCTCCCTCAGTACTGCCCCTCCGACAGTGCAGCGCTCACTCAGTACTGCCCCTCCGACAGTGTGGCGCTCCCTCAGTACTGCCCCTCCGACAGTGCGGCGCTCCCTCAGTACTGCCCCTCCGACAGTGCAGCACTCCCTCAGTACTACCCTTCCGACACTGCAGCACTCCCTCAGTACTGCCCCTCCGACAGAACAGCACTCCCTCAGTACTGCCCCTCCGACAGAGCGGCGCTCCCTCAGTACTGCCCCTCCGACAGGGCAGCGCTCCCTCAGTACTGCCGCTCCGACACTGCGGCGCTTCCTCAGTACTGCCCCTCCGACAGTGCGGCGCTCCCTCAGTACTGCCCCTCCAACAGTGCAGCACTCCCTCAGTACTGCCCCTCCGACAGTGCCACGTTCCCTCAGTACCACCCCCCAGACAGTGCAGTGCTCCCTCAGTACTGCCCCTCCGACAGTGCCGCGCTGCCTCAGTGCCGCACCCCCCACAGTGCAGCGCTCCCTCAGTACTGCCCCTCCGACAGTGCAGCGCTCCCTCAGTACTGCCCCTCCGACAGTGCGGCACTCCCTCAGTACTGCCCCACTGACAGTGCAGCACTCACTCAGTACTACCCCTCCGACAGTGCGGCGCTCCCTCAGTACTGCCCCTCCGACAGTGCGGCACTCCCTCAGTACTGCCCCTCCGACAGTGCGACACTCCCTCAGTACTGCACCCCCGACAGTGCAGCGCTCACTCAGTACTGCTCCTCCGACAGTGCAGCGCTCCCTCATCACTGCCCCTCCGACAGTGCAGCACTCCCTCACCATTGCCCCTCCAACAGTCCAGCACTCCCTCAGTACTGCCCCTCCGACAGAACAGCACTCCCTCAGTCCTGCCCCTCCGACAGTGCGACGCTCCCTCAGTACAGCCCCTCCGATAGTCATGCGATCCCTCACCCCTGCCCATCCGATAGTGCAGCTCTCCCTCAGTACTGCACCCCCGACAGGGCAGCGCTCCCTCAGTACTGCCGCTCCGACAGTGCAGCGCTCCCTCAGTACTGCCCCTCCGACAGTGCGGTGCTCCCTCAGTACTGCCCCTCCGACAGGGCAGCGCTCCCTCAGTACTGCCCCTCCGACTCTGCGGCGCTCCCTCAGTACTGCCCCTCCGACAGTGCAGCTCTCCCTCAGTACTGCCCCTCCGACAGTGCGGCGCTCCCTCAGTACTGCACCCCTGACAGTGCAGCGCTCCCTCAGTACTGCCCCTCCGACAGTACGGCACTCCCTCAGTACTGCCCATCCGACAGTGGAGCGCTCCCTCATCACTGCCCCTCCGACGGTCCAGCACTCCCTCAGTACTGCCACTGCGACAGTGCGGCGCTCCCACAGTACTGCCCCTCTGACAGTGCAGCGCTCCCTCAGTACTGCCCCTCCGACAGTCCAGCACTCCCTCAGTACTGCCCCTCCGACAGTATAGCGCTCCCTCAGTACTGCCCCTCCGACAGGGCGGCGCTCACTCAGTACGGCCCCTCCGACAGTGCGGCGCTCCCTCAGTACTGGCCCTCCGACAGTGCAGCGTTCTCTCAGTTCAGCCCCTCCGACAGTGCGGCGCTCCCTCAGTACTGCCCCTCCGACAGTGCGGCACTCCCTCAGTACTGCCCCTCCGACAGTGCGACTTTCCCTCAGTACTGCCCCTCCGACAGTGCAGCACTCCCTGAGTGCTGCCCCTCCGATAGTGCAGCACTCCCTCAGTACTGCCCCTCCGACAGGGCAGCACTCCCTCAGTACTGCCCCTCCGACAGTGCAGCGCTCCCTCAGTAATGCCCCACCGACAGGGCAGCGTTCTCTCAGTACTGCCGCTCGTACAGTGCAGCGCTCCCTCAGTACTACCCCTCCGACACTGCAGCACTCCCTCAGTACTGCCCCTCCGACAGAACAGCACTCCCTCAGTACTGCCCCTCCGACAGAGCGGCACTCCCTCAGTACTGCCCCTCCGATAGTGCAGCACTCCCTCAGTACTGCCCACCCGACAGTGCAGCACTCCCTCAGTACTGCCCCTCCGACAGTGCATCAGTACCGTCCATCCGACAGTGCAGCGCTCCCACAGTGCTGCCCCTCCGACAGTGCTGCACTCCCTCAGTACTGCCCCTCCGACAGTCCAGCGCTCCCTCACCACTGCCCCTCCGAGAGTGCAGCTCTCCTTCATTACTGCCCCTCCGACAGACCAGCGCTTCCTCAGTACTGCCCCTCCGAAAGCGCAGCGCTCACTCAGTACTGCCCCTCCGACAGTGCGGCACTCCCTCAGTACTGCCCCTCCGACAGTGCGACGCTCCCTCAGTACTGCACCCCCGACAGTGCAGCGCTCACTCAGTACTGCTCCTCCGACAGTGCAGCGCTCCCTCATCAATGCCCCTCCGACAGTGCGGCACTCCCTCACCATTGCCCCTCCAACAGTCCAGCACTCCCTCAGTACTGCTCCTCCGACAGGGCAGCGCTCCCTCAGTACTGCCCCTCTGACAGTGCAGCGCTCACTCAGTACTGCCCCTCCGACAGTGCGGCGCTCCCTCAGTACTGCCCCTCCGACAGTATAGCGCTCCCTCAGTACTGTCCCTCCGACAGTGCAGCACTCCCTCAGTACTACCCCTCCGACACTGCAGCACTCCCTCAGTACTGCCCCTCCGACAGAACAGCACTCCCTCAGTACTGCCCATCCGACAGTGCGGCGCTCCCTCAGTACTGCCCCTCTGACCGTCATGCGTTTCCTCACACCTGCCCCTCCGATAGTGCAGCTCTCCCTCAGTACTGCCCCCCCGACAGGGCAGCCCTCCCTCAGTACTGCCCCTCCGACAGAGCGGCCCTCCCTCAGTACTGCCCCTCTGACAGTACGGCGCTCCCTCAGTACTGCCCCTCTGACAGTGCGGCACTCCCTCAGTACTGCCCCTCTGACAGTGCAGCATTCCCTCAGTACTACCCCTCCGACAGTGCGGTACTCCCTCAGTACTGCCCCTCTGACAGTGCTGCGCTCCCTCAGTACTGCCCCTCTGACAGTGCGGCGCTCCCTCAGTACTGCCCCTCCGACACTGCGGCGCTCCCTCAGTACTGCCCCTCTGACAGTCCAGCGCTCCCTCCCCACTGCCCCTCCGATAGTGCAGCTCTCCCTCAGTACTGCCCTTCGACATGGCAGCGCTCCCTCAGTACTGCCCCTCCGACAGTGCGGCGCTCCCTCAGTACTGCCCCTCCGACAGGGCAGCGCTCCCTCAGTACTGCCCCTCCGACAGTGCAGCGCTCACTCAGTACTGCCCCTCCGACAGTGCGGCGCTCCCTCAGTACTGCCCCTCCGACAGTGCGGCGCTCCCTCAGTACTGCCCCTCCGACAGTGCAGCACTCCCTCAGTACTACCCTTCCGACACTGCAGCACTCCCTCAGTACTGCCCCTCCGACAGAACAGCACTCCCTCAGTACTGCCCCTCCGACAGAGCGGCGCTCCCTCAGTACTGCCCCTCCGACAGGGCAGCGCTCCCTCAGTACTGCCGCTCCGACACTGCGGCGCTCCCTCAGTACTGCCCCTCCGACAGTGCGGCGCTCCCTCAGTACTGCCCCTCCAACAGTGCAGCACTCCCTCAGTACTGCCCCTCCGACAGTGCCACGCTCCCTCAGTACCACCCCCCAGACAGTGCAGTGCTCCCTCAGTACTGCCCCTCCGACAGTGCCGCGCTGCCTCAGTGCCGCACCCCCCACAGTGCAGCGCTCCCTCAGTACTGCCCCTCCGACAGTGCAGCGCTCCCTCAGTACTGCCCCTCCGACAGTGCGGCACTCCCTCAGTACTGCCCCACTGACAGTGCAGCACTCACTCAGTACTACCCCTCCGACAGTGCGGCGCTCCCTCAGTACTGCCCCTCCGACAGTGCGGCACTCCCTCAGTACTGCCCCTCCGACAGTGCGACACTCCCTCAGTACTGCACCCCCGACAGTGCAGCGCTCACTCAGTACTGCTCCTCCGACAGTGCAGCGCTCCCTCATCACTGCCCCTCCGACAGTGCAGCACTCCCTCACCATTGCCCCTCCAACAGTCCAGCACTCCCTCAGTACTGCCCCTCCGACAGAACAGCACTCCCTCAGTACTGCCCCTCCGACAGTGCGGCGCTCCCTCAGTACAGCCCCTCCGATAGTCATGCGCTCCCTCACCCCTGCCCATCCGATAGTGCAGCTCTCCCTCAGTACTGCACCCCCGACAGGGCAGCGCTCCCTCAGTACTGCCGCTCCGACAGTGCAGCGCTCCCTCAGTACTGCCCCTCCGACAGTGCGGTGCTCCCTCAGTACTGCCCCTCCGACAGGGCAGCGCTCCCTCAGTACTGCCCCTCCGACACTGCGGCGCTCCCTCAGTACTGCCCCTCCGACAGTGCAGCTCTCCCTCAGTACTGCCCCTCCGACAGTGCGGCGCTCCCTCAGTACTGCCCCTCCGACAGTATAGCGCTCCCTCAGTACTGTCCCTCCGACAGTGCAGCACTCCCTCAGTACTACCCCTCCGACACTGCAGCACTCCCTCAGTACTGCTCCTCCGACAGAACAGCACTCCCTCAGTACCGCCCCTCCGACAGTGCGGCGCTCCCTCAGTACTGCCCCTCCGATCGTCATGCGTTTCCTCACACCTGCCCCTCCGATAGTGCAGCTCTCCCTCAGTACTGCCCCCCCGACAGGGCAGCCCTCCCTCAGTACTGCCCCTCCGACAGAGCGGCCCTCCCTCAGTACTGCCCCTCTGACAGTACGGCGCTCCCTCAGTACTGCCCCTCTGACAGTGCGGCACTCCCTCAGTACTGCCCCTCTGACAGTGCAGCATTCCCTCAGTACTACCCCTCCGACAGTGCGGTACTCCCTCAGTACTGCCGCTCTGACAGTGCTGCGCTCCCTCAGTACTGCCCCTCTGACAGTGCGGCGCTCCCTCAGTACTGCCCCTCCGACACTGCGGCGCTCCCTCAGTACTGCCCCTCCGACAGGGCAGCGCTCCCTCAGTACTGCCCCTCCGACAGTGCAGCGCTCACTCAGTACTGCCCCTCCGACAGTGTGGCGCTCCCTCAGTACTGCCCCTCCGACAGTGCGGCGCTCCCTCAGTACTGCCCCTCCGACAGTGCAGCACTCCCTCAGTACTACCCTTCCGACACTGCAGCACTCCCTCAGTACTGCCCCTCCGACAGAACAGCACTCCCTCAGTACAGCCCCTCCGACAGAGCGGCGCTCCCTCAGTACTGCCCCTCCGACAGGGCAGCGCTCCCTCAGTACTGCCGCTCCGACACTGCGGCGCTCCCTCAGTACTGCCCCTCCGACAGTGCGGCGCTCCCTCAGTACTGCCCCTCCAACAGTGCAGCACTCCCTCAGTACTGCCCCTCCGACAGTGCCACGCTCCCTCAGTACCACCCCCCAGACAGTGCAGTGCTCCCTCAGTACTGCCCCTCCGACAGTGCCGCGCTGCCTCAGTGCCGCACCCCCCACAGTGCAGCGCTCCCTCAGTACTGCCCCTCCGACAGTGGAGCGCTCCCTCAGTACTGCCCCTCCGACAGTGCAGCTCTCCCTCAGTACTGCCCCTCCGACAGTGCGGCGCTCCCTCAGTACTGCACCCCTGACAGTGCAGCGCTCCCTCAGTACTGCCCCTCCGACAGTACGGCACTCCCTCAGTACTGCCCATCCGACAGTGGAGCGCTCCCTCATCACTGCCCCTCCGACAGTCCAGCACTCCCTCAGTACTGCCCCTCCGACAGTATAGCGCTCCCTCAGTACTGCCCCTCCGACAGGGCGGCGCTCACTCAGTACGGCCCCTCCGACAGTTCGGCGCTCCCTCAGTACTGGCCCTCCGACAGTGCAGCGTTCTCTCAGTTCAGCCCCTCCGACAGTGCGGCGCTCCCTCAGTACTGCCCCTCCGACAGTGCGGCACTCCCTCAGTACTGCCCCTCCGACAGTGCGACTTTCCCTCAGTACTGCCCCTCCGACAGTGCAGCACTCCCTGAGTGCTGCCCCTCCGACAGTGCAGCACTCCCTCTGTAATGCCCCACCGACAGTGCAGCGTTCTCTCAGTACTGCCCCTCCGACAGTGCAGCACTCCCTCAGTACTGCCCCTCCGACAGTGCAGCACTCCCTCAGTACTGCCCCTCCGACAGTGTAGCGCTCACTCAGAACTGCACTTGAATATCAGCCTGAATTCTTTTGC
>JASTWF010000409.1:421622-429765 GCA_030390025.1 Squalus acanthias
AACAGTGCTAACCACTATAATAACAACAGAAAACGCTGGAAAAACTCAGCAGGCCAGGCAGCATCCGTGGAGAGAGAAAGAGAGTTGACGTTTCAGGTCGATGACCTTTCATCAGAACTGGGAAGAGCTGGAAATCAAATAGATTTAAGGCCAGGGTAAAGCTGGGAAAAGGGGGAGGGGATAAAGGAACAAAGGAGGAGATGAAGAGACATTAAGAGACATTAAGAGATATGCAAGGCTGGAGGTGGTGTTAATGTGACAGATTAAGGCTGAATGAAGTGTGAAATCCACTGGCAGAATGGAGGACAGCTGCCAGCTTCTAGGAGGAAAAAAAAGGTGGGGGGGACAAATAAAAGGGTGGATAAAATAAAATATAAATGTGATTGGAGCTGAGGTTATGATCTAAAATTGTTGAACTCGATATTGAGTCCAGAGGGCTGTAGCGTGCCTAAACGAAAGATGAGGTGCTGTTCCTCGAGCTTACGCTGAGCTTCCGTGGAACAGTGTAATAGGCCGAGGACGGTGAGGTCAGAGTGGGAGTGAAGCGGTGAATTAAAGTGACAGGCCACCGGGAGCTCGGGGTCCCCCTTACGGACTGAACGGAGGTGTTCCACGAAGCGGTCACCCAATCTGCGTTTGGTCTCCCCAATGTAGAGGAGTCCACATCGTGAGCAGCGAATACAGTATACTAAATTGCAGGAAGTACAAGTAAATCGCTGTTTCACCTGGAAGGGGTGTTTGGGGCCCTGGACAGTGGGAAGAGGGGAGGTATAAGGGCATGTGTTGCATCTCCTGCGCGTGCACGGGAAGGTGCCGGGCGAAGGGGAAGGGGTGCTGGGGGTGGTAGAGGAGTGGACTAGGGTGTCGCGGAGGGAGCGGTCCCTGCGGAATGCTGAAAGGGGAGGTGAGGGGAAGATGTGTTTGGTGGTGGGATCACGCTGGAGGTGGCGGAAATGGCGGAGGATGATCCGTTGAATGTGGAGGCTGGTGGGGTGAAAAGTGAGGACAAGGGGAACCCTATCGTGGTTCCGGGAGGGAGGGGCAGGGGTGAGGGCAGATGTGCGGGAGATAGAACGGACACGGTCGAGGGCCGTGTCGACCACGGTAGAGGGGAATCCTCGGTTGAGGAAAAAGGAAGACATGTCAGAAGCACTGGTATGGAAGGTGGCATCATCAGAGCAGATGCGGCGGAGACGGAGAAACTGGGAGAATGGAATAGAGTCCTTACAGGAGGCGGGGTGGGAGGAAGTGTAGTCCAGGTAGCTGTGGGAGTCGGTGGGCTTGTAGTGAATGTTAGTCAATAACCTATCCCCAGAGATGGAGATGGAGAAGTCGAGGAAGGGAAGGGAAGAGTCGGAGATGGACCATGTGAAGGTGAGGGAAGGGTGGAAATTGGAAGCATAGTGAATGAAATGTTCTAGTTCAGGGCGAGAGCAGGAGACGGCACCGATACAGTCATCAATGTACCGGAAAAAGAGGTGAGGGAGGGGACCCGAGTAGGACTGGAACAAAGAGTGTTCCACATATCCCACGAAAAGGCAGGCATAGCTAGGACCCATGCGGGTACCCATAGCAACACCTTTAATTTGGAGGAAATGGGTAGAGTCAAAGGAGAAGTTGTTCAATGTGAGAACAAGTTCAGCCAGGCGGAGGAGGGTGGTGGTGGATGGGGACTGGTTGGGCCTCTGTTCAAGGAAGAAGCGGAGCGCCCTCAGGCCATCCTGGTGGGGAATGGAGGTGTAGAGGGATTGTACGTCCATAGTGAAGAGGAGACGGTTGGGGCCGGGAAACTGGAAACTGTTAAAATGGCGGAGGGCATCGGAAGAGTCGCGGATGTAGGTGGGAAGAGACTGGACAAGGGGAGAAAAAATAGAGTCGAGATAGGAAGAGATAAGTTCCGTGGGGCAAGAACAGGCTGAAACGATGGGTCTACCGGGGCAGTCCTGTTTGTGGATCTTGGGAAGGAGGTAGAAGCGGGCTGTGCGGGGTTGGGGAACTATGAGGTTGGCGGCCATGGGGGGAAGATCTCCAGAGGAGATGAGGTCAGTGACAGTCTTGGACACGGTGGCTTGATGTTCGGTAGTGGGGTCATGGTCCAGGTGGAGGTAGGAGGAGGTGTCAGAGAGTTGGCGTTCAACTTCCGCTAGGTAGAGGTCGGTTCGCCAAACAACAACAGCGCCACCCTTGTCAGCAGGTTTAATGACAATGTCAGGGTTGGATCGGAGAGAATGGAGTGCTGCAAGTTCAGAGGGAGGTAGGTTGGAGTGAGTGAGGGGAGCAGAGAAATTGAGCTGGCCGATGTCACGGCGGCAGTTAGCAATGAAAAGATCAAGAGAGGGTAAGAGGCCAGAGGGAGGGGTCCAGGTGGAACGAGAATTCTGAAAGCGGGAGAAAGGGTCAGCTGTGCGGGGGGAAGACTCCTGGCCAGAGAAGTGGGCACGGAGACGGAGGCGGCGGAAAAAGAGCTCAGCATCGTGCCGAGCTCGAAATTCATTGAGATGGGGGCGTAAGGGGATGAAGCTCAGGCCTTTGCTGAGGACTGATCGTTCGGAGTCAGAGAGGGGAAGGTCAGAGGGGATAGTGAAAACGCGGCAGGGGGTGAGATTGGGAGAAGGGGGGTCAGAGGAACCACTATGCTAACCACTATGCCACCGTGTTGCACACACACACACACACCAACACACACACACACCAACACACCAACACACACACACACACACACACACATACACCAACACACACACACATACACACCCACACACACACAAACACACCAACACATACACACCCACACACCAACACACACACACCAACACATACACACCCACACACACACACACCAACACACACACACACACCAACACACACACATACACACCAACACACTAAGGAGCATTTTCCCTTAGTAGAGGGGTCTATATCAAGGGGGCATAGATTCAAGGTAAAGGGCGGGAGGTTTAGAAGGGTTTTGAGAAAGAACCTTTTCACCCAGAGGGTGGTTGGAGTCTGGAACTCACTGCCTGAAAGGGTTGTGGAGACAGGAACCCTCACTACATTCAAGAAGCATTTGGATGAGCACTTGAAATGCCATAGCATACAAGGCTACGGACCAAATGCTGGAATATGGGATTAGATTAGACAGGGCTTGATGGCCGGCGCGGACACGATGGGCCGCAGGGCCTCTATCCGTGCTGTATAACTCTATGACACCAACGCACACACACACACCAACACACACACCAACACACACACACACATACACACCAACACACACACACACCAACGCACACACACACCAACACACACACCAACACACACACACACACACATACACACCAACACAGACACACACACACATACACACCAAAACACGCACATCCACACCAACACACACACACCAGCACACACACATACACACCAACACACACATACACAGACACACCAACACACACACACCAACACACACACATACACACCAACACACACATACACAAACACACCAGCACACACACACCAACACACACCAACACACACACACACCAACACACACACACACACCAACACACACACACACACCAACACACCAACACACACCAACACACACACACACAAACACACCAACACACACACACACCAACACACACACACCAACACACACACACACCAACACACCAACACACACCAACACACACACACACCAACACACACCTACACACACACACACATACACACCAACACACACACACACCAACACACACACATACACACCAACACACACCAACACACCAACACACACACACACCAACACACACACACATACACACCAACACACACACACACCAACACACCAACACACACGCCAACACACACACACACACCAACACACCAGCACACACACCAACACACACACACCAACACACCAACACACACACACACACACCAACACACACGCATACACACACCAACACACACCAATACACAAACAGCTACACCAACACACACACACACCAACACATACACACACCAACCACACGCACACACACCAACACACACCAACACACACCCACACCAACACACACACACACCAACACACACACACCAAAACACACACACCAACACACACCAACACACCAACACACACAAACACCAACACACACACACACACATACACACCAACACACACCAACACACACCAACACACACACCAACACACCAACACACACACACACCAACACACACACACACACACCAACACACACACACCAACACACCAACACACACACACAAACACACCAATACACACACACACCAACACACACACACAACAACACACCAACACACACCAACACACACACATACACACCAACACACACCAACACACACACCAACACACACACACACAGCAACACACCAACACAAACACACACACACACACACCAACACATACACACACCAACACACACACACACACCAACACACACCAACACACACACACACCAATACACACACACACCAACACACACACACACCAACACACACACACACCAACACACATACACACCAACGCACACCAACACACCAACCCACACAAACACCAACACACACACACACATTCACACCAACACACACCAACACACACACCAACACACCAACACACACACACACACCAACACACACACACCAACACACCAACACGCACACACACACACACCAACACACACGCATAGACACACCAACACACACCACTACACAAACACCTACACCAACACACACACACCAACACATACACACCAACACACACACACCAACACACACACACACCAACACACCAACACACACACACACACATACACACCAACACACACCAACACACACACACACACACCAACACACCAACACACACATACATACACACACCAACACACACACACACACCAACACACCAACACACACACACACCAACACACACACACATACACACCAACACACACACACACACCAGCACACACACACACACCAACACACCAACACACCAACACACACACACACCAACACACACACACACACACACACCAACACACACACACACCAACACGTACACACCAACACACCAACACACACACGCACACACCAACACACACACACCAACACACACACACACACATACACACCAACAATCACCAACACATACACACACACCAACACACCAACACACACACACACCAACACACACACACACCAACACATACACACCAACACACACACACACCAACACACACACACACATACACACCAACACACACACACACACCAACACACACACATACACACCAACACACTAAGGAGCATTTTCCCTTAGTAGAGGGGTCTATATCAAGGGGGCATAGATTCAAGGTAAAGGGCGGGAGGTTTAGAAGGGTTTTGAGAAAGAACCTTTTCACCCAGAGGGTGGTTGGAGTCTGGAACTCACTGCCTGAAAGGGTTGTGGAGACAGGAACCCTCACTACATTCAAGAAGCATTTGGATGAGCACTTGAAATGCCATAGCATACAAGGCTACGGACCAAATGCTGGAATATGGGATTAGATTAGACAGGGCTTGATGGCCGGCGCGGACACGATGGGCCGCAGGGCCTCTATCCGTGCTGTATAACTCTATGACACCAACGCACACACACACACCAACACACACACCAACACACACACACACATACACACCAACACACACACACACCAACGCACACACACACCAACACACACACACACACCAACACACACACACACACACACATACACACCAACACAGACACACACACACATACACACCAAAACACGCACATCCACACCAACACACACACACCAGCACACACACATACACACCAACACACACATACACAGACACACCAACACACACACACCAACACACACACATACACACCAACACACACATACACAAACACACCAGCACACACACACCAACACACACCAACACACACACACACCAACACACACACACACACCAACACACACACACACACCAACACACCAACACACACCAACACACACACACACAAACACACCAACACACACACACACCAACACACACACACCAACACACACACACACCAACACACCAACACACACCAACACACACACACACCAACACACACCTACACACACACACACATACACACCAACACACACCAACACACACACACACCAACACACACCAACACACCAACACACACACACACCAACACACACACACATACACACCAACACACACACACACCAACACACCAACACACACCAACACACACCAACACACACACACACACAGCAACACACCAACACACACACACGCCAACACACACACACACACACCAACACACCAGCACACACACCAACACACACACACCAACACACCAACACACACACACACACACCAACACACACGCATACACACACCAACACACACCAATACACAAACAGCTACACCAACACACACACACACCAACACATACACACACCAACACACACACACACACCAACACACACCAACACACACCCACACCAACACACACACACACCAACACACACACACCAAAACACACACACCAACACACACCAACACACCAACACACACAAACACCAACACACACACACACATACACACCAACACACACCAACACACACCAACACACACACCAACACACCAACACACACACACACACCAACACACACACACCAACACACCAACACACACACACACCAACACACACACACACACACCAACACACACCAACACACACACACACCAACACACCAACACACACACACAAACACACCAATACACACACACACCAACACACACACACAACAACACACCAACACACACCAACACACACACACATACACACCAACACACACACACACAGCAACACACCAACACAAACACACACACACACACACCAACACATACACACACCAACACACACACACACACCAACACACACCAACACACACACACACCAATACACACACACACCAACACACACACACACCAACACACACACACACCAACACACATACACACCAACGCACACCAACACACCAACCCACACAAACACCAACACACACACACATTCACACCAACACACACCAACACACACACCAACACACCAACACACACACACACACCAACACACACACACCAACACACCAACACACACACACACACACACACCAACACACACGCATAGACACACCAACACACACCAATACACAAACACCTACACCAACACACACACACCAACACATACACACCAACACACACACACCAACAGACACACACACCAACACACCAACACACACACACACACATACACACCAACACACACCAACACACACACACACAGCAACACACCAACACACACACATACATACACACACCAACACACACACACACACCAACACACCAACACACACACACACCAACACACACACCAACACACCAGCACACACACACACACCAGCACACACACACACACCAACACACCAACACACCAACACACACACACACCAACACACACACACACATACATACACACCAACACACACACACACACACACACCAACACACACACACACCAACACGTACACACCAACACACCAACACACACACACGCACACACCAACACACACACACACACACACCAACACACTAAGGAGCTTTTTCCCTTAGTAGAGGGGTCTATAACAAGGGGGCATAGATTCAAGGTAAAGGGCGGGAGGTTTAGAAGGGTTTTGAGAAAGAACTTTTTCACCCAGAGGGTGGTTGGAGTCTGGAACTCACTGCCTGAAAGGGTTGTGGAGACAGGAACCCTCACTACATTCAAGAAGCATTTGGATGAGCACTTGAAATGCCATAGCATACAAGGCTACGGACCAAATGCTGGAATATGGGATTAGATTAGACAGGGCTTGATGGCCGGCGCGGACACGATGGGCCGAAGGGCCTCTATCCGTGCTGTATAACTCTATGACACCAATGCACACACACACACCAACACACACACCAACGCACACACACACATACACACCAACACACACACACACCAACGCACACACACACCAACACACAC
>JASTWF010000041.1:0-98243 GCA_030390025.1 Squalus acanthias
AGAGACACTGAGGGATTGGAGATGGAGGAAGAGACACTGAGGGATTGGAGATGGAGGGAGAGACACTGAGGGATGGAGATGGAGGGAGAGACACTGAGGGATTGGAGATGAGGGAGAGACACTGAGGGATTGGAGATGGAGGAGAGACACTGAGGGATTGGAGATGGAGGGAGAGACACTGAGGGATTGGAGATGGAGGAATGGACACACTGAGGGATTGGAGATGGAGGGAGAGACACTGAGGGATTGGAGATGGAGGGAGAGACACTGAGGGATTGGAGATGGAGGGAGAGACACTGAGGGATTGGAAATGGAGGGAGAGACACTGAGGATTGGAGATGGAGGGATGGACACTGAGGGATTGGAGATGGAGGGAGAGACACTGAGTGAATGAAGATGGAGGGAGAGACACTTAGTGATTGGAGATGGAGGGAGATACACTGAGGATTGGAGATGGAGGAGAGACACTGAGGGATTGGAGATGGAGGAATGGACACACTGATGGATTGGAGATGGATGGTTCGACACTGAGGGATTGTAGATGGAGGAGAGACACTGAGGGATTGGAGATGGAGGAGAGTCCATGAGGGATTGGAGATGGAGGGAGAGACACTGAGGGATTGGAGATGGAGTAGAGACACTGAGGGATTGAGATGGAGGGTAGAGACACTGAGGGATTGGAGATGGAGGGAGAGACACTGAGGGATTCGAGATGGATACTGAGGGATTGGAAATGGAGGAGAGACACTGAGGGATTGGAGAAGGAGTGAGAGACACTGAGGGATTGGAGATGGAGGGAGAGACACTGAGGGTTTGGAGATGGAGAGAGCACTGAGGGATGGGAGATGGAGGAAGAGACACTGAGGATTGGAGATGGAGGAGAGACACTGAGGGATTGGAGATGGAGGGAGAGACACTGAGGGATTGGAGATGGAGGGAGAGACACTGAGGGATTGGAGATGGAGGAGAGACACTGAGGGATTGGAGATGGAGGAGAGACACTGAGGGAGATCTGGAGGGAGAGCCACTAGGGATGGAGATGAGAGAGACACTGAGGATTGGATGGAGGAGAGACACTGAGGGATTGGAGATGGAGGGAGAGACACTGAGGGATTGGAGATGGAGGAGAGTCAACTGAGGGATTGGAGATGGAGGGGAGAGACACTGAGGGATTGGAGATTGAGGGAGAGACACTGAGGGATTGGAGATGGGGAAGGACACTGAGGGATTGGAGATGGAGGGATAGACACTGAGGGATTGGAGGATGGGGAGAGACACTGAGGATTAACGATGGAGGAGAGACACTGAGGGATTGGAGATGGAGGGAGAGACACTGAGGGATTGGAGATGGAGGGAGAGACACTGAGGTATTGGAGATGGAGGAGAGACACTGAGGGATTGGAGATGGGGGAGAGAGCTGAGGGATTGGAGATGGAAGGAGAGACACTGAGGGATTGGAGATGTTGAGAGACACTGAGGGATTGGAGATGGAGGGAGAGACACTGAGGGATTGGAGATAGGGAGAGACACTGAGAATTGGAGATGGAGGGATGACACTGAGGGATTGGAGATGAGGGACAGACACTGAGATTGGAGATGGAGGAGAGACACTGAGGGAATGGAGATGGAGGGAGAGACACTGAGGGATTGGAATGGAGGAGAGACACTGAGGGATTGGAGATGGAGGAGAGACACTGAGGGATTGGAGATGAGGGATCGACACTGAGGGATTGGAGATGGAAGAGAGACACTGAGGATTGGAAATGGAGGAGAGACACTGAGGGATTGAGATGGTGGGAGAGACACTGAGGGATTGGAGATGGAGGGAGAGACACTGAGGGATTGGTGATGGAGGAGAGACACTGAGGGATTGGAGATGGAAGGAGAGACACTGAGGGATTGGAGATGGAGGAGAGACACTGAGGGATTGGAGATGGAGGGAGAGACACTGAGGGATTGGAGATGGAGGAATGGACACACTGAGGGATTGGAGATGGAGGGAGAGACACTGAGGGATTGGAGATGGAGGAGAGACACTGAGGGATTGGAGATGGAGGGAGAGACACTGAGGGATTGGAAATGGAGGGAGAGACACTGAGGGATTGGAGATGGAGAGATGGACACTGAGGGATTGGAGATGGAGGAGAGACACTGAGGGATTGGAGATGGAAGGAGAGACACTGAGTGAATGAAGATGGAGGAGAGACACTGAGTGATTGGAGATGGAGGGAGATACACTGAGGGATTGGAGATGGAGGAGAGACACTGAGGGTTTGGATATGGAGGGAGAGACGCTGAGGGATTGGAGATGGAGGGAGAGACACTGAGGGATTGGAGATGGAGGAGAAACACTGAGGGATTGGAGATGGAGAGAGAGACACTGAGGGATTGGAGATGGAGGGAGGGAGACACTGAGGGTTTGGAGATGGAGGGAGAGACACTGAGGGTTTGGAGATGGAGGGAGAGACACTGAGGGATTGGAGATGGAGGGAGAGACACTGAGGGATTGGAGATGGAGGGAGAAACACTGAGGGATTGAGATGGAGGAGGAGACACTGATGGATTGGAGATGGAGGGTTCGACACTGAGGGATTGTAGATGGAGGAGAGACACTGAGGGATTGGAGATGGAGGAGAGTCCATGAGGGATTGGTGATGGAGGGAGAGACACTGAGGGATTGGAGATGGAGTAGAGACACTGAGGGATTGGAGATGGAGGGTAGAGACACTGAGGGATTGGAGATGGAGGGAGAGACACTGAGGGATTCGAGATGGATACTGAGGGATTGGAGATGGAGGAGAGACACTGAGGGATTGGAGATGGAGGGAGAGACACTGAGGGATTGGAGATGGAGGGAGAGACACTGAGAGATTGGAGATGGAGGGAGAGACACTGAGGGATTGGAGATGGAGGGAGAGACACTGAGGGATTGGAGATAGAGGGAGAGACACTGAGGGACTGGAGATGGAGGAGAGACACTGAGGGATTGGAGATGGAGGAGAGACACTGAGGGATTGGAGATGGAGGGAGAGACACTGAGAGATGGGCGATGGAGGGAGAGACACTGAGGGATTGGAGATGGAGGGAGAGACACTGAGGGATTGGAGATGGAGGAGATACACTGAGGGATTGGAGATTGAGGGAGAGACACTGAGGGATTGGAGATGGAGGGAGAGACACTGAGGGATGGAGATGGAGGAAGAGACACTGAGGGATTGAAGATGGAGGGAGAGACACTGAGGGATTGGAGATGGAGGAGAGACACTGAGGGATTCGAGATGGATACTGAGGGATTGGAAATGGAGGAGAGACACTGAGGGATTGGAGAAGGAGTGAGAGACACTGAGGGATTGGAGATGGAGGGAGAGACACTGAGGGATTGGAGATGGAAGAGAGACACTGAGGGATTGGAGATGGAGGAGAGACACTGAGGGATTGGAGATGGAGGGAGAGACACTGAGGGATGGAGATGGAGGGAGAGACACTGAGGGATTGGAGATGGAGGGAGAGACACTGAGGGATTGGAGATGGAGGAGAGACACTGAGGGATTGGAGATGGAGGGAGAGACACTGAGGGATTGGAGATGGAGGAATGGACACACTGAGGGATTGGAGATGGAGGGAGAGACACTGAGGGATTGGAGATGGAGGGAGAGACACTGAGGGATTGGAGATGGAGGGAGAGACACTGAGGGATTGGAAATGGAGGGAGAGACACTGAGGGATTGGAGATGGAGAGATGGACACTGAGGGATTGGAGATGGAGGGAGAGACACTGAGTGAATGAAGATGGAGGGAGAGACACTGAGTGATTGGAGATGGAGGGAGATACACTGAGGGATTGGAGATGGAGGAGAGACACTGAGGGATTGGAGATGGAGGAATGGACACACTGATGGATTGGAAATGGATGGTTCGACACTGAGGGATTGTAGATGGAGGAGAGACACTGAGGGATTGGAGATGGAGGAGAGTCCATGAGGGATTGGAGATGGAGGGAGAGACACTGAGGGATTGGAGATGGAGTAGAGACACTGAGGGATTTGAGATGGAGGGTAGAGACACTGAGGGATTGGAGATGGAGGGAGAGACACTGAGGGATTCGAGATGGATACTGAGGTATTGGAAATGGAGGAGAGACACTGAGGGATTGGAGAAGGAGTGAGAGACACTGAGGGATTGGAGATGGAGGGAGAGACACTGAGGGTTTGGAGATGGAAGAGAGACACTGAGGGATTGGAGATGGAGGAAGAGACACTGAGGGATTGGAGATGGAAGAGAGACACTGAGGGATTGGAGATGGAGGGACAGACACTGAGGGATTGGAGATGGAGGGTAGAGACACTGAGGGATTGGAGATGGAGGAGAGACACTGAGGGATTGGAGATGGAAGAGAGACACTGAGGGATTGGAAATGGAGGAGAGACACTGAGGGATTGGAGATGGTGGGAGAGACACTGAGGGATTGGAGATGGAGGGAGAGACACTGAGGGATTGGAGATGGAGGAGAGTCACTGAGGGATTGGAGATGGAGGGAGAGACACTGAGGGATTGGAGATTCAGGGAGAGACACTGAGGGATTGGAGATGGAGGAAGAGACACTGAGGGATTGGAGATGGAGGGATCGACACTGAGGGATTGGAGATGGTGGAGAGACACTGAAGGATTGACGATGGAGGAGAGTCCATGAGGGATTGGAGATGGAGGGAGAGACACTGAGGGATTGGAGATGGAGGAGAGACACTGAGGTATTGGAGATGGAGGAGAGACACTGAGGGATTGGAGATGGAGGGAGAGAGCCTGAGGGATTGGAGATGGAAGGAGAGACACTGAGGGATTGGAGATGTTGGGAGAGACACTGAGGGATTGGAGATGGAGGGAGAGACACTGAGGGATTGGAGATAGGGAGAGACACTGAGAGATTGGAGATGGAGGGATGGACACTGAGGGATTGGAGATGGAGGGACAGACACTGAGGGATTGGAGATGGAGGAGAGACACTGAGGGAATGGAGATGGAGGGAGAGACACTGAGGGATTGGAGATGGAGGAGAGACACTGAGGGATTGGAGATGGAGGAGAGACACTGAGGGATTGGAGATGGAGGGATCGACACTGAGGGATTGGAGATGGAAGGAGAGACACTGAGGGATTGGAATGGAGGAGAGACACTGAGGGATTGGAGATGGTGGGAGAGACACTGAGGGATTGGAGATGGAGGGAGAGACACTGAGGGATTGGTGATGGAGGAGAGACACTGAGGGATTGGAGATGGAGGGAGAGACACTGAGGGATTGGAGATTCAGGGAGAGACACTGAGGGATTGGAGATGGAGGAAGAGACACTGAGGGATTGGAGATGGAGGGATCGACACTGAGGGATTGGAGATGGTGGAGAGACACTGAAGGATTGATGATGGAGGAGAGTCCATGAGGGATTGGAGATGGAGGGAGAGACACTGAGGGATTGGAGATGGAGGAGAGACACTGAGGTATTGGAGATGGAGGGAGAGACACTGAGGGATTGGAGATGGAGGGATGGACACTGAGGGATTGGAGATGGAGGGACAGACATTGAGGGATTGGAGATGGAGGAGATACACTGAGGGATTGGAGATGGAGGGAGAGACACTGAGGGATTGGAGATGGAGGAGAGACACTGAGGAATTGGAGATGGAGGAGAGACACTGAGGGATTGGAGATGGAGGGAGAGACACTGAGGGATTGGAGATTCAGGGAGAGACACTGAGGGATTGGAGATGGAGGGAGAGACACTGAGGGATTGGAGATGGAGGGAGAGACACTGAGGGATTGGAGATGGAGGGAGAGACACTGAGGGATTGGAGATGGAGGGAGAGACATTAAGGGACTGGAGATGGCGGAGAGAAACTGAGGGATGAGAGATGGAGGGAGAGACACTGAGGGATTGGAGATGGAGGGAGAGACACTGAGGTATTGGAAATGGAGGAGAGACACTGAGGGATTGGAGAAGGAGTGAGAGACACTGAGGGATTGGAGATGGAGGGAGAGACACTGAGGGTTTGGAGATGGAAGAGAGACACTGAGGGATGGGAGATGGAGGAAGAGACACTGAGGGATTGGAGATGGAAGAGAGACACTGAGGGATTGGAGATGGAGGGACAGACACTGAGGGATTGGAGATGGAGGGTAGAGACACTGAGGGATTGGAGATGGAGGAGAGACACTGAGGGATTGGAGATGGAAGAGAGACACTGAGGGATTGGAAATGGAGGAGAGACACTGAGGGATTGGAGATGGTGGGAGAGACACTGAGGGATTGGAGATGGAGGGAGAGACACTGAGGGATTGGAGATGGAGGAGAGTCACTGAGGGATTGGAGATGGAGGGAGAGACACTGAGGGATTGGAGATTCAGGGAGAGACACTGAGGGATTGGAGATGGAGGAAGAGACACTGAGGGATTGGAGATGGAGGGATCGACACTGAGGGATTGGAGATGGTGGAGAGACACTGAAGGATTGACGATGGAGGAGAGTCCATGAGGGATTGGAGATGGAGGGAGAGACACTGAGGGATTGGAGATGGAGGAGAGACACTGAGGTATTGGAGATGGAGGAGAGACACTGAGGGATTGGAGATGGAGGGAGAGAGCCTGAGGGATTGGAGATGGAAGGAGAGACACTGAGGGATTGGAGATGTTGGGAGAGACACTGAGGGATTGGAGATGGAGGGAGAGACACTGAGGGATTGGAGATAGGGAGAGACACTGAGAGATTGGAGATGGAGGGATGGACACTGAGGGATTGGAGATGGAGGGACAGACACTGAGGGATTGGAGATGGAGGAGAGACACTGAGGGAATGGAGATGGAGGGAGAGACACTGAGGGATTGGAGATGGAGGAGAGACACTGAGGGATTGGAGATGGAGGAGAGACACTGAGGGATTGGAGATGGAGGGATCGACACTGAGGGATTGGAGATGGAAGAGAGACACTGAGGGATTGGAAATGGAGGAGAGACACTGAGGGATTGGAGATGGTGGGAGAGACACTGAGGGATTGGAGATGGAGGAGAGACACTGAGGGATTGGTGATGGAGGAGAGACACTGAGGGATTGGAGATGGAAGGAGAGACACTGAGGGATTGGAGATGGAGGAGAGACACTGAGGGATTGGAGATGGAGGGAGAGACACTGAGGGATTGGAGATGGAGGAATGGACACACTGAGGGATTGGAGATGGAGGGAGAGACACTGAGGGATTGGAGATGGAGGGAGAGACACTGAGGGATTGGAGATGGAGGGAGAGACACTGAGGGATTGGAAATGGAGGGAGAGACACTGAGGGATTGGAGATGGAGAGATGGACACTGAGGGATTGGAGATGGAGGAGAGACACTGAGGGATTGGAGATGGAAGGAGAGACACTGAGTGAATGAAGATGGAGGGAGAGACACTGAGTGATTGGAGATGGAGGGAGATACACTGAGGGATTGGAGATGGAGGGAGAGACACTGAGGGATTGGAGATGGAGGGAGAGACACTGAGGGATTGGAGATGGAGGGATCGACACTGAGGGATTGGAGATGGTGGAGAGACACTGAAGGATTGACGATGGAGGAGAGTCCATGAGGGATTGGAGATGGAGGGAGAGACACTGAGGGATTGGAGATGGAGGAGAGACACTGAGGTATTGGAGATGGAGGGAGAGACACTGAGGGATTGGAGATGGAGGGATGGACACTGAGGGATTGGAGATGGAGGGACAGACATTGAGGGATTGGAGATGGAGGAGATACACTGAGGGATTGGAGATGGAGGGAGAGACACTGAGGGATTGGAGATGGAGAGAGACACTGAGGAATTGGAGATGGAGGAGAGACACTGAGGGATTGGAGATGGAGGGAGAGACACTGAGGGATTGGAGATTCAGGGAGAGACACTGAGGGATTGGAGATGGAGGGAGAGACACTGAGGGATTGGAGATGGAGGGAGAGACACTGAGGGATTGGAGATGGAGGGAGAGACACTGAGGGATTGGAGATGGAGGGAGAGACATTAAGGGACTGGAGATGGAGGAGAGACACTGAGGGATGGGAGATGGAGGGAGAGACACTGAGGGATTGGAGATGGAGGGAGAGACACTGAGAGATTGGCGATGGAGGGAGAGACACTGAGGGATTGGAGATGGAGGGAGAGACACTGAGGGATTGGAGATGGAGGGAGAGACACTGAGGGATGGAGATGGAGGGAGAGACACAGGGATTGGAGATGGAGGGAGAGACACTGAGGGATTGGAGATGGAGGAGAGACACTGAGGGATTGGAGATGGAGGGAGAGACACTGAGGGATTGGAGATGGAGGAATGGACACACTGAGGGATTGGAGATGGAGGGAGAGACACTGAGGGATTGGAGATGGAGGGAGAGACACTGAGGGATTGGAGATGGAGGGAGAGACACTGAGGGATTGGAAATGGAGGGAGAGACACTGAGGGATTGGAGATGGAGAGATGGACACTGAGGGATTGGAGATGGAGGAGAGACACTGAGGGATTGGAGATGGAAGGAGAGACACTGAGTGAATGAAGATGGAGGGAGAGACACTGAGTGATTGGAGATGGAGGGAGATACACTGAGGGATTGGAGATGGAGGAGAGACACTGAGGGTTTGGAGATGGAGGGAGAGACGCTGAGGGATTGGAGATGGAGGGATAGACACTGAGGGATTGGAGATGGAGGAGAGACACTGAGGGATTGGAGATGGAGAGAGAGACACTGAGGGATTGGAGATGGAGGGAGGGAGACACTGAGGGTTTGGAGATGGAGGGAGAGACACTGAGGGTTTGGAGATGGAGGGAGAGACACTGAGGGATTGGAGATGGAGGGAGAGACACTGAGGGATTGGAGATGGAGGGAGAGACACTGAGGGATTGGAGATGGAGGGTTCGACACTGAGGGATTGTAGATGGAGGAGAGACACTGAGGGATTGGAGATGGAGGAGAGTCCATGAGGGATTGGAGATGGAGGGAGAGACACTGAGGGATTGGAGATGGAGTAGAGACACTGAGGGATTGGAGATGGAGGGTAGAGACACTGAGGGATTGGAGATGGAGGGAGAGACACTGAGGGATTCGAGATGGATACTGAGGGATTGGAAATGGAGGAGAGACACTGAGGGATTGGAGAAGGAGTGAGAGACACTGAGGGATTGGAGATGGAGGGAGAGACACTGAGGGATTGGAGATGGAAGAGAGACACTGAGGGATTGGAGATGGAGGGAGAGACACTGAGGGATTGGAGATGGAGGGTAGAGACACTGAGGGATTGGAGATGGAGGAGAGACACTGAGGGATTGGAGATGGAAGAGAGACACTGAGGGATTGGAGATGGAGGGAGAGACACTGAGTGATTGGAGATGGAGGGAGAGACTCTGAGGGATTGGAGATGGAAGAGAGACACTGAGGGATTGGAAATGGAGGAGAGACACTGAGGGATTGGAGATGGTGGGAGAGACACTGAGGGATTGGAGATGGAGGGGAGTCACTGAGGGATGGAGATGGAGGGAGAGACACTGAGGGATTGGAGATTCAGGGAGAGACACTGAGGAATTGGAGATGGAGGAAGAGACACTGAGGGATTGGAGATGGAGGGAGAGACACTGAGGGATTGGAGATGGAGGAAGAGACACTGAGGGATTGGAGATGGAGGGATCGACACTGAGGGATTGGAGATGGTGGAGAGACACTGAAGGATTGACGATGGAGGAGAGTCCATGAGGGATTGGAGATGGAGGGAGAGACACTGAGGGATTGGAGATGGAGGAGAGACACTGAGGTATTGGAGATGGAGGAGAGACACTGAGGGATTGGAGATGGAGGGAGAGAGACTGAGGGATTGGAGATGGAAGGAGAGACACTGAGGGATTGGAGATGTTGGGAGAGACACTGAGGGATTGGAGATGGAGGGAGAGACACTGAGGGATTGGAGATAGGGAGAGACACTGAGAGATTGGAGATGGAGGGATGGACACTGAGGGATTGGAGATGGAGGGACAGACACTGAGGGATTGGAGATGGAGGAGAGACACTGAGGGAATGGAGATGGAGGGAGAGACACTGAGGGATTGGAGATGGAGGAGAGACACTGAGGGATTGGAGATGGAGGAGAGACACTGAGGGATTGGAGATGGAGGGAGAGACACTGAGGGAATGGAGATCGAGGGAGAGACACTGAGGGATTGGAGATGGAGGAGAGACACTGAGGGATTGGAGATTCAGGGAGAGACACTGAGGGATTGGAGATGGAGGGAGAGTTAGACCGAGGGATTGGAGATGCAGGGAAAGACACTGAGGGATTGGAGATTGAGGGAAGGCCACTGAGGGATTGGAGATGGAGGGAGAGACACTGAGGGATTGGAGATGGAGGGATAGACACTGAGGTATTGGAGATGGAGGGAGAGACACTGAGGGATTGGCGATGGAGGGATGGACACTGAGGTATTGGAGATGGAGAGAGGGACACTGAGGTATTGGAGATGGAGGGATGGACACTAAGGGATTGGAGATGGAGAGATGGACACTAAGGGATTGGAGATGGAGGGATTGATGATGGATTGGAGAATGGCGTTAGCCGAATTGAAGCGATGATGTTAAGACACTACACATGAAATCGATTGCTGTCATTGTTCCAATCTAAGAGCACCAACAAGGAAAGTCAGGGGTGTGAGAAGGCCCTTCGCGTAGTGAAGCTCATGGGTCGAGTTGCTGAACTGTCCCATCACAGCAACCACCCGGGAAGGAGCAGGTCTCCCTCAGCGGAGTTGGAGAGTCGCTTTCTTTTTCAGCCTCATCTGGTTGGAATTGTTGAACGTTCCCACTGCAAAGAGCAGAGTCGTTAACTGTGAAGGAATTCCGAATCTTCAGAGCCTATTTGAGTGAGATAGAGAAAGAAGCAACCAGGTTTAGATAAAAGGCCGAGCTTGTCACCTCGTCACAGTTGACCGCTGCTGCATAACCGCCATTTAACCTTCTGTTTTCTCTCCCCCTTTTTAAGAAAATATTTTCGTGTTTGATAGACATACTGTAAACCTCATCAACAAACAAAGGTGGCTGCAATTTCAAATATTGTGTGAAAAATTTTGGGATAATCCACAAGTCCTGCTCTCACTCCCTTCTAAAAATGGTTTAAACCCTTTGCGCTTCTGATCACCGCACGATCCCCACAAACGCTGGACTTACTCGCGGCGCACAGGAAGCTGCCGATGTGTCTATGTAGCGATAGGGCGAGGTCGGGGATGAGAATGGGCCTGTCAATGCTCGTCCGCCTGCCACCACCAACACACCCAGTCCGCCGGCCAACTGCATTTCAATCTGCCCCAGTGTCTTCAACTCCACCCACCACCCCCCCCCGCTCCGTGACCTGATAGATTATTCCCATTGGGTGAAGACATCGGGAGTGAATTTTCGCGAGGATTCTCCTGTTCGTCTGTCGTAGCGTTGGTGGAAAGCCCGGAGAAACGGTGTAAACTAACCTACAGCAGGAGAATCCACATTGAAGTTCATCCCCATTCATACTGACCCTGCTCACCTTCAACTAATGCGCTTGTCTTATCGATTACATTCATCTGCTCACCCTTCACTCCAAACTCTTAAAGGCTTCTTTCTTCAGAACTCGCCCTCTTTACACTAGGGCAGACATTATTGCTTCCGATGCTCGCCCACTCTTCCTGTAATATTACTTAACCCAAGTGAGTGCTTCTAATAGCCCTCTACTGTCAGATTGCAGGCTCACTGAAATGCAGTCCCGGGTTAGATACACTGGCCACCCAGGCTCCTTTACCAGATAATCGGTCATTTTACCAAGGGTAACAGAAGCCATTAGAATATAAGAGAAGTCAGGACAAGGAAAGTAGTCAGCTCATTGAAGTCCATCCCTCTAGTCCCCTAACTCTCTTAAAAAAGCCCATCCCTCTAGTCCCCTAATACACTCATTGAAGCCCATCCCCCTAGTCCCCTAACTCTCCCATCAAAGCCCACCCCTCTAGACTCCTAACTCTCCCATCAAAGCCCATCCCTCTGGTCCCCTAACTCTCCCATCAAAGCCCATCCCTCTAGACTCCTAACTCTCCCATCAAAGCCCATCCCTCTGGTCCCCTAACTCTCCCATCAAAGCCCATCCCTCTGGTCCCCTAACTCTCCCATCAAAGCCCACCCCTCTAGTCCCCTAATTCTCCCATCGAATTCCATCCCTCTAGGACCCCAACTCTCCCATCAAAGCCCATTCCTCTAGTCCCCTAATTCTCCCATAGAAACATAGAAAAATAGGAGCAGGAGTAGGCCATTCAGCCCTTCGAGCCTGCTCTGCTATTCAATATGATCATGGCTGATCCTCTATCTCAATATCATATTCCCGCTCTCTCCCCATACCCCTTGATGCCTTTTGTGACATCAAAGCCCATCCCTCTAGTCCCCTAACTCTCCCATTGAAGCCCATCCCTCTAGTCCCCTAACTCTCCCATTGAAGCCCATCCCTTGAGTCCCCTAACTCACCCATCGAAGCCCATCCCTCTAGTCCCCTAACTCTCCCATTGAAGCCCATCCCTCTAGTCCCCTAACTCTCCCATTGAAGCCCATCCCTCTAGTCCCCTAACTCTCCCATCAAAGCCCATCCCTCTAGTCCCCTAACTCTCCCATTGAAGCCCATCCCTCTAGTCCCCTAACTCTCCAATCAAAGCCCATCCCTCTAGTCCCCTAACTCTCCCATTGAAGCCCATCCCTCTAGTACTGTACCTCGTCCATCGGAGCCCATCTCTCTGCTTCTTTAGCCCCCTCAAAGCCTATCCCCCTTCACTCTTCCATGGAGTCCATCCCTCGAGTCCCCTAACTCTCCCATCGATGTCCATCCATCTATTCCCCTAACACGCTCATCGAAAACCCATTCATCTAGTCCCTGAGCTCTCTCAGTAAAGCCCTCCCTCTAGTCTCCTAACTGTCCCATCGAAACCCATCCTTCTAGTACCCTGACTCCCTCATTGAAGGCCATCCCTCTAGTCCCCTCACTCTTCCGATGAAGCTCATCCCTCTAGTGCCCAATTCCTTTACTCTCTGGGTGAAGAAGTTTCTGCTCAATTCCCCATTGGATTTATTAGTGACTATCTTATATTGATGGCCCCTAGTTCTGGTCTCCCCCACAAGTGGAAACATCTTCTCTACGTCTACCCTATCGAACCCCTTCATAATCTTAAAGACCTCGATCAGGTCACCCCTCAGCCTTCTCTTTTCTAGAGACAAGAGTCCCAGCCCGTTCAGCCTTTCCCGATAGGTGGAAGTTCGCAATTCCTTGTAAATCTATTTGTGGTGAATGTGAGGAGATCGAGTACTGTGAACAATTCTAAGGTCCTTTTGATTGTTGATTGGAGAGCACTGGGCCCAGGGCATGTGGATTTGATTTTGGAGTCCGACATATTGGCTTAACCAAAGCAGTGTCTGCAGTTAAAGTAATACCACTGCTGTGTATTGACTGTAAATATGTGTGTTCTGAAAATGAATTTTCGTCCTTTTTTTGTGAAGGGAAAGGGGCTTTTTAAAAAAAAAGATTTCTAAACACGAACTTAGCCGGGGGGTGGCGGGGGGGTGGGGTAAGCAATTTGGGGACTTTCTAACTAGTGCCAGCAAGGGGAAAGTCAGCCAGGGTTCCTGTGCCTGATTGCTATCTGCGGTACTCCCCTGATGGAAGGTGCATGTGTGTGTGTGTCTGTGAGCGTGCACGCGTGTGTGTGTGTGTGTATACGTGCATGCAGGTTTAGGAGGGTGGGGGGGGCTGGCGGTTGAGCACGCAGTCGGGTGAGGACAGGATTCGGCTCATCTGTGATGCCCTCCAGAGTCAAATAGCCGGCCCACCATCTGGGCTCACGCACCCTGTTGGGTGCCCGGGTGAGGTAGCAGAGGGCTGCGCGTGGCCCCCGGAGGCCAGAGCAAAGGTTACCACCTTCAGGAGAGGAGACAGGGTGGGCGGGGGGGAGGAGACAGGGTCGATCCGGAGCAAATACAAAGGGGGTGATTTTGCCAATGGGGACGCGATGGAGGCGGGACTGCTGCTTGTGGGGTTTTAGCCCCGCCTCCATCGACGTCCGGCCAATCCACGCTATTTTCCCTTGATTGACCTTGTTAAGCCCACCCTAACGGGCTTAGCAGGCTAATTAAGGGGAAGCAGGTGACAGAGAACGTCAGCGTATGACGTTTCATCTGTCAAAAATTTTTGATGGATGCATTATCATCGTTTGACAGCTCTGTGAAACTGTCAAACACTGACATTCTCTGTTTTCTGATGAGTTCTTGAATTCAAGACTCAACAAACCTACTTCCTGAGCAGAAAGCAGATGGTTGTTGCATCGGAGAATGCAGCAGCCATTCTGTCATCTCTGCGTGGAGATGCTGGAGCCTCCGCATCCCCAACGATTGAAGCCTGCAGGAAGAAACAAAGGTAAGGAAACTTTTTCCAACACTTTCCCCTCACCTCACATACTTACCTCTCCACACTTGCACCCATCACTCACCTCCACAGCGCACTTTTCGACCCCCGCAGACCCACTGCTCGCCTCGCTGACCCTGGCAGGGTTTCCCGACGTCGGGAAGCCCGCACTTGTGTTGGAAAAATGGGGATAATCCTCTTAACTGCCTGGTACCCGCTCCCAGTTTCTTCCATTTTCCTGTCAGTCCCGCCTTCATACCCGCCTCCCCAGGGCTGGGAAAATCACGCCCAAAGTGTGAGAAGGCCAAAAATTGGCACCCAATGCCTCGGGAAGGTAGGTCAATGAGAGATTCACCTCACCCGAGCGTCCGTTTTGTTAAAGTGCATCGGCTGACTTTAAGAACATAAGCACATAAGCACATAGGAGCAGGAGTCGGCCATACGGACCCTCGAGCCTGCTCCGCCATTCAATGAGATCATGGCTGATCTTCGACCTCAACTCCGCCTTCCCGCCCGATCTCCATATCCTTAGAGTCCGAAAATCTATCCATCTCAGCCTTGAATATACTCAACGACCGAGCCTCTGGGGTCGAGAATTCCAAAGATTCACCACCCTCTGAGTGAAGAAATTCCTCCTCATCTCAGTCCTAAATGGCCGAGCCCCTTATCCTGAGACTGTGACCCCTTAGTTCTTAATGTGGAGATGCCGGTGTTGGACTGGGGTGGACAAAAGTGAGAAGTCGCACAACACCAGGTTATAGTCCAACAGCTTTATTTGAAATCACAAGCTTTCGGAGCGCTGCTCCTTCGTCAGGTGAAGTGAAGAGATGCATATAGGCACAGCATATATAGTCAGAGAACACTGCCAGGTGATTACAGTTAATCTTTCTAACTGCCCTTTATCTGGCAGTGTTCTCTGACTATATATGCTGTGCCTATATGCATCTCTTCACTTCACCTGACGAAGGAGCAGCGCTCCGAAAGCTTGTGATTTCAAATAAAACTGTTGGACTATAACCTGGTGTTGTGCGACTTCTCACTTTTCTCCCCTTAGTTCTTGACTCCGCAGCCAGGAGGAAACAACCTGAAACCTAAAACAGAAATAGACAGTTTCCTAGAAGTAAAGGGAATTAAGGGTTACGGGGAGCGGGCAGGAAATTGGACATGAGTCTAGGTTCGGATCGGTCACGGCCCTGTGGGTAGCGTAGCGGGCCCAGGGGCCGTGTAGCCTGGTCCTGCTCCTATTTCGTGTGTCCAATTCTGTTAGGTTCAGGGGATGGTTCTGTGATAGTAGATTGGCGGTTAGGATCAGGTCAGCCATGATCTTATTGAATGGCGGAGCAGGCTCGAGGGGCCAATTGGCCGACTCCTGCTCCTATTTCTTATGTTCTTATGTTCTCTCAGCATCTACCCTGTCAGTCCAACTCAGAATTTTATACGTTTCAATGAGATCACCTCTCATTCTTCTAAACTCCAGAGAGTATCGGCCCATTCTACTCAATCTCTCACAGGACAGCCCTCTCATCCCAGGAATCAATCTAGTGAAGCTTTGTTGACACCGCCTCCAAGGTAAGTATGTCCTTCCTCAGCTAAGGAGACCCCAAGTGATGTGGCCCGCGATTCTCGATATAAATTTTCCCCATCTGGGGAGAAACAGTTGCTCTGAGCTTCCAACTGCAGGCTTTAAGGAAGGCAGCAATTCCGCAGCACTAGCTCCCGCCCGGTGTCGGTGCAATCCATTTGCCCAGGATTTCCCCGGGTGTAGCGCCGAGCGTTGAGGTCCCGCGGTATCCGGCACCCCGATCGGGAGTCCGCCGCTTGCCCCCGCAGAGCGGAGAAAGGCCGGGAATTCCCTAGCGCCGCGCTGGGCATTCCGACACAACTCCGCAACTCCTAATAACACAGTGTCCACTCAGCGGCCCCTCCTGTCGTTAAAGGGAACGATTCACTCCCGTCTGGTACTGTACGGCCCGTGTGTGTCTCAGTGTCAGCTCCTGTACATGTACAGTACACACAGCGGGTAAAAGGGAATGATTCAATCCTGTCTGGTACTGTACGGCCTGTGTGTGTCTCAGTGTCAGCTCCTGTACATGTACAGTACACACAGCGGGTAAAAGGGAACGATTCACTCCCGTCTGGTACTGTACGGCCCGTGTGTGTGTCTCAGTGTCAGCTCCTGTACATGTACAGCACACACAGCGGGTAAAAGGGAACGATTCACTCCCGTCTGGTACTGTATGGCCCGTGTGTGTCTCAGTGTCAGCTACTGTACATGTACAGCACACAGCGGGTAAAAGGGAACGATTCACTCCCGTCTGGTACTGTACGGCCCGTGTGTGTGCCTCAGTGACAGCTCCTGAACATGTACAGTACACAGCGGGTAAAAGGGAACGATTCACTCCCGTCTGGTACTGTACGGCCCATGTGTGTCTCAGTGTCAGCTCCTGTATATGTACAGTACACACAGCGGGTAAAAGGCAACGATTCACTCCCGTCTGGTACTGTACGGCCCGTGTGTGTCTCAGTGTCAGCTCCTGTACATTGTACAGCACACAGCGGGTAAAAGGGAACGATTCACTCCCATCTGGTGCTGTACGGCCCGTGTGTGTGCCTCAGTGACAGCTCCTGTACATGTACAGTACACACAGCGGGTAAAAGGCAACGATTCACTCCCGTCTGGTACTGTACGGCCCATGTGTGTCTCAGTGTCAGCTCCTGTATATGTACAGTACACACAGCGGGTAAAAGGGAATGATTCACTCCCGTCTGGTACTGTACGGCCCGTGTGTGTCTCAGTGTCAGCTCCTGTACATGTACAGTACACACAGCGGGTAAAAGGCAACGATTCACTCCCGTCTGGTACTGTACGGCCCGTGTGTGTCTCAGTGTCAGCTCCTGTACATTGTACAGCACACAGTGGGTAAAAGGGAACGATTCACTCCCGTCTGGTGCTGTACGGCCCGTGTGTGTGCCTCAGTGACAGCTCCTGTACATGTACAGTACACACAGCGGGTAAAAGGCAACGATTCACTCCCGTCTGGTACTGTACGGCCCGTGTGTGTCTCAGTGTCAGCTCCTGTACATTGTACAGTGCACACAGCGGGTAAAAGGGAACGATTCACTCCCGTCTGGTACTGTACAGCCCGTGTGTGTCTCAGTGTCAGCTCCTGCACATTATAAACTGGATATAATGCGCAATCAAGTCAAGAGCTCTGGAAAATTGGCGAATTCTTTGTTTTCATTCTGGAAGATAAAACTAAATTCTAATAAGTACTCGTTGATAGCACTGACCCTGCCGGCCCATCGCTCAGTGTGTAGAGTCCCAGCCTGGTGTACAACCGAGTAAGGGTAGGAGCTTCAATCCTCAGGCCGTCCTGAGCTGGCCCACCTGACAGGGGGCAACAACTGGGGGGCTCCAGAGTGGGCCGGGGGAGGGGAGGGGGCGTGGTTAGACCAACCAGTGCCTCGTTCCCCTGATCGCCAGCCCGTAAGCCCGGCAAAGCGGGCTGTGCCGGCGGAGGGCGGGATCAGGCTCGCCGGCGACGGACCCCACGGTCGAATAGACCGTCATAAATCAGAAATCCGGGGGGGGGGGGGGGGGGGGGGGTTGGGAGCGACGTTCCCGTCAAGCAGGCCGTTAAAGGGAGAGGAAGCAAATCCGCGTCCCCCTGGCTAAGGTGGGGGGGGGGGCGGGGAGGGCTTAACGATCGACTATTGGGAGGGGGCGAGGGCTTAAAAAAAGGACGAAAATTGAACTGTGAGACTCTCATTTCAACATCAAGCATTGTTTTTTAAAAAAAAAGAGAGCGAGAAGTAGTCTTGGAAATATGTAGCAAAAAAAAACGTGATTTTTTGCAGGACATTCTTATACAACTTTGTTTTGTAATTTTTTTTTCTTCATGCTCAAATCATGGGGCCAATTTGTTGATGTAAGTTGCCTGAATTACGTGAATATGCTATTTTATTTTTAAGAGAGACGATTTAGGATTCTTTATTTAAAAAGAGAAAACGAAACAGCTTTAAAAATTGATAAGAAAAAAAACAAAAATGTCTTTTTTTTTTGCTAGCGGAAATTTGATGTGTATCTTAAAACGCTTTTTTGAACGAGGAAATTGTACTGTATATAAAAAAAAAAGAACTAGTGTTAAACGAAAGAGTAAATTGACGTTCTTTCTCACTGAATGTTTTTTTTCTCTGCTGTCGAGACCAACAACACGGTGGCATAGTGGTTAGCACTGTTACCTCACAGCGCCAGGGACCCGGGTTCGAATCCGGCCTCGGGTGACTGTCTGTGTGGAGTTGGCACATTCTCCCCGTGTCTGCGTGGGTTTCCTCCGGGTGCTCTGGTTTAAACATAGAACAGTACAGGCCCTTCGGCCCTCGATGTTGTGCCGAGCATTGTCCGAAACCAAGATCAAGCTGTCCCGCTCCCTATCATTCTGGTGTGCTCCATGTGCTTATCCAATAACCGCTTGAAAGTTCCTAAAGTGTCCGACTCCACTATCACAGCAGGCAGTCCATTCCACACCCCAACCACTCTCTGAGTAAAGAATCTACCTCGGACATCCCTTCTATATCTCCCCCCATGCACCTTATAGTTATGCCCCCTTGTAACAGCTACATCCTCCCACAGTCCAAAGATGTGCGGGTTAGGTTGATTTGGCTCTGATAAATTGACCCTTAGTGTGTTAGGGGGGATTAAATACGTGGGGTTACGGGGATAGGGTGGGATATGTGTCGGTGCAGGCTCGATGGGCCTCTATCTGCACTGTGTGTGTGATTCTGTGTGACCTACCACCGCTTGATGCTGACACTCTGTTCCCCCTTCCTTCTGTCTCTTTTCTATCCTAGGAGGCGAGCTTATATTGCCCATTATCACGGAGGACGCGCTGGAGGTTCCTGCCATTGTCACCCGCTCGCCCTTCGTCCCCCCTCCCCCGACTTATGGCCCCTTCCTCACCGCGATCGAGACCACCAAGGAGTCGCTGACCCTGACCTCCAAGGTGGGGTCGCCTTGCCTCTTGGAGCAGGCCGATGACTGTGACGATGTGATGGTGGTGTCGGGCTACGGCTCGGGTGAGGTCTTCGATTCCAGCTTCCCGCCGACGGACGATGAAGACTTTTACGCCACTTTCCCCTTAGTGACGGACCGGGCCCTGTCGGGCGGGGTGGGGGGGGACCACCCCAAGATATCCAAGCCCAGGCTCTACCGGCCGGGCTCGGACGGGGTGACCTCGCCCCCCGACCTCCTCCTGGTCTCCTCCTCCTCCTCCTCCTCCTCCTCCCCGGACATGATCCGCAAGCTCCCGGCCGGCAAGCTCAACACCCGGGAGAACCCCCCTAGGCCCAACGCCCCCGTCCTGCCCCCGCTGCCCACCGCCGCCTCTGACCCCGCAGTAACCTCTGACCCCGATTTCCGCCCCCTCCCCACAGCTCACCCGACCGGCTCGCAGGCGGCAGGCGGCCCCCCGGGGGCGGTGGAGGTCATCCGGGAGTCCAGCAGCACCACCGGCATGGTGGTGGGCATCGTGGCGGCCGCCGCCCTCTGCATCCTCATCCTGCTCTACGCCATGTACAAGTACCGCAACCGGGACGAGGGCTCCTACCAGGTGGACCAGAGCCGCAACTACATCAGCAACTCGGCGCAGACCACCACCAACGGCGCCCTCGTCAAGGAGAAGCAGCAGGCCCCCACGGCGAAGAGTATGAACAAGAGCAAAAAGAACAAAGATAAAGAGTATTACGTCTGAAAAAGGCGGTAGGGTTAGGGGGTGTGTGTGTGGGGGAGGGGGGAGGAGGAGGAGGGGGAGGCGCGCTTTCATTTTTGTACAAAGAGAAACGCAAAGAAACTTTATTGCCGAGGCTTGGCCGGTGCGCGACTGAGCGCTCGGTCGCGAAGGAGCGACGACGGTTAAAGAACACCGGGACCGGGGGGCGGGGAGCATCGAGACTGACCCGAGTCGCCAATTTGCGTTTAGTTCGCTCGATCTCCTTTCACCTGACCATTGTGACCAGGAGTTCACGGGGTTAACGTGTGCGTGCGCGTGCGTGTGTGTGTGTGTGCGTGTGTGTGTGCGCGTGTGTGCGTGTGCGTGTGCGTGCGCGTGCGTGTGTTTTTTTCTTTCTCTTTACGGCCTGGTTTCCCATCCCGCTTGGAGAGATATTCGACTATTTCGAGGAAGAGCGAAGCACCTCGGGAAGAATTTTATTTTTTCCAATCTAGCGAACTGGAACCTTCTAATTATTGGACGCTCGACACCACCCTATCCCTCGCTCTCTCGCTCTCTCTCTCTCGCTCACACCAGAGGCCAAGTCGATCGGGTCTGCGGGTCGAGGAGATGCCTCCATCGGATCTACATCTGAACCAAGAAAGGACAAACACAATGATTGTTGCTTGGCTTCCTCTCCCCCCCTCGCCCAACGGCTCCTCCTCCTTGCCAAGGTGCTATCGTGGATTCTTTTCCGTGTTGAAACATGTGCTGATTCTTTTTTCTTAAATTTTTTTCCCCCTCCTGGGATTACAAAGAAGGACTCCAGGCGGGAACTACGAACCTGCTCTCTGGGAAGCGCGGATAAGGTTTAAGTTTCGGGACACAAAAAAAAAAAGCCGGGAAGGGGGAGGGGATTGAAAATAAATGAGCATCAGAACTTTTTCGAACTTTCCGAAGAAGAAGATCGAATTTCAAAAAATAAAAAAACAAATGGGTTTTTCTTTGAGAGGACGGCGTTTTGACCGGACGCCTCCGAGAAAGGACAACGGAAGCCAGAAAAAATGGCTTCCCTTTAAGATGGCCGCCTCCTTGACCTCCTCAAGACAGCGCCGTTACAGACAGAGAGCTGCGGCCAGAGGTCACAGCGCCGCTTCAGTCGAGGATTCGAGTTGTGGGGGGGGGTGGGGGAAACACTGTGTGCAAAGCAGTTCAGTTAGGGACTCTGTTAATATTCGAAACAACCCTCTCCGCCCCCCCCCAGCACCCTCCCAATCATGTGAAGAATGGATCCTGGCCCTGAAATAAAACATCCTGTTGGTTTTTAGGAGTGTGCAGATATTCCAATGTTTACCGAGTGATGAACCTTTCGATTTTACTTTTAATTCTTTCCACTGACTGTGTTGACTTGCATTTACTGTCTTGGCTGGTCGAAGGGATTTAGCACTGTCTATGACTCAGTGTATGTAACATTGTCTAATTGTACAGTATCTTCACTTGGTTCCTTTCCAGCTCTTACCTGTTTTGAATAATGACCTGCGAAACGTTCAAAAGCCCCACCCCTTCCCCCTCTCCCCCACCCCCAACCCCACAGCCCCCCATCTCCCTCCCCCCGCCGCCCCCGCCCACCAACCCACCCTACCCGCCAACCCCGCCCCAAAACTTTAAGCCGCGGAATTATTGCATTTGAAGAGGTTGGATCTCGGCCGGCGGAGCTTGGGAATGGTAAGGAAAGTAGCAGGTGGGTGGAGGGAGTCGAGATATCCAGCTTGTTTCGGACCCCCCTACGTGAGGGGAGGGGGGGGGTGCAACCGCTTGCTGATAAGGGGATCCCTCCCACCCCACTTCGTAGCGCCATCAATGTGAGAACCAAGTAGGCTCCCCCCCCCCCACCCCACCCCCAAGAGAAAAAATAATTTTGTGTGTCATCGCCCTCCCACACCTTGTGCATAATGCGGTTTGTTTTTTGAATATTGAGGCCATCGCTGCGTACACTGCCAGCGGCCTGGTGTTTGTGTCTGGTGCCCACTTGGGCCACGGGAGTTAAAGGAGTTTGTTTTCTATCATATACTGCCCCCCAGGTTATGAAACGGTTGATTGCCCTGTTGATACTGTGTGATATCATATATCTTCCTGTATTACTCAATGTTATTGTAAAGTGTTACTAGTGACTGCCTCAAATAAGTGTAAATCTACCAGAGGGAAATACAATTGATTATATACTTCGTACAGCCTGCGATTTCTTATTTTATTGTTATTTTACCATCTGAGAGAATCGTTACTACTTGACAACTAGCAGCTAACTAGCCCTGAACCAGTGTTGAATTGGCTCATCTCATAGTTCGCTCCCATGTCTGTGATTCCCCCACACACACAGTGATGGGTCGGGGATCTGTGTCTCTGATTCCCCCACACAATGATGGGACAGGGGTCTGTGTCTGTGATTCCCCCACACGCACACGGTGATGGGTCGGGGGTCTGTGTCTGTGATTCCCCCACACGCACACAGTGATGGGTCAGGGATCTGAGTCTGTGATTCCCCCACACACACAGTGATGGGACGGGGGTCTGTGTCTGTGATTCCCCCACACACACACACAGTGATGGGTCGGGGGTCTGTGTCTGTGATTCCCCCACACACACACAGTGATGGGTCAGGGGTCTGTGTCTGTGATTCCCCCACACACACACAGTGATGGGACGGGGGTCTGTGTCTCTGATTCCCCCACACAATGATGGGACAGGGGTCTGTGTCTGTGATTCCCCCACACACAAAGTGATGGGTCAGGGGTCTGTGTCTGTGATTCCCCCACACACAAAGTGATGGGTCGGGGATCTGTGTCTGTGATTCCCCCACACACACAGTGATGGGACGGGGGTCTGTGTCTGTGATTCCCCCACACGGTGATGGGACGGGGGTCTGTGTCTGTGATTCCCCCACACACACACAGTGATGGGTCAGGGAATCTGTGTCTGTGATTCCCCCACACACACAGTGATGGGTCGGGGATCTGTGTCTGTGATTCCCCCACACACACAGTGATGGGTCGGGGATCTGTGTCTGTGATTCCCCCACACACACAGTGATGGGTCAGGGAATCTGTGTCTGTGATTCCCCCACACACACAGTGATGGGTCGGGGATCTGTGTCTGTGATTCCCCCACACACACAGTGATGGGTCGGGGATCTGTGTCTGTGATTCCCCCACACACACAGTGATGGGACGGGGATCTGTGTCTGTGATTCCCCCACACACACAGTGATGGGACGGGGGTCTGTGTCTGTGATTCCCCCACACACACAGTGATGGGTTTGGGGGTCTGTGTCTGTGATTCCCCCACACACACAGTGATGGGTTTGGGGGTCTGTGTCTGTGATTCCCCCACACACACAGTGATGGGACAGGGGGTCAGTGTCTGTGATTCCCCCACACACACAGTGATGGGACGGGGGTCTGTGTCTGTGATTCCCCCACACACACACAGTAATGGGAAGGGGGTCTGTGTCTGTGATTCCCCCACACACACACAGTAATGGGAAGGGGGTCTGTGTCTGTGATTCCCCCACACACACAGTGATGGGACAGGGGTCTGTGGCTGTGATTCCCCCACACACACAGTGATGGGGCAGGGGTCTGTGTCTGTGATTCCCCCACACAAATATTCTCAGGCTCTCTCGGAGATCATGAGTGAATCCTGAGGGATATTCAAGTACTTTTTAAATGTGATGAGGGTTTCTGCCTCACCCACCCTTTCAGGCAGTGAGTTCCAGACCCCCACCACCCTCTGGGTGAAAAAAGTTCTCCTCAACTCCCCTCTAATCCTTCCACCAATTACTTTAAATCTATGCCCCCTGGTTATTGACCTCTCTGCTAAGGGAAATAGGTCCTTCCTATCCACTCTATCTAGTCCGCTCATAATTTTGTACACCTCAATTAAATCTCCCCTCAGCCTCCTCTGTTCCAAAGAATACAACCCCAGCCTCTCCAATCTTTCCTCATAGCTAAGATTCTCCAGTCCTGGCAGCATCCTCATAAACCTCCTCTGCACCCTCTCTAGTGCGATCACATCTTTCCTGTAATGTGGTGATCAGAACTGCACGCAGTATTCTAGCTGTGGCCTAACCAGTGTTTTGTCCAGTTCAAGCATAACCTCCCTGCTCTTATATTCTATGCCTCGGCTAATAAAGGGTTGAGGTCAGGCATCAAACGACAGGGTTACCTTTAGGAAGGGCATGCCCGCTGGATACCCCCTTGAGCAATGACATCCAATGCCAAGACAGGAAGGGTTGTCCATTGTACCTACATCTCAGTTGGTAAGTGCACTGCCCTGTGTGTGACAGAGCTATCGGGTCAGGAGGGTCCCTGGTTCAAACACACCCTGTTCTGTACTGAGTCAACTCATCTGAGGCTTTTTTGGTTAGGGAGGGAATTCCAGGATTTTGACCCAGCGACGATGAAGGAACGGTCGATATATTTCCAGGTCGGGATGGTGTGTGTGACTTGGAGGGGAACTGTGGAGGTGGTGGTCTTCCCATGCGCCTGCTGCCCTTGTCCTTCTAGGTGGTGGAGGTCGCGGGTTTGGGAGGTGCTGCCGAAGAAGCCTGTGGTGACCAGATCTCTGAGTTCTGCTCGCTCGTTTCTCGCCTCTGCACTCGCTGCATCACAGCTCGCTTCCTCAGCAAGCCCGACTCTAGTCTTTGGGGCCCGTATCACGGGTAAGGCACCTCCCGTTACTGCCAGCTCGCGGGGCCTCCACGCTCAGGCCTCCTGCCGCTCTTCGTCCTGATTGCAGTTGGCGGTTCGGGGCCCAGCTGTGTCTCCGAGCCTGGGCTCCTCGGGGGGCGAGCGTCCCAAGGCCTGGTCCTCAATCAGAGGCCTTCCCCACCCCCGCCGCGGAAAGCTTCGGGGTCCTGTTCGGTGATCCGGGCCTTCAGTCACGTGGGACTCTCCTCACTGCCCCGTGTGATGGAGAAGCTTTGGCCTGTAGCCAAAAATGGCGCCTGGTTGGAGAGGCGGTTGTGTACGGCGGGCGAGACTGCAATCCTTGGCGTCAGATGTCTCTCACGTTCAGGGTGTGAAAGGTCAAGCATCAAGCGAGACACTGTTGTTATTTTCAAAAGAATTGTACTTGACATTCAGACACGACGCTTTTAACGGAAATGAAGTAATATTTTCTCATGCAACCTTATCCTGGGGAGTACAGGTCAAGAAAGACAGACTCCCATTTCTCCAGCGCCTTTCACCACCTCAGGACGTCCCAAAGCGCTTTACAGCCAATGAAGTACTTTTTGAAGTGTAGTCACTGTTGTAATGTAGGAAACGCGGCAGCCAATTTGCGCACAGCAAGCTCCCGCAAACAGCAATGTGATAATGACCCAGATCATCTGTTTTAGTGATGTTGATTGAGGGATAAATATTGGCCCCAGGACACCGGGGAGAACTCCCCTGCTCTTCTTCCAATAGTGGCCGTGGGATCTTTTATGTCGACCTGAGAGAGCAGACGGGGCCTCGGTTTAACGTCTCATCTGAAAGACGGCACCTCCGACAGTGCAGCGTCCCTCAGTACTGCCCCTCCGACAGTGCGGCGCTCCCTCAGTACTGCCCCTCCGACAGTGCGGCACTCCCTCAGTACTGCCCCTCCGACAGTGCGGCGCTCCCTCAGTACTGCCCCTCCGACAGTGCGGCGCTCCCTCAGTACTGCCCCTCCGACAGTGCGGCACTCCCTCAGTACTGCCCCTCCGACAGTGCAGCTCTCCCTCAGTACTGGCCCTCCGACAGTGCGGCGCTCCCTCAGTACTGCCCCTCCGACAGTGCGGCGCTCCCTCAGTACCGCCCCTCCGACAGTGCGGCGCTCCCTCAGTACTGTCCCTCCGACAGTGCGGCGCTCCCTCAGTACCGCCCCTCCGACAGTGCGGCGCTCCCTCAGTACTGTCCCTCCGACAGTGCGGCGCTCCCTCAGTACCGCCCCTCCGACAGTGCGGCACTCCCTCAGTACTGCCCCTCCGACAGTGCGGCGCTCCCTCAGTACAGCACTGTCGGAGGGGCAGTACTGAGGGAGCCCCGCACTGTCGGAGGGGCAGTACTGAGGGAGCCCCGCACTGTCGGAGGGGCAGTACTGAGGGAGCACCGCACTGTCGGAGGGGCGGTACTGAGGGAGCACCGCACTGTCGGAGGGGCGGTACTGAGGGAGCGCCGCACTGTCGGAGGGGCAGTACTGAGGGAGCGCCGCACTATCGGAGTTGCCATCTTTCAGATGAGACATTAAACTGAGGCCCCGCCTGCCCTCTCAGTTGGCTATTAAAGATCCCATGGCAGTATTAGAAGAAGAGCAGGGGAGTTCATCTGGTGTCCTGACCAATAAGCAGATTATCTGGTCATTGCTGTTTGTGGGAGCTTGCTGTGCGCAAACTGGCTGCTGCGTTTCCAACATTACAACAGTGACTACACTTCAAAAATGTATTTCATTGGCTGTAAAGCGCTTTGGGACGTCCTGAGGTGGTGAAAGATGCTATATAAAGGCAGGTCTTGTTTCTTTTAAGGATTGTTACTGGGCTTAATAACCATCAATGGCTTGATGTTCTATCAGTTTCCAAGGTCCATCTTATCTTTAACCTTGTTTTTATCTCTTATTGTTAGCAGCAAGTGTCCTCTGAAAATTACACAGTCTTTCTCAAGGCAGCCTGGAGCAGTCGCAAGATCCACGATGCCTTTCGATCTTGGTCAAGTTGCCAATTATCCAGCATGCTGACTGATTTTGGTTAAACTCCCATAGTCCATTGGTGATTCGATACAAACGGTCCATTTCTTGATCGGCACCCCATCCACCACCTTAAACATTCACTCGCTCCACCACCGGCGCACCGTGGCTGCAGTGTGTACCGTCTTTCATGTTTAACAAATTTGCTGGAGTTCTTTGAGGATGTAACAAGTAGGGTGGACAAAGGTGAGCCAGTAGATGTGGTGTATTTGGATTTCCAGAAGGCATTCGATAAGGTGCCACATAAAAGGTTACTGCATAAGATAAGAGCTCACGGGGTTGGGAGTAATATAATAGCATGGAGAGAGAATTGGCTAACTAACAGAAAGCAGAGAGTCGGGATAAATGGGTCATTTTCCGGTTGGCAAACGGTAACTAGTGGGGTGCCACAGTGACCGGTGCTGGGGCCCCAACTATTTACAATCTACATTAATGACTTGGATGAAGGGACCGAGTGTAATGTAGCCAAGTTTGCGGATGATACAAAGATGGGTGGGAAAGCAAGTGGTGCAGAGGACTCAAAGAATCTGCAAAGGGGTATAGACAGGCTAAGTGAGTGGGCAAACATTTGGCAGATGGAGTATAATGTGGGAAAGTGCAAGGTTATCCACTTTAGCAGGAAAAATAAAAAAGCAAATTATTATTTAAATGGAGAGAGATTACAAAATGCTACAGTTCAGAGGGACCTGGGGGTCCTTGTGCATGAAACACAAAATGTTAGCATGCCGGTATAGCAAGTAATCAAAAAGGCAAATGGAATGTTGGCCTTTATTTCAAAGGGGTTGGAGTATAAAAGCAGGGAAGTCCTGCTACAACTGTACAAGGTATTGGTGAGACCACACCTTGAGTACTGCGTACAGTTTTGGTCTCCTTATTTAAGGAAGGATATACTTGCATTGGAGGCAGTTCAGAGACGATTCACTCGGTTAATTCCAGAGATGAGGGGTTTGACTTATGAGGAAAGGTTGAGCAGGTTGGGCTTATACTCATTGGAGTTTAGAAGAATGAGAGGTGATCTTATTGAAACATATCAGATACTGAGGGGGCTCGACAAGGTAGATGCAGAGAGGATGTTTCCCCTCGTGGGGGAATCTAGAACTCGGGGGTATAGTTTCAGAATAAAGGGTCGCCCTTTTAGAACTGAGATGAGGAGGAATTTCTTCTCTCAGAGGGTCGTAAATCTGTGGAATTCTCTGCCCCAGAGAGCCGTGGAGGCTGGGTCATTAAATACATTTAAGGTGGAGATAGACATATTTTTGCAAGATAAGGGAGTGAAGGGTTATGGGGAGCGGGCTGGGAAGTGGCTTTGAGCCCAAGATCAGCCCTGATCTTATTGAATGGCGGAGCAGGCTCGAGGGGCCGAGTGGCCTATTCCTGCTCCTATTTCTTATGTTCTTATCTACAAGATGCACTGCAGCAACTCGCCAAGGCTTCTTCGGCAGCACCTCCCAAACCCGTGACCTCTTCCACCTAGAAGGACAAGGGCAGCAGGCGCATGGGAACACCACCACCTCCAAGTTCCCCTCCAAGTCACACACCATCCTGACTGGGAAATATATCAGCCGATCCTTCATCGTCGCTGGGTCAAAATCCTGGAACTCACTCCCTAACAGCGCTGTGGGAGCACCTTCACCACACGGACTGCAGCGGTTCAAGAAGGCGGCTCACCACCACCTTCTCGAGGGGCGAGTAGGGATGGACAATAAATGCTGGGCTTGGCTAGCGACGCCCATGTCCCCTGAACGAATAAAAAAGAACATTTCTCGGCAGGCTGTCAGTACCAAATTAGTGTACCTGTACCTTTGTCTCGATTGTATTGACTGCACGTGACGTTATCCTCCACTTGCTGCTCACTATTAGCCAAATTGTGCTCTTTTAGAAACATAGAAGATAGGAGCAGGAGTAGGCCATTTGGCCCCTCGAGCCTGCTCCACCATTCGATGAGATCATGGCTGATCATCCAAACTCAGTACCCTGTCCCTGCTTTCTCCTCATAACCCTTGATACCTTTAGCTTTAAGAAATATATCTAACTCATTCTTGAATATATTTAATGACTTGGCCTCAACTACCTTCTGTGGTAGAGAATTCCACAGGTTCACCACTCTCTGGGTGAAGAAATTCCACCTTATCTCAGTCCTAAATGGCTTACCCCTTATCCTTAGACTGTGACCTCTGGTTCTGGACTCCCCCGCCATCGGGAACATTCTTCCTGCATCTAGTTTGTCCAGACCTGTCAGAATTTTATATGTTTTGATGAGATCCCCTCTCATTCTTCTATACTCCAGCGAGTACAAGCCCAATCGACCCAATCTCTCCTCATATGTCATTCCTGCCATCCCAGGTATCAGCCTTGCGAATCTTCGCTGAACTCCTTCCACGGCAAGAACATCCTTCCTCAGATAAGGCGACCAAAACTGCACACAGTACTCAAGGTGTGGTCTCACCAAGGCCCTGTACAACTGCAGCAGGACATCCCTGTTCCTGTACTCAAACCCTTTACCCAATCCGTTTCTGTATCCAGCGCACAGTTCCCGCTCCAAAGGTCTTCCTTAAGAACAGGGACCACAGCAAAAAGTCCCAAATTGGTCAGGGGTACAGTGAACTTAACACCACCCGACATTATAAATCTGCTGTCAGAGTCAACTCGGCAGTGTGGGAGTCGCAGGTAGGCCCAGATCAGGTAAGGACAGCCCGTTTCCTTCCCTAAAGGGCCATTAGCGATCCTGCTGTCGCATAAATCCATTGCCTACTCTACGCACCTGCCTCATGGTCCAGGAACTCACTCTCGGCAAAAGGCCAATCATTACCCTTCATTGTCTACCTGCTGCCACTCCCAGTCATTGGAGGCCAGCCGTGGCCCACTGGGTATCTCTCTCGCCTCTGAGTCAGAAGGTCGTGGTTCGAGTCCCACTCCAGAGACTTGTTGCCCATCATCCAGGCCGACACTCCCAGTTCTGAGGGAGTACCTCACTGTCGGAGGGGCGGTACTGAGGGAGCGCCACACTGTCGGAGGGGCAGTACTGAGGGAGCGCTGCACTGTTGGAGGGGCAGTACTGAGGGAGCGCCGCACTGTCGGAGGGGCGGTACTGAGGGAGCGCCGCTCTGTCGGAGGGGCAGTACTGAGGGAGCGCCGCACTGTCGGAGGGGCAGTACTGAGGGAGCGGCGCACTGTTGGAGGTGCCGTCTTTCGGATGAGACGTTAAACCGAGGCCCCGTCTGCCCTCTCAGGTGGACATAAAAGATCTTGCGGCCGCTAATCGAAGAAGAGCAGGGTAATTCTCCCCAGTGTCCTGGCTAATATTTATAGGAATATAGGAACAGGAGGAGGCCATTCAGCGACCTCGAGCCTGTTCCGCCATTCAATGAGATCATGGATGACCTGTGACCTAACTCCATAGACCCGCCTTTAGTCCCAAACGGCTGGTAGATGGAGTTAGGCCACAGATTACATTTCCTCTGGTGGGGGGAGTCCAGAACGAGGGGGTATAACCTTAAAGTTAGAGCCAGGCCGGTCAGGGGTTGATGTCAGGAAGCACTTCTTTTCAGTCTGTTCCGCCATTCAATGAGATCACGGCTGATCTGTATCTTAACTCCGTCTACCCGCCTTGATTCCGTAACCCTTAATATCCTTGCCGAACATAAATCTATCGATCTTAGTTTTGAAATTTCCAATTGACCCCCAGCCTCAACAGCTTTTTGGGGGAGAGTTCCAGATTTCCACCACCCTTTGTGTGAAGAAGTGCTTCCTGACATCACCCCTGAACGGCCTGGCTCTAATCTTAAGGACTCCCCCCCACCAGAGGAAATAGTTTCTCTCTCTATCTAACCGATCAACTCCATAAACACCTCGATTAGATCGCCCCTTAATCCTCTAAACTCGAGGGAATACAAGCCCAGTCTGTGCAACCTGTCCTCGTAATTTAACCCTTTTAGCCCCTGGGTATCATTCTGGTGAATCTGCGCTGCACCCTCTCCGAGGCCAGTATATCCTTCCCGAGGTGCGGAGCCCAGGACTGAACACAGTGACTCTAGATGGGATCTGACCAGAGCTTTATCAAACCGGAACATACCTTCGTGTTCCAGCCCTGTTGAGATAAAGGCCAACATTACATGAGACTTTTTCATTATTTTCTGTACCTGGTCCGCAAGGTTTTAGCGGTTTCTGTACTTGGAGCCCTAAATCTCTCTGCTCCCCTACAGTCCCTGCTCTCTCGCCATTTAGAAAGTACCCTGATCGATCTATCTCAGGTCCAAAGTGGATGGCCTCGCCCTTGCCCCACACTGGACTCCACCTGCCCACTTTTGCCCACTCACTGAATCTATCAATGTTCCTTCGCAACTTTCGGCTCCTGTCTGCACTGCTAACTGCGAGCACCTGGCTGAGTTAATGGATCTGTGGGACATCACACCGGCTCGAGCTGGTTTAGAAACATAGAAAAATAGGAGCAGGAGTCGGCCATTCGGCCCTTCGAGCCTGCTCCTCCATTCAATATAATCATGGCTGATCCTCTATCTCAATACCATATTCCCGCTCTCTTCCCATACCCTTTGATGTCTTTTGTGTCTAGAAATCGATCTATCTCCTTCTTAAATATATTCAGTGACTTGGCCTCCACAGCCTTCTGTGGTAGAGAATTCCACAGGTTCACCACCCTCCGAGTGAAGAAATTTCTCCTCATCTCAGTCCTAAATGTCCTACCCCGTATCCTGAGACTGTGACCCCTCGTTCTAGACCCCCCGGCCAGGGGAAACATCCTCCCAGTCTGTCTAGCCCTGTCAGAATTTTATACGTTTCAATGAGATCCCCTCTCATTCTTCTAAACTCTAGTGAATACAGGCCTAGTCGACCCAATCTCTCCTCATACGACAGTCCTGCCATCCCAGGTGAACCTTCGCTGCACTCCCTCTATGGCCAGTATATCCTTTCTTAGGTAAGGAGACCAAAACTGCACACCAAGGCCCTGTATCACTGTAGTAAGACATCCTTGCTCCTGTACTCAAATCCTCTTGCAATGAAGGCCAACATACCATTTGCCTTCCTAACTGCTTGCTGCACCTGCATGTTTGCTTTCAGTGACTGGTGTACAAGGACACCCAGGTCCCTCTGTACATCAACATTTCCCAATCTATCACCATTTAAATAATACTCTGCCTTTCTGTTTTTCCGACCGAAGTGGATAACTTCACATTTATCCACGTTATACTGCATCTGCCATGTATTTGCCCACTCGCTCAACTTGTCTAAATTGTCTTGAAGCCTCTTTGCATCCTCCTCACAACCCATAATCCCTCCTAGTTTGATTCCTTCTGATGAAGTTCAGGAATGCTGCCGAACCTCAGAGCATCTGCTTCAGCCCCAGGGGTTTTGGCACTGAGCGCTACTGTCCCGTTTTCTCGGGGCTGGGCGGTGGGGAATTTCCGGATCCGCGATCTCCGGTACTCCCAGGGCGCAAGCCGAGAGGTTCCGAGCCGCTCTTTTCGGGCGCGCGGCTCGCTCGATTCATCCCAGCCTGCTGGGGGCGCCAATCGGACCACTCTCCACTGGGAATTTGGCCGGTGGGTAGGGCCTGTTGTGGGGGTGGGGGGCGGGGAGGAGGATGGGCCCGTGGATCCTGAGTGGGTTGAGGGGGGGGGCGGTGTTGGCGCGAATAGACCGGCAGCGGGTCGGAAGATTTGTTTTTGTCGGCCGCGAGAGCCCTCCTGCACTATCCATCATTCCACCGCTCCCACTCCCCCTTTGGAATGTTTGGAGAGGAATTTTTCCAGGATATTTCACCCCTTGTTGGCCCCGGTTTTTTTTTTCCTTTTCTATTTCCGCCGTACAAAACGCTAGTTAGGCCACAGCTGGAATACTGTGTGCAGTTCTGGTCGCCACACTATAGGAAGGATGTGATTGCATTGGAGAGGGTGCAGAGGAGATTCACCAGGATGTTACCTGGGCTGGAGCGCTTCAGCTATGAGGAGAGACTGGACAGGCTGGGGTTGTTTTCCTTAGAGCAGAGAAGGCTGAGGGGGGAACCTGATTGAGGTGTACAAAATTATGAGGGGCGTAGATAGGGTAGATAGAAAGGAACTTTTCCCCTTAGTAGAGGGGTCAATAACCAGGGGGCACAGTTTCAAGGTAAGGGCAGGAGGTTTAGAGGGGATTTGAGGAGAAACTTTTTCACCCAGAGGGTGGTTGGAATCTGGAACTCACTGCCTGAAAGGGTGGTAGAGGCAGGAACCCTCACAACATTCAAGAAGCATTTAGATGAGCACTTGAAACGCCATAGCATACAAGGCTACGGACCAAGTGCTGGAAAATGGGATTAGAATAGACAGGGCTTGATGGCCGGCGCGGACACGATGGGCCGAAGGGCCTCTTTCTGTGCTGTATAACTCGATGACTCTATTTCCCAGGAGATTGTATTGCTGTCGGGAAGGTGGGAAGCATCTCGTCACAGAGCTCCAGCCATGATGGGGTGTTGGGGCAGGCTTGATGGACCGTGTGGTCTTTTCCTGCCCCTCAGTCCCGTGCATTCATACCCTTGTCAACGAAAAGAAACTTTTGACCTTTTTTTTTTACCGGTGAGGCCCTCCAGCCCTCCCTTTAAGGACCCTTTAAGGTTCGGCCTCCCAGCGCCTGGGGAAAGCGGGTCCGACATGCGCCACGCAAGCCCCCACCACCCGTTACCTCGCGCAAACTACAACCGCGCAGGCCCCCCGATTTGCATATTTTGAACAGCCTCCCGCCTGTTTCGAGTGGTGTTGATTCAGGCGGGCAAAATGGACGCCCAAGGTCCCCCACAAATTTTCCTCTGCCCACTCGCCCGTTTTTTCTAGACAGGAAATGACCAATTGTAAATCTCCCGCCCTCTGAGGAAGAGAGTTCCAAAGACTCACCATCCTCTGTGAGAAAAAATGTCTCCTCATCTCTGTCTTAAATGGGCGACCCCTTATTTTTAAACAGTGACCCCTAGTTCTAGATTCTCCCACAAGAGGAAACATCCTCTCCACATCCACCCTGTCCAGACCCCTCAGGATCTTATATGTTTCAATCAAGTCACCTCTTACTCTTCTAAACTCCAGCAGATACAAGCCTAGCCTGTCCAACCTTTCCTCATAAGACAACCCGCCCATTCCAGGTATTAGTCTAGTAAACCTTCTCGGAACTGCTTCCAACGCATTTACATCCTTCCTTAAATAAGGAGACCAATACTGTACACAGTACTCCAGATGTGGTCTCACCAATGCCCTGTATAACTGAAGCATAACCTCCCTACTTTTGTATTCAATTCCCCTCGCAATCAACGATAACATTCTATTAGCTTTCCTAATTACTTGCTGTACCTGCATAGTAACCTTTTGCGATTCATGCACTAGGACACCCAGATCCCTCTGCATCTCAGAGCTCTGCAATCTCTCACCATTTAGATAATATGCTTCTTTTTTATTCTTCCTGCCAAAATGGGCAACTTCACATTTTCCCACATTATACTCCATTTGCCAGATCTTTGCCCACTCACTTAACCTATCTATATCCCTTTGTAGCCTCCTTATGTCCTCTTCACAATTTACTTTCCTACCTATCTTTGTGTCATCAGCAAATTTAGCAACCATACCTTCGGTCCCTTCATCCAAGTCATTGATATAAATTGTAAAAAGTTGAGGCCCCAGCACTGATCCCTGTGGCACACCACTCGTTATATCTTGCCAATCAGAAAATGACCCATTTATGCCTACTCTCTGTTTCCTGTTAGCTAGCCAATCTTCTATCCATGCCAATATGTTACCCCCTACACCATGAGCTTTTATTTTCCGCAATAGCCTTTGATGTGGCACCTTATCAAATGCCTTCTGGAAATCTAAGTACAGTACATCCACCGGTTCCCCTTTATCCACAGCGCATGTTACTTCCTCAAAGAACTCCAATAAATTGGTTAAACATGATTTCCCTTGCACAAAACCATGTTGACTCTGCCTGATTACTTTGAACTTTTCTAAACGTCTTTAATAATAGCTTCTAACATCTTCCCTATGACAGATGTTAAGCTAACTGGCCTGTAGTTTCCTGTTTTCTGTCTCCCTCCCTTTTTGAATAAAGGAGTTACATTCGCTATTTTCCAATCTAATGGAACCTTCCCCGAATCTAGGGAATTTTGGAAAATTAAAACCAACGCATCAACTATCTCAGTAGCCACTTCTTTTAAGACCCTAGGATGAAGTCCATCAGGACCCGGGGACTTGTCAGCCCGCAGCTCCAACAATTTGCTCAGTACGACTTCCCTGGTGATTGTAATTTTCTTGAGTTCCTCCCTCCCTTCCATTTCCTGATTTACAGATATTTCTGGGATGTTACTTGTATCCTCTATAGTGAAGACCGATGCAAAATACCTGTTCAATTCAACTGCCATCTCCTTATTTTCCATTATTAATTCCCCAGACTCACTTTTTATAGGACCAACGCACACTTTGTTAACTCTTTTCTTTTTAAAATATCTATAGAAACTCTCACTATCTGTTTTTATATTTCTAGCTAGCTTTCTCTCGTACTCTAATTTTTCTCTCCTTATTAATCTTTTAGTCATACTTTGCTGTTTTTTCTATTCTGTCCAATCTTCTGACCTGCCACCCATCTTGGCGCAATTATATGCTTTTCCTTTAAGTTTAATACTATCTTTAACTTTTTTAGTTAACCACGGATGGTGGGTCCTCCCCTTGGAATTTTTATTTCTTGTTGGAATGTATATATTCTGTGCATAAAACACTAGTTAGGCCTCAGCTAGAGTACTGCGTGCAGTTCTGGTCACCACATTACAGGAAAGATGTGATTGCACTAGAGAGGGTACAGAGGAGATTTACAAGGATGTTGCCGGAAGTAGAGAATCTTAGCTATGAGGAAAGACTGGATAGGCTGGGTCTGTTTTCCTTGGAACAGAGGAGGCTGAGGGGAGACCTTATTGAGGTGTATAAAATTATGAAGGGCATAGATAAAGTAGATACAGAGGACCTATTTCCCTTAGCAGAGAGGTCAATAACCAGGGGGCACAGATTTAAAGTAATTGGTGGAAGGTTTAGTGGGGATTTGAGGGGAAATTTCTTCACCCAGAGGGTTGTGGGGGTCTGGAACTCGCTGCCTGAAAGGGTGGTAGAGGCAGGAACCCTAACCACATTTAAAAAGTACTTGGATGTGCACTTGGGATGCTCTAACCTGCAGGGCTACGGACCAAGAGCTGGGAAGTGGGGTTAGGCTGGATAGCTCTTTGTTGGCCGGCGCGGACACGATGGGCCGAAATGGCCTCCTTCCGTGCTGTAACTTTCTATGATTCTCCCTCCGCGTCCCCTCCCTCCCCTGGTCTACTCAGCCCAACTGGAAGGAGTCATACGTAAGAAGTAGGAGCAGGAGTAGGCCATACGGCCCCTCGGGCCTGCTCCGCCATTCAATAGGATCATGGCTGATCCGAACCTAGACTCACGTCCACTTCCCTGCCCGCTCCCCATAACCCTTAATTCCCTTCTCAGCTCGGAAACTGTCTATCTCCGTTTTAAATTTATTTAATGTCGCAGCTTCCACAGCTCTCTGAGGTAGCAAATTCCACAGATTTACTACCCTCTGAGTGAAGAAGTTTCTCCTCATCTCAGTTTTGAAATGGCAGCCCCTTATTCTAAGATTATGCCCCCTAGTTCTAGTCTCACCCATCAGTGGAAACATTCTCCCCCGCCTCCACCCGATCAAGCCCCCTCACAATCTTATATGTTTCGATAAGATCGCCTCTCATTCTTCTGAATTCCAATGAGTAGAGGCCCAACCTACTCAACCTTTCCTCATAAGTCAACCCCTTCATCTCCGGAATCAACCAAGTGAACCTTCTCTGAACTGCCTCGAGAGCAAGTATATCTTTTCTTAAATATGGAAACCAAAACTGTACACAGTATTCCAGGTGTGGCCTCACCAGTACCTTGTATAACTGAAGCAAGACTTCCCTGCTTTTATACTCCATCCCCCTTGCAATAAAAGCCAAGATTCCATTGGCCTTCCTGATCACCTGCTGTACCTGCACACTAACCTTCTGTGTTTCATGCACCAGGACCCCCAGATCCCTTTGTACTGTAGTACTTTGCAGTTTCTTTCCATTTAGATAATAACTTGCTCTTTGATTTTTTCTGCCAAAGTATGTGAGTGAGGGGGCTGAGGTCAAGGGTGGGGGTGACCCTGAGCCTGTTCGCTACCTGGGCTCAGGCTCGAAGGGGAGGGGACGACGTGACTGCCCGACATCGTGGCGATGAGATGGAGTAGAGGTCACGGAGATGGCCAGCACACAATGAAAGGCGACAGAACAGAAAGAAAGACTCGCATTTCTCCAGCACCTTTCACCACCTCAGGACGTCCCAAAGCGCTTCACAGCCAATGAAGTACATTTTTGAAGTGTGGTCACTGTTGTAATGTGGGAAATGTGGCGGCCAATTTTGCGCACAGCAAGCTCCCACAAACAGCAATGTGATAATGACCAACTGATCTGTTTCTTTTAGTGTTAAGGGATAAATATTGGGCCCAGGACACCGGGGAGAACTCCACTCCTGCTCTTCTGTGAAATAGTGGCCGTGGGATCTTTTACATCCACCTGAGAGGGCAGACGGGGCCTCATCCGAAAGGTGGGAGTGTCGGCCTGGACTAGGGGCTCAAGTCTCTGGAGTGGGGCTTAAACCCACGACCTTCTCACTCAGAGGCGAGAGTGATACCATCTGAGCCACGGTTGACAGGGCAGAGAGGGAAGAGAGAGAGAGACAGACCCGGAGAGGGAGAGAGAGAGGGAGACAAACAGACACACAAGGGGATAGAGAGAGACAGCCCCAAAAGAAAGTCTTGCGTTTCTCCAGCGCCTTTCACCACCTCAGGATGTCCCAAAGTGCTTTACAGCCAATGAAGTACTTTTTGAAGTGTGGTCACTGTTGTAATGTGGGAAACGCAGCAGCCAATTTGCGCACAGCAAGCTCCCACAAACAGCAATGTGATAATGACCGGATCATCTGCTTTAGTGATGTTGATTGAGGGATAAATATTGGGCCCCAGGACACCGGGGAGAACTCCCCCTGCTCTTCTTCCAATAGTGGCCGTGGGATCTTTTACATCCGCCCGAGAGAGCAGACGGGGCCTCGGTTTAACGTCTCATACGAAAGACGGCACCTCCGACAGTGCAGCGCTCCCTCAGTACCGCCCCTCCGACAGTGCAGCGCTCCCTCAGTACCGCCCCTCCGACAGTGCGGCGCTCCCTCAGTACCGCCCCTCCGACAGTGCGGCGCTCCCTCAGTACCGCCCCTCCGACAGTGCGACACTCCCTCAGTACTGCCCCTCCGACAGTGCGGCGCTCCCTCAGTACTGCCCCTCCGACAGTGCAGCGCTCCCTCAGTACCGCCCCTCCGACAGTGCGGCGCTCCCTCAGTACCGCCCCTCCGACAGTGCGGCGCTCCCTCAGCACTGGATTGTGCTCGAACCCACGACCCTCTGACTCGGAGGTGAGAGAGAGAAGGTGCTACCCAGCGAGCCACAGCATACCAATTTCTCGACTCGCTCCCCGTACAGCTCTCATTCCTCGGTTAAGAGACCTTTGGATGACGTTGGCGAGAGTGCCAAAAGATCCACGAAAGCTGTTCCCTCTCGACATCACGGTCTGGTCCCTCACAGAAAGTTTTAATAATTAAACTCCCAGTTCAATTTAAATTAAAGTTAACAGGGTTATTCCTTCAAACAATCACAATGGCTCACCAGCAATAATGAATAGAGCTCATTAATATAAACATTTAATAAACAGATTGGGTATAAATGCAACTACAGGCAGTCCAACACCCTAAAGGGCCATCAGAATTCAATTACCTCCAGTCACATTTTGCAGTGACTCTGTTACAGACTCCCAGTAAAGCAAATCCTATTACATTTCACCATAGGGCCTTCACTGAGACTAACAGTACATTGAAGACCTCATTCCCACGACTGATTGGATTTCTCGTGTTGTTCAACACCCGAATCGACCTTCTTTCTCTCACTGGGCTCCTGTCTCCTCCTCCAGCTCTGTATATCCGTTTCTCCATTTCTCTGGCTCTCTCTCCCCCAGGGGGCGTGATTTCCACTGTCTGTTTCAAGCTTTTCCCCGTTCCTTCTGGTGGGACTCTCTCCCATCTCCCCAATGGGCCTCCGTGTGTTGTGGGTTCAAGCCCCACTGCAGGGAGTTGAGCGCACAATTCGAAGCTGTCGCTCCCAGAGCAGTACTGAGGGAGTGCCGCACTGTCGGAGGGGCAGTACTGAGGGAGTGCCGCACTGTCGGAGGGGCAGTACTGAGGGAGTGCCGCACTGTCGGAGGGGCAGTACTGAGGGAGCGCCGCACTGTCGGACGGGCAGTACTGAGGGAGCGCCAATCTGTCGGAGGGGCGGTACTGAGGGAGCGCCGCACTGTCGGTGGGGCGGTACTGAGGGAGCGCCGCACTGTCGGAGGGGCGGTACTGAGGGAGCGCCGCACTGTCGGAGGGGTAGTACTGAGGGAGTGCTGCACTGCCGGAAGGGCAGTACTGAGGGAGCGCCAATCTGTCGGAGGGGCGGTACTGAGGGAGCGCCACACTGTCGGAGGGGCGGTACTGAGGGAGCGCCGCACTGTCGGAGGGACAGTACTGAGGGAGCGCCGCACTGTCGGAGGGGCAGTACTGAGGGAGCGCCGCACTGTAGGAGTGACAGTACTGAGGGAGCGCCGCTCAGTCGGAGAGCCAGTACTGAGGGAGCGCTGCACTGTTGAAGGGGCAGTACTGATGGAGCGCCGCACGGTCGGAGGGGTAGTACTTAGGGAGCGCCGCACTGTCGGGGGGGTGTACTGAGGGAGCGCCACACTGTCGGAGGGGCGGTACTGAGGGAGCGCCGCACTGTCGGAGGGGCGGTACTGAGGGAGTGCTGCACTGTCGGAGGGGTAGTACTGGGGGATTGCTGCACTGTCGGAGGGGCAGTACTGAGGGAGTGCCGCACTGTTGAAGGGGCAGTACTGAGGGAGCGCAGGACTGTCGGAGAGCCAGTACTGAGGGAGAGCTGTACTGTCGGAGCGGCAGTACTGAGGGAGCGTCGCACTGTTGAAGGGGCAGTACTGAGGGAGCGCCGCACTGTCGGAGGGGCAGTACTGAGGGAGCACCGCACTGTCGGAGGGGCAGTACTAAGGGAGCGCCGCACTGTCGGAGGGGCAGCACTGAGGGAGCACCGCACTGTCGGAGGTGCAGTACAGAGAGAGCGCCGCACTGTCGGAGGGGCAGTACTGAGGGAGAGCCGCACGGTCGGAGGGGCAGTACTGAGGGAGTGCTGCACTGTCGGAGGGGCAGTACTGAGGGAGCGCCGCACTGTCGGAGAGCCAGTACTGAGGGAGCGCTGCACTGTCGGAGGGACAGTACTGAGGGAGCGCCACACTGTCTGAGGGGCAGTACTGAGGGAGCGCCGCACTGTCGGAGCGACAGTACTGAGGGAGTGCTGCACTGTCAGAGGGGGCAGTACTGAGGGAGCGGCGCACTGTCGGAGGTGCAGTACTGAGGGTGCGCCGCACTGTTGAAGGGGCAGTACTGAGGGAGCGGCGCACTTTCGGAGGGGCAGTACTGAGGGAGCACCGCACTTTCGGAGGGGCAGTACTGAGGGTACGCCGCACTGTTGAAGGGGCAGTACTGAGGGAGCGCAGGACTGTTGGAGAGCCAGAACTGAGGGAGAGCTGCACTGTTGAAGGGGCGGTACTGAGGGAGTGCTGCACTGTCGGAGGGGCAGTACTGACGGAGTGCTGCACTGTCGGAGGGGCAGTACTGACGGAGTGCTGCACTGTCGGAGGGGCAGTACTGAGGGAGCGCCGCACTGTCGGAAGGGCAGTACTGAGGAAGTGCTGCACTGTCGGAGGGGCAGTACTGAGGGAGCGCCGCACTGTCGGAGGGGCGGTACTGAGGGAGTGCTGCACTGTCGGAGGGGTAGTACTGGGGGATTGCTGCACTGTCGGAGGGGCAGTACTGAGGGAGCGCCGCACTGTAGGAGTGACAGTACTGAGGGAGCGTCGCTCAGTCGGAGAGCCAGTACTGAGGGAGCGCTGCACTGTTGAAGGGGCAGTACTGATGGAGCGCCGCACGGTCGGAGGGGTAGTACTTAGGGAGCGCCGCACTGTCGGGGGGGTGTACTGAGGGAGCGCCACACTGTCGGAGGGGCGGTACTGAGGGAGCGCCGCACTGTCGGAGGGGCGGTACTGAGGGAGTGCCGCACTGTCGGAGGGGTAGTACTGGGGGATTGCTGCACTGTCGGAGGGGCAGTACTGAGGGAGTGCCACACTGTTGAAGGAGCAGTACTGAGGGAGCGCAGGACTGTCGGAGAGCCAGTACTGAGGGAGAGCTGTACTGTCGGAGCGGCAGTACTGAGGGAGCGTCGCACTGTTGAAGGGGCAGTACTGAGGGAGCGCCGCACTGTCGGAGGGGCAGTACTGAGGGAGCACCGCACTGTCGGAGGGGCAGTACTAAGGGAGCGCCGTACTGTCGGAGGGGCAGCACTGAGGGAGCACCGCACTGTCGGAGGTGCAGTACAGAGAGAGCGCCGCACTGTCGGAGGGGCAGTACTGAGGGAGAGCCGCACGGTCGGAGGGGCAGTACTGAGGGAGTGCTGCACTGTCGGAGGGGCAGTACTGAGGGAGCGCCGCACTGTCGGAGAGCCAGTACTGAGGGAGCGCTGCACTGTCGGAGGGACAGTACTGAGGGAGCGCCACACTGTCTGAGGGGCAGTACTGAGGGAGCGCCGCACTGTCGGAGCGACAGTACTGAGGGAGTGCTGCACTGTCAGAGGGGCAGTACTGAGGGAGCGGCGCACTGTTGGAGGTGCAGTACTGAGGGTGCGCCGCACTGTTGAAGGGGCAGTACTGAGGGAGCGCAGGACTGTTGGAGAGCCAGTACTGAGGGAGAGCTGCACTGTTGAAGGGGCGGTACTGAGGGAGTGCTGCACTGTCGGAGGGGCAGTACTGACGGAGTGCTGCACTGTCGGAGGGGCAGTACTGACGGAGTGCTGCACTGTCGGAGGGGCAGTACTGAGGGAGCGCCGCACTGTCGGAAGGGCAGTACTGAGGAAGTGCTGCACTGTCGGAGGGGCAGTACTGAGGGAGCGCCGCACTGTCGGAGGGGCGGTACTGAGGGAGTGCTGCACTGTCGGAGGGGTAGTACTGGGGGATTGCTGCACTGTCGGAGGGGCAGTACTGAGGGAGTGCCGCACTGTTGAAGGGGCAGTACTGAGGGAGCGCCGCACTGTCGGAGGGGCAGTACTGAGGGAGCACCGCACTTTCGGAGGGCAGTACTGAGGGTACGCCACACTGTTGAAGGGGCAGTACTGAGGGAGCGCAGGACTGTTGGAGAGCCAGTACTGAGGGAGTGCTGCACTGTCGGAGGGGCAGTACTGACGGAGTGCTGCACTGTCGGAGGGGCAGTACTGAGGGAGCGCCGCACTGTCGGAAGGGCAGTACTGAGGAAGTGCTGCACTGTCGGAGGGGCAGTACAGAGGGAGCGCCGCACTGTCGGAGGGGCGGTACTGAGGGAGTGCTGCACTGTCGGAGGGGTGGTACTGGGGGATTGCTGCACTGTCGGAGGGGCAGTACTGAGGGAGCGCCGCACTATAGGAGTGACAGTACTGAGGGAGCGCCGCTCAGTCGGAGAGCCAGTACTGAGGGAGCGCTGCACTGTTGAAGGGGCAGTACTGAGGGAGCGCCGCACTGTCGGAGGGGCAGTACTGAGGGAGCGCCGCACTGTCGGAGGGGAGTACTGAGGGAGCGCCAGCACTGTCGGAGGGGCAGTACTGAGGGAGCGCCGCACTGTCGGAGGGCGGTACTGAGGGAGTGCCGCACTGTCGGAGGGGTAGTACTGGGGGAGTGCTGCACTGTCGGAGGGGCAGTACTGAGGGAGTGCCACACTGTCGGAGGGGCAGTACTGAGGGAGCGCAGGACTGTCGGAGAGGCAGTACTGAGGGAGAGCTGTACTGTCGGAGCGGCAGTACTGAGGGAGTGCGCACTGTTGAGGGGCAGTACTGAGGGAGCGCCGCACTGTCGGAGGGGCAGTACTGAGGGAGCACCGCACTGTCGGAGGGGCAGTACTGAGGGAGCGCCGCACTGTCGGAGGGGCAGCTACTGAGGGAGCTCCGCACTGTCGGAGGGGCAGTACAGAGAGAGCGCCGCACTGTCGGAGGGGCAGTACTGAGGGAGAGCCGCACGGTCGGAGGGGCAGTACTGAGGGAGTGCTGCACTGTCGGAGGGGCAGTACTGAGGGAGCGCCGCACTGTCTGAGGGGCAGTACTGAGGGAGCGCCGCACTGTCGGAGCGACAGTACTGAGGGAGTGCTGCACTGTCAGAGGGGCAGTACTGAGGGAGCGGCGCACTGTCGGAGGTGCAGTACTGAGGGTGCGCCGCACTGTTGAAGGGGCAGTACTGAGGGAGCGGCGCACTTTCGGAGGGGCAGTACTGAGGGAGCACCGCACTTTCGGAGGGCAGTACTGAGGGTACGCCGCACTGTTGAAGGGGCAGTACTGAGGGAGCGCAGGACTGTTGGAGAGCCAGTACTGAGGGAGAGCTGCACTGTTGAAGGGGCGGTACTGAGGGAGTGCTGCACTGTCGGAGGGGCAGTACTGACGGAGTGCTGCACTGTCGGAGGGGCAATACTGACGGAGTGCTGCACTGTCGGAGGGGCAGTACTGAGGGAGCGCCGCACTGTCGGAAGGGCAGTACTGAGGAAGTGCTGCACTGTCGGAGGGGCAGTACTGAGGGAGTGCCGCACTGTCGGAGGGGCGGTACTGAGGGAGTGCTGCACTGTCGGAGGGGCAGTACTGGGGGAGTGCCGCACTGTTGAAGGGGCAGTACTGAGGGAGCGCCGCACTGTCGGAGGGGCGGTGCTGAGGGAGAGCTGCACTGTCGGAGGGCCAGTACTAAGGGAGCGTCGCACTGTTGAAAGGGCAGTGCTGAGGGAGCGCCGCTCAGTCGGAGAGCCAGTACTGAGGGAGCGCTGCACTGTTGAAGGGGCAGTACTGATGGAGCGCCGCACGGTCGGAGGGGTAGTACTTAGGGAGCGCCGCACTGTCGGGGGGGTGTACTGAGGGAGCGCCACACTGTCGGAGGGGCGGTACTGAGGGAGCGCCGCACTGTCGGAGGGGCGGTACTGAGGGAGTGCCGCACTGTCGGAGGGGTAGTACTGGGGGATTGCTGCACTGTCGGAGGGGCAGTACTGAGGGAGTGCCACACTGTTGAAGGGGCAGTACTGAGGGAGCGCAGGACTGTCGGAGAGCCAGTACTGAGGGAGAGCTGTACTGTCGGAGCGGCAGTACTGAGGGAGCGTCGCACTGTTGAAGGGGCAGTACTGAGGGAGCGCCGCACTGTCGGAGGGGCAGTACTGAGGGAGCACCGCACTGTCGGAGGGGCAGTACGAAGGGAGCGCCGCACTGTCGGAGGGGCAGCACTGAGGGAGCACCGCACTGTCGGAGGTGCAGTACAGAGAGAGCGCCGCACTGTCGGAGGGGCAGTACTGAGGGAGAGCCGCACGGTCGGAGGGGCAGTACTGAGGGAGTGCTGCACTGTCGGAGGGGCAGTACTGAGGGAGCGCCGCACTGTCGGAGAGCCAGTACTGAGGGAGCGCTGCACTGTCGGAGGGACAGTACTGAGGGAGCGCCACACTGTCTGAGGGGCAGTACTGAGGGAGCGCCGCACTGTCGGAGCGACAGTACTGAGGGAGTGCTGCACTGTCAGAGGGGCAGTACTGAGGGAGCGGCGCACTGTCGGAGGTGCAGTACTGAGGGTGCGCCGCACTGTTGAAGGGGCAGTACTGAGGGAGCGGCGCACTTTCGGAGGGGCAGTACTGAGGGAGCACCGCACTTTCGGTTAGCAGTACTGAGGGTACGCCGCACTGTTGAAGGGGCAGTACTGAGGGAGCGCAGGACTGTTGGAGAGCCAGTACTGAGGGAGAGCTGCACTGTTGAAGGGGCGGTACTGAGGGAGTGCTGCACTGTCGGAGGGGCAGTACTGACGGAGTGCTGCACTGTCGGAGGGGCAATACTGACGGAGTGCTGCACTGTCGGAGGGGCAGTACTGAGGGAGCGCCGCACTGTCGGAAGGGCAGTACTGAGGAAGTGCTGCACTGTCGGAGGGGCAGTACTGAGGGAGCGCCGCACTGTCGGAGGGGCGGTACTGAGGGAGTGCTGCACTGTCGGAGGGGTAGTACTGGGGGATTGCTGCACTGTCGGAGGGGCAGTACTGAGGGAGTGCCGCACTGTTGAAGGGGCAGTACTGAGGGAGCGCCGCACTGTCGGAGGGGCAGTATTGAGGGAGTGCCGCACTGTCGGAGGGACAGTACTGAGGGAGCGCCGCACTTTCGGAGGGGCAGTACTGAGGGAGCGCCGCACTTTCGGAGGGGCAGTACTGAGGGAGCGCCGCACTTTCGGAGGGGCGGTACTGAGGGAGCGCCGCACTGTCGGAGGGGCAGTACTGAGGGAGTGCTGTACTGTCGGAGGGGCAGTACTGAGGGAGCGCTGCACTCAGAGGTGCCGTCTTTCGGATGAGATGTTAAACCGAGGCCCCGTCTTCCCTCTCAGGTGGATGTAAAAGATCCCACGGCCACTATTGGAAGAAGAGCAGGGGGAGTTCTCCCCGGTGTCCTGGGGCCAATATTTATCCCTCAACCAACATCACTAAAACAGATGATCTGGTCATTATCACATTGCTGTTTGCGGGAGCTTGCTGTGCGCAAATTTGGTGCAGCAGAGACTGTTGGCCTCTTCAGTCTTTCCGCCAACCCCCTTCGTCCTAGACTGTTCCTCCTTCTCCCTTTCCTTCTCCAGGATGGGCAGGACCACAACTCCTCCCCTGGTTCTATGCCCTGGAATTTAGAAGGTTAAGGGGTGATTTGATCGTTATTATTAAGGGGAACTGATAGGGTAGAGAGAGAGAAACTATTTCCGCTGGTTGGGGAGTCTAGGACTAGGGGGCAGAGTCTAAAAATTAGAGCCAGACCTTTCAGGAGTGAAGTTAGGAAACACTTCTACACACAAAGGAAGTTTGGAACTCTCTTCCGCAAACGGCAATCGATGCTGGATCAATTGTTAATTTTAAATCTGAGATTGATAGATTTTTGTTAACCAAAGGGTAGTGAGGGATACGGGGCAAAGGCGGGTAGATGGGGTTAGGTCGCAGATCAGCCACGATCTCATTGAGAAGTCGCACAACACCAGGTTATAGTCCAACAGCTTTATTTGAAATCACAAGCTTTCGGAGCGCTGCTCCTTCGTCAGGTGAAGTGAAGAGATGCATGTAGGCACAGCATATATAGTCAGAGAACACTGCCAGGTGACTACAGTTAATCTTTCCAACTGCCCTTTATCACACCTCGGCAGAGAGATAATCACGACAATCAAAGGTGTGGATGGTGTCCAAACAGGTCAGTCGGGATAACATTCCATCAAAGACAATGAGGTGGGGTCACAGGGGGTCAAATGTGGCAGATACTGGGGTCTGGATGGAAAAGAAAAAACTTTTTTCGCTGGAAATCACAGCAGGTCCGGCCGCATCTGTGTAGAGAGAACAAGCCAACGACGACTCGAGTCTGGATGACTCTACGTCAGGTGGGGTTACATGTAGCGTGACATGAACCTCATGAACTCATTGAATGGCGGAACAGGCTGGAGGGGCTGAGTGGCCTCCTCCTGTTATCTCTGTTCCCTTTGCCCAGCTGGGCCTTTCCCCTTACTGCTGTGGCCTCACGGTGGACCGAGCTCTTTCCCGTAGCGCGCGGGGAATGACGGGAGGGTGAGTGGGCGTTCGCGAGTAACGGACGAGGAACCAAGCCAAGAACTAAGAACGTTGTGTGCAGGGGTGGGGGTGCGTGGGGTCGTAAAGGGATGAAGGAAGCGATGAGACGGGCTCGGGATGGGAATCTATAAGGAGCTGAGCAGGAGTGGTCGCAGTGGGAAAGGATCCCACCAAGGGCGGAAGAACGTCAGCCAAATGAGATACCAACATGGCCACCAGAAGGACCGTGGAGATGATGTTCCTCACCATTGATTGGTCAATGGGCAGATGGTGGTCTTGACTAACAACTTGCATTCATGTAGATCCTTTAACGTAGTACAACATCCCAAGGTGCTTCACAGGAGCGATTACCAAATAAAATTTGACTCCGAGCCACATAAGGAGATATCGGGACCAATGACCAAAAGTTTGGTCACAGAGGTAGGTTTTAAGGAGCATCTTAAACATAGAAGATAGGAGCAGGAGTAGGCCATTCGGCCCCTCGAGCCTGCCCCGACATTCGATGAGATCATGGCTGATCATCCAAATTCAGTACCCTGTCCCTGCCTTCTCCCCATATCCCTTGATACCTTTAGCTTTAAGAAATATATCTAACTCATTCTTGAATATATTTAATGACTTGGCCTCAACTACCTTCTGTGGTGGAGAATTCCACAGGTTCACCACTCTCTGGGTGAAGAAATTCCTCCTCATCTCAGTCCAAAATGGCTTACCCCTTATCCTTAGATTATGACCCCTGGTTCTGGACTCTCCGACCATCGGGAACATTCTTCCTGCATCTAGTTTGTCCAGACCTGTCAGAATTGTATATGTTTCGATGAGATCCCACTATTCAAAAAAGGTGGTAGAGAGAAAGCGGGGAATTACCGGTAAGCCTGACATCGGTAGTGGGGAAAATAATAGAGTCCATTATAAAGGATGTAATAGCTGAGCACTTGAAAAACAGTGACAGGATCGGACAAAGTCAACATGGATTTACAAAAGGTAAATCGTGCTTGACTAATCTACTAGAATTTTTTGAGGATGGAGAGAGAGAGGCGGAGAGGTTTAGGGAGGGAATTCCAGAGCTTAGGGCCCCAGGCAGCTGAAGGCACGGCCGCCAATGATGGAGCGATGGAAATCGGGGGGATGCTCAAGTGGCCAGAATTGGAGGAGCGCTGAGATCTCGGGGGGTTGTAGGGGCTGGAGGAGGTTACAGAGATAGGGAGGGAGGGCGAGGGCCATGGAGGGATTTGAACACAAGGGTGAGAATTTTAAAATCGAGGCGTTGCCGGACCGGGAGCCAATGTAGGTCAGCGAGCACAGGGGGTGATGGGTGAACGGGACTCGGTGCGAGTTAGGACACGGGGCAGCTGAGTTTTGGATGAGCTCAAGTTTAAGACGGGAGGCCGGCCAGGAGAGCGTCGGAACAGTTGAGCGTGGAGGTAGCAAAGGCACGGGATGGAAGGTCTCAGCAGCAGATGGGCTGAGGTAAGGGCGGAGACACAGTTCAATACTCTTCGATGTGACAGCACTAGCCGGTGTGTTGACCAAGAAGAGACTCGGAGAGACATCACACTGCAGCAGAACAGGGATGTCCTGCTGCAGTTGTACAGGGCCTTGGTGAGACCACACCTTGAGTACTGTGTGCAGTTTTGGTCGCCTTATCTGAGGAAGGATGTTCTTGCCATGGAGGGAGTTCAGCGAAGATTCACAAGGCTGATACCTGGGATGGCAGGAATGACATATGAGGAGAGATTGGGTCGATTGGGCTTGTACTCGCTGGAGTATAGAAGAATGAGAGGGGATCTCATCGAAACATATAAAATTCTGACAGGTCTGGACAAACTAGATGCAGGAAGAATGTTCCCGATGGTCGGAGAGTCCAGAACCAGGGGTCATAATCTAAGGATAAGGGGTAAGCCATTTAGGACAGAAATGAGGAAGAATTTCTTCACCCAGAGAGTGGTGAACCTGTGGAATTCTCTACCACAGAAGGTAGTTGAGGCCAAGTCATTAAATATATTCAAGAATGAGTTAGATATATTTCTTAAAGCTAAAGGTATCAAGGGATATGGGGAGAAAGCAGGGACAGGGTACTGAGTTTGGATGATCAGCCATGATCTCATTAAATGGCGGAGCAGGCTCGAGGGGCCGAATGGCCTACTCCTGCTCCTATCTTCTATGTTTCTATGTTTCTATGCACGCTGGATACCGCCGGCCAAACCAAGGACAGGACAATCAAATAGCATCTCGCCTTTCATGGCTGTAATGACCACAATCAATCAGCGAGCTCCACTACGCCCTGAACTGATCAGAGGATCGATGAGAGTCGTCCCCAATTCCCTTTATGATGACTAATTTTCTTACGAGTTGGAGTCTATTTTACCAAACCCGTTTATGTCTATCTTGTAACTCAATCAAACCCGTTTCTACTCTGATCCCAGCAGCCGCCCCCTCAACAGGAAGAATGACTTCTTTGCCGCGGAGGAATTGTTGATTCGCTCTTATTGAATTCCTTCATACATTACACTCCTTATTGCGTTGTCCTGTTCTGCCCCCAGCTGTCAAGCAATAACTCGTAGCTCGGAGAGTTCAGTCGCTTTTCTTTCCCATATCCCGATCCCTTCCGCTGTCTTCATCCGCCGGGGAGATTTTCGCAACAGACAATCCTTTCTGGCAACAGAAACGGGTCCATGCCGGTGTTTCTGCTCCACACCAGCCTCCTCCCACCCCTCTTCATCTCACCCCATCAACATATCCTTCTATTCCTTTCTCCCTCATGTGTTTATCTAGCTTCCCCTTAAAGGCATCTCTGCTCTTCACCTCAACCACTCCCTGTGGTAGCGAGTTCCACATTCTCACCACTCTCTGGGGAAAGAAGTTTCTCCTGAATTCCCTATTGGATTTATTAGTGACTATCTTATATTGATGGCCCCTAGTTCTGGTCTCCCCCACAAGTGGAAACATCTTCTCTACATCTACCCTATCGAACCCCTTCATAATCTTAAAGACCTCGATCAGGTCACCCCTCAGCCTTCTCTTTTCTAGAGAAAAGAGCCCCAGCCTGTTCAATCTTTCCTAATGGGTAGAACCTCCCAGTTCTGGTATCATTCTTGTAAATATTTTTTTGCACCTTCTCCAGTGCCTCTATAATTCTTTTTATAAAATGGAGAGCAGAACTGTTCACAGTGCTCCAAGTGTGGTCTAACCAAGGTTCGATACAAGTTTAACATAACTTCTCTGCTTTTCAATTCCATCCCTCTAGAAATGAAACCTTTGTTTGCTTTTTTAGGAACAGGAGGAGGCCATTCGGCCCCTCGGGCCTGCTCTGCCATCCAGTCAGATCATGACTGATCTGCCCCTCAACCCCATTTACCCGCCTTTTCTCCCTGTCCCTCGATACCCTTGCCCAACAAAAATCTATCCAGCTCAGTCTTGAAATCTCCAATTGACCCCCAGCATCAACAGCTTTTTGGGGGAGAGAGTTCCAGATTTCCACCACCCTTTGTGTGAAGAAGTGCTTCCTGACATCACCCCTGAACGGCCTGGCTCTAATTTTAAGGTTGCGCCCCCTTGTTCTGGACTCCCCCCCACCAGAGAAAATAGTTTCTCTCTCTATCGACCCTATCGAATCCTTTAATCATCTTAAACACCTCGATTAGATTGCCCCTTAATCTTCTAAACTCGAGGGAATACAAGCCCAGTCTGTGCAACCTGTCCTCATAATTTAACCCTTTTAGCCCCCGGTATCGTTCTGAATCTGCGCTGCACCCCCTCCAAGACCGATATATCCTTCCATAGAAACATAGAAAAATAGGAGCAGAGTAGGCCATTCGGCCCTTCGAGCCTGTTCCGCCATTCAATATGATCATGGCTGATCCTCTATCTCCATACCATATTCCCGCTCTCTCCCCATACCCCTTGATGCCTTTTGTGTCTAGAAATCGATCTATCTCCTTCTTAAATATATTCAGTGACTTGGCCTCCACAGCCTTCTGTGGTAGAGAATTCCACAGGTTCACCACTCTCTGAGTGAAGAAATTTCTCCTCATCTCAGTCCTAAATGTCTGACCCTGTATCCTGAGACTGTGACCACTGGTTCTAGACCCCCTCCAGCCAGGGGAAACATCCTCCCTGCATCCAGTCTGTCTAGCCCTGTCAGAATTTTATAGGTTTCCTGATGTGCGGTGCCCAGAACTGAACCTCTGTTTCCTGTCTCTGGCTGGTTCCTCCTCTCCCCGATCTCTACCTCTCCCCATCGAAAGACCAACGTCTCCGATTGTTCGGACCCATTGGGAGGTCCCAACACCAATATGAGGTCATGTGGCACCAGCAGTCCACCCGAGTCACGTGAGCTCTGAGCTTCTGTGATTTGTGGAGACCCAAGGGTTCGAATCTGACCTCGGGTGACTGTCTGTGTGGAGTTTGCACATTCTCCCCGTGTCTGCGTGGGTTTCCTCCGGGTGCTCCGGTTTCCTCCCACAGTCCAAAAATGTGTGGGTTAGGTTGATTTGGCTATGATAAATTGACCCTTAGTGTTAGGGGGGATTAAATATGTGGGGTTATGGGGATAGGATGGGATATGTTAGGGGGAATTAAATACGTGGGGTTACGGGGGTAGGGTGGGATATGTGTACTGTGGGGATTAAAGCAGGGACAGGGTACTGGATTTGGATGATCAGCCATGATCGTATTGAATGGCGGAGCAGGCTCGACGGGCCGAATGGCCTACTCCTGCTCCTAGATTCTATGTTTCTATGTTTCTATGTAAGAGTACGAGGTCACGACCCCCAGGAGCCAATGGCGATGTTTGAGTGAGGAAAGAAGAGGGAGAGGGTTGGTGGAGCGAGAGAGATTACACTGCTCTTGTTTGTGAAGATATTAATGCGGGGGGGGGGCGGAGTTTGAACCTTCCTAACACATCGACCAATCGTCTTTCAATAAACCAGTTGAATTTCCTGCTGCCGTGTTCTAGGCTCTAACGAGGTACTGGGGAGGAGGGATAGCGGAGGCTCCCCATCAAACACGACCCCAGCAAGGACAAAACAGCCAACACGCTGTGTATATCCCTGCAGGGACCACCCAACACATTGAGCATATCCCAGCAGGGACCACCCAACACATTGAGTAATGTAAGAAAACTACTGGGCACTTGGTCTAAGCGTTAAACAAAGCTTTAATCAACTGTTTTACAACATGGAGATCTAGTTGTGTCATTCACTAGTTCCTGTTAAGAATGTCCTGAGCAAGCTGGGCCCATGCCCAAGTATTTATACTCTCCCTGACAGCGCCACCAGCAGGCCGCCCAGTATTATTTCATAAGTCATTTCCACATGAATGACAAGATTCATGTCACTGAGCATATCCCAGCAGGGACCACCCAGCACATTGAGCATATCCCAGCTGGGAAAACCCAACATACTGAGCATATCCCAGCAGGGACCACCCAACACATTGAGCATATCCCAGCAGGGAAAACCCAACACACTGAGCATATCCCAGCAGGGACCACCCAACACATTGAGCATATCCCAGCAGGGAAAATCCAACACATTGAGCATATCCCAGCAGGGACCATCCAACACATTGAGCATATCCCAGCAGGGAAAATCCAACACATTGAGCATATCCCTGCAGGGTCCACCCAATACATTGAGCATATCCCAGCAGGGACCACCCAACACATTGACCATATCCCAGCAGGGATCACCCAACACATTGAGCATATCCCAGCAGAAAAAACCCAACACATTGAGCATATCCCAGCAGGGACCACCCAACACATTGAGCATATCCCAGCAGGGAAAACCCAACACACTGAGCATATCCCAGCAGGTAAAACCCAACACATTGAGTATATCCCAGCAGAGAAAACCCAACACACTGAGCATATCCCAGCAGGTAAAACCCAACACATTGAGCATATCCCAGCAGGGAAAACCCAACACACTAAGCATATCCCAGCAGGTAAAACCCAACACACTGAGCATATCCCAGCAGGGACCACCCAACACATTGAGCATATCCCAGCAGGGAAAACCCAAAACACTGAGCATATCCCTGCAGGGACCACCCAACACATTGAGCATATCCCAGCAGGGACCACCCAACACATTGAGCATATCCCAGCAGGGAAAACCCAACACATTGAGTATATCCCAGCAGAGAAAACCCAACACACTGAGCATATCCCAGCAGGGAAAACCCAACACACTGAGCATATCCCAGCAGGTAAAACCCAACACACTGAGCATATCCCAGCAGGGACCACCCAACACACTGAGCATATCCCAGCAGGGACCACCCAACACACTGAGTATATCCCAGCAGGGACCACCCAACACACTGAGCATATCCCAGCAGGGACCATGCCATCCGAAAGACCCACACACGTCCCCTGTGGTGTTCCAGCCCTATCTCGGACACACGCCATGCCCAGCGCCCACCAGAACAAGGCCTCAGCTCCCAGCAGAGACCCCCCTTCCCCATCAGAGGGACACAGACCCCTCCCCCCAGCAAGGACGTGGTAGGCTTTGTATCCTGGTGTGTGTGAGTGAGAAGGCTGTCAGATTATGATCAGTGTCACACAGTTGGACTCAGGAGCCACTGCCCCTCAACATCCACACCCACGACACAACTTACATTGACCTCAGCATTTCATAAGGAGCTTGATGGCTGCGACACTGAGATATTTATAAATCTGCCTCGCAGCATCAATATATTCTCCCCTCTCTTTCCTTGCTTCTTTGTCTCGCTCCCGCTTTCTCCCTCTATCTCTCCCCTCCCCCTCTCTGTACTTCTCTCATCTCTCTCTACCTTCTCGCTCCTTCACTCCTGCTTTTCACTCTCCTCCCTCTCTATCACCTCTATCAGTCTTTCTCCTCTCTACCATCACCCTTTCCTTCTCTTGTTATCCTTCTGTCTCCTTTTTTCCTCTTTCTATCCTTTTCCCTCTCTCTCTCCATCCTTTACAACTCTCTCCCTCTCTCTCCCCCTCTCTATCTTTTCCCTCTATCCTTTCCCCCTCTCTCTCTTTCCTTCTCCACCTTCTCTCCCCTCTCTCCTCTCATCCCTCTTTCTATACCTTGCTCTCTCTTTCTCCCCCCTTGCCCTCTCTCTCCTCCCTCTCTCTCTATCCTTCTCTCCCTCCCCTTCTCTCCCCTCTCTATCGATATCCTCTTCCCATCTCTATCCCTCTCTCTCCCATGGCCTTCACTTGCTCCCTCTCGGCCTTTCTCTTCCCTCCACCCTTCGCGCCCCGGCCTCTCTCTATCCTTCCCTCTAGCCTGCTTTCTCTCACTCCCTCTTCCTCCTCTCTCTCTCCGCCTCTCCTCCCCATCCTTTGGTGCTGAAATTCGATGTGAGCGGCAATGAGAAACGGGCGGCATCGCAATTGGCGACCCTTACACCTCCCGTCCAATATTCAGGTCCGTTGACTACGACAGATCTTAATACCGGGCAGGGCATATAACGGGGCGGGGCGGGGGAGGATGCGATATTTTACATTTTACAGATACGCAGAGAAACAATCGGCCTCGAACTGACCTCAGGATGTGCCTGGGGGGCCGTTGTTACCCCTGCGTCCTTAGCAGCGGAATAATACGGCCCGGCCACAAACCAGTGCATTATCCGAGCAACGCCAGGGGGGGGCGAGCTGCCGCCTGCTCTGTGTCACGTCCTCTATGTTGGAACCCTCACCCATCCCTCTGTGGGCTCAGTGTGAGGTCCATTGTGAGGTCAGGCCCGTGCTGCCAGGGTTGTGCAAATCCAGCTGTTTCTTTTATGGGGGTTGGGTGGGGGGCTCTCCAGCTGTTTCGGGGTCCCCTGGCCGCGCGGAAGGCAGGTGACGCCATGCTGAGGCCCCATGAGCCGACGTGACTCCTCGCTGCTGAGGCATGATGGGAAGGCTGGCCACTCAGCTTCTGCCAAGGCGTCACCAGGTATCTCTCTCGTCCCCCGAGTCAGAAGGCTGTGAGCCTTGCGACTCAATCCCTTCACTTTAATTCTGCCTGTCACTTTAATTCACCGCTCCACTCCCACTCTGACCTCACCATCCTTGGCCTCTTACACTGTTCCACGGAAGCTCAGGGAACAGCACCTCATCTTTCGTTTAGGCACTCTACAGCCCTCTGGACTCAACATCGAGTTCAACAATTTTAGATCATAACCTCAGCCCCCATCACAGAATCACAGAATCCCCACAGTGCAGATAGAGGCCATTTCGGCCCATCGAGCCTGCACCGACACATATCCCACCCTATCCCCGTAACCCCACGTTATTTAATCCCCCTAACTCTAAGGGTCAATTTATCATAGCCAAATCAACCTAACCCGCACATCTTTGGACTGTGGGAGGAAACCGGAGCACCCGGAGGAAACCCACGCAGACACGGGGAGAATGTGCAAACTCCACACAGACAGTCACCCGGGGCCGGATTCGAACCCGGGTCCCTGGCGCTGTGAGGCAACAGTGCTAACCACTATGCCACCGTGTTGCCCTATATAAATCACATTTATATTTTATTTTTTCATCCACCCTTTTGTTTGGCCCCCCCCTTTTTTTTTCCCCCCAGAAGCTGTCAGCTGTCCTTCATTCTGCCAGTGCATTTCACACTTCTTTTAGCCTCAACCTGTCACATTAACACCTCCTCTTGCCTTGATCATCTCTTAATGTCTCTTAATCTCTCCTTTTGTTCTATCATCCCCTCCCCCTTTTCCCAGCTTTATACTTGCCTTAAATCTATTTGATTTCCTGCTGTTTCCAGTTCTGACGAAAGGTCTTCGACCTGAAACGTTAACTCTGTTTCTCTCTCCACGGATGCTGCCTGGCCTGCTGAGTTTTCCCAGCGTTTTCTGTTGGCCTTTCTCTCTCTGCCTCTCTGCTGCTGAAGACCTCGGTCCCCACCAGCAGATGGCGGCGTCGCCCTATTATTGTTTTACGATCTATCAGAGGCAGCTCTCTCTGCGGGCAGCACAGTGCAGCTTCAAGATATTTTGTGCAGTTTAACGAATGTGTTTGTGAAGCCGTGCTCTCAACGGGTGAAACTCCACGGACAGATTAATCCTGCGATGTTCTCTCTCTCCGACTGCTCTCCTGATACATCGAGTTCTGCATCGGGCAGCCCGATTAGTACCAAGACCCCCAGATCATCTCAAAAAGCCTGACCTAGATACAATCAGTTACTTTAGAGGCACAGTCGCAGTCGAAGGAAAAGGCAGCCGTCATTTGGCACACAGCAGGATCCCACAAAGGCAATAGGATGAATGAAGCTGTTTCTTTTGATTTATGGTGTCGGTTGAGGGAGGACTTTTGGCCCCAGGACACTTGGAGAACGTTCCTCTAGCCTGACCGGGCCTCCCACTCTCTGTAAACTTCAGCTCATCCCAAACTCTGCTGTCCCCTGAGTCCTAACTCGCGCCGAGTCCCGTTCAACCCTCACTCACCCCCTGTGCTCGCCGGCCTACATTGGCTCCCGGTCCGGCAACGCCTCGATTTCAAAATTCTCATCCTCGTGCTCAAATCCCTCCACGGCCCTCGCCCCCCTCCCTATCTCTGCAACCTTTTCCAGGCCTGAGGTGCCGTCTTTCGGATGAGACATTAAACCGAGGCCCCCATCTGCTCTCTCAGGTGGATGTAAAAGATCCCACGGCCACTATTGGAAGAAGAGCAGGGGGAGTTCTCCCCGGTTCCTGGGGCCAATATTTATCTCTCAACCAACATCACTAAAACAGATGATCTGGTCATTATCACATTGCTGTTAGTGGGATCTTGCTGTGCGGAAATCGGCTGCTGCGTTTCCTGCATTAGAACAGTGACTACACTTCAAAAAGTACTTCATTGGCTGTAAAGTGCTTTGGGACGTCCTGAGGTGGTGAAAGGCGTTATATCATTGCAGGATTGTTCTCTCCAACTCTCCATTCACCAACCCTTGATCGACATTTCCAATTGCCACGTCCTCTAACCACATCACAGATCTCCGCTCACCATTCCTATATTCCCTAAGACGCAAGTTGCCACTGCCTGGAGTTTCTACCCCACCATGCCCTTGAACCTGTCGCAAGAATCTTGTTGATGACTTTTACACAGTACAAAGAAGGTTCACTCGGTTAATCCCAGGGATGAGGGGATGGACATATGAGGAGAGGTTGGGTAGATTGGGACTCTACTCATTGGAGTTCAGAAGAATGAGAGGCGATCTTATTGAAACATATAAGATTGTGAAGGGGCTTGATCGGGTGGATGCGGGGAGGATGTTCCCGACGATGGGTGAAACTAGAACTAGGGGGCATAGTCTTAGAATAAGGGGCTGCTCTTTCAAAACTGAGATGAGAAGGAACTACTTCACATAGAGGGTGGTAGGTCCATGGAATATGCTGCCCCAAAAAGCTGTAGAAGCTACATCATTACATAAATTTAAAACAGAAATAGACAGTTTCCTAGAAGTAAAGGGAATTAAGGGTTACGGGGAGCGGGCAGGAATTTGGACATGAGTCTAGGTTCGGATCGGTCATGGCCCTGTGGGTAGCGTAGCGGGCCCAGGGGCCGTGTAGCCTGATCTGCTCCTATTTCATGTGTCCAATTCTGTTAGGTTCAGGAGATGGTTCTGTGATAGTAGATTGGCGGTTAGGATCAGATCAGCCATGATCTTATTGAATGGCGGAGCAGGCTCGAGGGGCCAATTGGCCTACTCCTGCTCCTATTTCTTATGTTCTTATGTTCTTGCACGCACGTTAACAGTTCCCCCTTACTGGTGGGAAGATCACAGAACAAACCCTTAGCCTCATCGGGCAAAAACCTACATGTTCATTACCTTCCGTGTCACGAGCTGGGGGCCATTTGCAATCTCGAACCCCAATCTATTAGAATGGAAAAGGGTCTACAACGGTCTGGAAACAAATTCAAGCAAAGGAAAATTGGACAAAGATAGAATTTATTCTTCCATGGCTGCATAATGTGTCACAGTATCCACAATGTTCATAGTGTGTGCACAGCGTGAGTAGGATGTGTTCACAGTGCGTGCATCACATAAACCAGGATAAATCACGCATGCAAACATCTTGGGCACAATTCTGAGTGCAATGCAAACAAGTCTTTCCATTCTGTGCTGAATACAGAAGCTCAAACTGTGTCAATAATTGGTTTTCATTAGGCTGATTATCACACCTCCGAAGATTGGGTATCAAAATCAAATTGAAAATATAAATAGGATCTGGTGCATACATCACTGGGGGAGACAATCATCAAGGGGGAGATGGATTATGGATTGTAGAGATTGTCTATTCAATGGAGAGATAATCTATTCAATGGAGAGATAGTCTATTCAATGGAGAGATAATCTATTCAATGGAGAGATAGTCTATTCAATGGGGAGATAGTCTATTCAATGGAGAGATAGTCTATTCAATGGGGAGATGGTCTATTCAATGGAGAGATAGTCTATTCAATGGAGAGATAGTCTATTCAATGGGGAGATGGTCTATTCAATGGAGAGATAGTCTATTCAATGGGGAGATGATCTATTCAATGGAGAGATAGTCTATTCAATGGGGAGATGGTCTATTCAATGGAGAGATAGTCTATTCAATGGGGAGATAGTCTATTCAATGGGGAGACAGTCTATTCAATGGAGAGATAGTCTATTCAATGGGGAGACAGTCTATTCAATGGAGAGATAGTCTATTCAATGGAGAGATAGTCTATTCAATGGGGAGATGGTCTATTCAATGGAGAGATAGTCTATTCAATGGAGAGATAGTCTATTCAATGGGGAGATGGTCTATTCAATGGGGAGATAGTCTATTCAATGGAGAGATAGTCTATTCAATGGGGAGATGGTCTATTCAATGGAGAGATAGTCTATTCAATGGAGAGATAGTCTATTCAATGGGGAGATGGTCTATTCAATGGGGAGATAGTCTATTCAATGGAGAGATGGTCTATTCAATGGAGAGATAGTCTATTCAATGGGGAGATGGTCTATTCAATGGGGAGATGGTCTATTCAATGGAGAGATGGTCTATTCAATGGGGAGATGGTCTATTCAATGGAGAGATGGTCTATTCAATGGGGAGATAGTCTATTCAATGGAGAGATAGTCTATTCAATGGGGAGATGGTCTATTCAATGGGGAGATAGTCTATTCAATGGAGAGATAGTCTATTCAATGGGGAGATGGTCTATTCAATGGAGAGATAGTCTATTCAATGGAGAGATAGTCTATTCAATGGGGAGATGGTCTATTCAATGGAGAGATAGTCTATTCAATGGAGAGATAGTCTATTCAATGGGGAGATGGTCAATTCAATGGAGAGATAGTCTATTCAATGGGGAGATAGTCTATTCAATGGAGAGATAGTCTATTCAATGGGGAGATAGTCTATTCAATGGAGAGATAGTCTATTCAATGGAGAGATAGTCTATTCAATGGGGAGATAGTCTATTCAATGGAGAGATAGTCTATTCAATGGGGAGATGGTCTATTCAATGGAGAGATAGTCTATTCAATGGGGAGATGATCTATTCAATGGAGAGATAGTCTATTCAATGGGGAGATGGTCTATTCAATGGAGAGATAGTCTATTCAATGGGGAGATAGTCTATTCAATGGGGAGACAGTCTATTCAATGGAGAGATAGTCTATTCAATGGGGAGACAGTCTATTCAATGGAGAGATAGTCTATTCAATGGAGAGATAGTCTATTCAATGGGGAGATGGTCTATTCAATGGGGAGATAGTCTATTCAATGGAGAGATAGTCTATTCAATGGGGAGATGGTCTATTCAATGGAGAGATAGTCTATTCAATGGAGAGATAGTCTATTCAATGGGGAGATGGTCTATTCAATGGGGAGATAGTCTATTCAATGGAGAGATAGTCTATTCAATGGAGAGATAGTCTATTCAATGGGGAGATGGTCTATTCAATGGGGAGATGGTCTATTCAATGGAGAGATGGTCTATTCAATGGGGAGATGGTCTATTCAATGGAGAGATAGTCTATTCAATGGGGAGATAGTCTATTCAATGGAGAGATAGTCTATTCAATGGGGAGATGGTCTATTCAATGGGGAGATAGTCTATTCAATGGAGAGATAGTCTATTCAATGGGGAGATGGTCTATTCAATGGAGAGATAGTCTATTCAATGGAGAGATAGTCTATTCAATGGGGAGATGGTCTATTCAATGGAGAGATAGTCTATTCAATGGAGAGATAGTCTATTCAATGGGGAGATGGTCAATTCAATGGAGAGATAGTCTATTCAATGGGGAGATAGTCTATTCAATGGAGAGATAGTCTATTCAATGGGGAGATAGTCTATTCAATGGAGAGATAGTCTATTCAATGGAGAGATAGTCTATTCAATGGAGAGATAGTCTAGTCAATGGGGAGATGGTCTCTGCAATAGAGAGATACATAGAAACATAGAATCTAGGAGCAGGAGTAGGCCATTCGGCCCGTCGAGCCTGCTCCGCCATTCAATACGATCATGGCTGATCATCCAAATCCAGTACCCTGTCCCTGCTTTTAATCCCCACAGTTCACATATCCCACCCTACCCCCGTAACCCCACTTATTTAATTCCCCCTATCATATCCCATCCTATCCCCATAACCCCACATATTTAATCCCCCCTAACACTAAGGGTCAATTTATCATAGCCAAATCAACCTAACCCACACATTTTTTGGACTGTGGGAGGAAACCGGAGCACCCGGAGGAAACCCACGCAGACACGGGGAGAATGTGCAAACTCCACACAGACAGTCACCCGAGGTCAGATTCGAACCCGGGTCTCTGGCGCTGTGAGGCACCAGTGCTAACCACTATGCCACCGTGTTGCCCCTATGGACAATGGAATGGAGCGGTGTTCTCTTCAATGGGGAGATGGTCTATTCAATTGGGAGATGGTCTATTCCATGGTTCAACGGTAGTTATGCCGAATGTCTTCTCCCCAAGTCATTGATATGTATGACCGTCCCCATATTTTGGGAAACTAACCCCATCTTAGGGTAAAACTAACAGAAGAGACTGAGAGTTTTGGCTGCCATCATTCGGACACTTGGAGCTGGATCGCATATCGTCAACATGATTACTTCTTGGATGTTGTCATCGGCCAAAAACTGGATATTTTCCTTGGCCATGTTCTTCAGAAAGCGACCTGCGAAGGTGACGGCGTTTGCCCGGATCTCAGGAGATCAATTGCTGCAGAAGTGGACGCTGCTGCTGAGATAGGTATTGACGTTGTCAGGCAAGTCCCAGACAATGGTTCTGGTGAGCTTGCTCAGAAAGGCCCAGTAGTCCTGGCTGGTGTCCCGCGGGGACGTGGTCTGAAACGTTGCGCGCAGGTTTTCTGAACCCAGGAATGGTCCGACCGACGCCAGCGCGCGTTTAGAGGCTTCGGTGACCTCCGAGCTGCTGTCGTTGAGGTGCAGCAGCAAGCTGACCAGCCCCGAGTGGACCTGTTCCACAAAGACGGGTTTCGACTCCCCGACGGCAAATTTGGACATGTCCCCGAACACGGAGAGGGCCGCGGCGCGCACTCTGTCACTTCTGTTCTCGAAGAAGGGGCGGATACACAGGCCCAGGTTGACAAGAATGTCCCTGACGTTATTCTCTTCCAACTGAGCCAAGATCTTCGACAGGCCTGATAGACCCTCCATCGTGATGCAATCATGGGGCTCGTCCGCCTCCTGCATCACAGCAAAGATGGCGGCCAGAAGCTTAGTGGCGTATCTTCGGGTCTTTGCGGGATCTCCGACGGCGACGTTCCCCAATCCCCTAATGGAGAGAAAGCGGATGGTGGGAGACCTATCAAGCAAGCACCTCAGCAAGCTGCTCACAAGGATGTCCATGCGTGTCAGGTCAAAGGCGACGTGATGCTTTACCATTTCGCCCAAGAAAGCGGCCATGGCGATTCGTTGATTCTTGTAAATGTTCAGCACGATGGAGAGATACTCAATGACTCTATCCAGATTAGGGCTGGCGTGACTCGCCATTGCTTCGGCCAGCAGAGCAACACCGTCGTGGTGCGTATCTGGATCCTTCATCATCTCCCAGCCTCCCAACTCCTCCATCAAGTCCACCACCTCTTGACTCTTCCCCTGGGTCAGCAGCACTTTCAGCATCGCAAGGTAATCGCAGGAGTCAAGGTTTTCAGGAGAGGTTGTGTCAACGCTCGTCCTCCTCTCCATCGGTGCACTTTTGCAGAGAAGGTGCTTTGAGGGTTTGCAAGCGCGGGAGCAAAGAATTAGCAGAGTGCCAAACAACTGAGGGTAGAGACTCTCAATGTCCGGGGCGGACTCAGGATTGGACAGGACCTCACTCAGAGCGCAGGCGGCCGCCATAGACTTCAGAGGCACGTGTCCGGACTCCGTCTGGTTGACGGAGGATTCTTTTCTTTCCTCGAGTTCGAGCATCATGTTCAGCTCGACAAGAGGAGCTCCAAGGTGCTTTGGCCTATCCTGGTATCCCCAGCCAGCGCCTTCCATATGTCCCTGGTGTGCTGGTCGAAAGGAATGGGGTGCGCGAGCAGAAGGGAGACGACCGCGGCCGTGTTTTGGGAGGCCAGGACGCAGATGTTGCGCATCACCGCCAACCTCACGTGCTGGTGCCCGACCCGCCGCAGCTGGCCGTCGAGCGCCCGGAGCGTCTCCGAGACCTGGTCCTGGAGACCCGCGCCCCGCTTCCTGAGGAGGGCGTTGATGACGGCCGAGGCGGCGCCGGAGCAGTCGGGCTGGGGGTCAGTCAGCCCCTCGCACAGGGCCAGCAGGAGGTTCCTCAGCTGGTGGTGGGACATGTGCTCCGAGACGATCCTGGCCATCTCAAGGCAGGTTCGGAGCTGGCTGGCATGGTCGACCTGATCCAAACTCTCCTTCATTGTCTTCAAATGCTCCACCGATCCATCCCTGTGGTCCGCGGGGAATCCCTCGTAACACAACTGGACGTAAAGCAGAGCGTACAAACTGTCGATGGCCAGCTGGCGGATTATGGCCAAGGGGTCTGCACACCGAGGGAGGAGCCGGCCAATCAGAGCCTCCAAGTTGTAGCGTGTCACCACCGTCCGCGCATCGAGGTTCTCCAGGAAGAAGACCAGCAGCTTTGAGGTGAGCTCCATGGCTCTCTCGCGCTCGTAGTCCTTTCTCGATGTGATCCACCTTTCGACGTGCTTGAAGACCGCAAGAAGCCCGGCCGGGGAGAGGTCCTGAAGCAAGACCTGGTGCAGAAGGGCCTGCAGGGCAGCGGTGGTCTGGCTCAGTAGACGGCGCCTCTCCGTCCAGTGGTCCTCACTGCCCGCTTGGCTCTCCGTGGGCATCAGGCCAAGGAAGCTGTCCACACAGGTCCTCATTAATTGAAAGGCGTCGGCTTCACTTGAGGGTGGGTCCAACTGGACGAGGTAGGTGCAGGCGGTCATAGCGCTGAGCCGGACGGAGGTCTTGATCTGGTCGCTCGGCTCGGCCTCGATGAGCTCTCGCAGGCAGGTCAACAGCTCCGCCTTCCTGGCGCAGTTGCAGGTGAGCCTCGGCGCGTTGGCCAGGATGGTTTGAGCGATCAGAGTGAGGGCCTTGGCCAGGCTCAGCTTGACGGTCAAGTCCCTGGATTCGCCCTTTAACCCCGGCGCCCTGGCCTTGTAGAGGGCGAGGACGGGGCCCAGGATGTCGGCGTCGACCCTGGGCAGCACACGCTCCAGCGGAGCACGCCGCGCCACGTGCCCGTAGCACAGGATGAGCGCGCTCCTGACCTTCTCGGCCTCACTGTCCAGCCTCTCCCTCATCGCCTCGAGGAGGCTCTCCGCGTTCTTGGCCAGGCGTCGACGGGTGAAGTCCTCCAGCCGGGAGAGGGTGTCGTCCAGGTGTGCGGCGGCGCACAGGCCGATCCCGAGGGCCGCGCCCTCCCGCTCCCAGTCCTCGTGGTATTGGACGCTCTGCAGTATCTCCTGGAGCTGGGTCCTCACCGCGGCTTTGCTCCTGGTCTGCTGCAGCACCAGGCCGACACACTGGTACAGGAAGCCCCGCTCCTGGGGGGAGCTGGGAAGTTGGCTCACTTGCTGGAACAACTCTCGGCTCAGCTGAGCGCTCCATCGCTCCTCCGCAATCGCCTCCAGGGTCCTGGACAGAAAGAGCAGCAGCTTCTCCTCCCAATGCTCCTGGACCATCGAGCTGGCCGAATTCCCTCGGAGATGTTCCACCAGCTCGGGGAGCTCCGCCTCCCACAGTCTCTCCAACGCTGGGTGGATGGTGGGGCTCAGGACCCGGAGGAGCTTCAGCGCGGGGACGCCCCTCCCCCGTCCCCGGTAGGGCGCCGAAGACACGGCCAACAGACGGGCCAAGAGGGCCTGAGGCGAGGGGAAGCCGGGCCCGGCCTCGGAGCGATCCAGCGTCCCGGATTCCCGCTTGTCGCTGGCCATCTTCTCCAGGCTCCGGCACACGACCGCCAAAGCGTGGGTGTAGGGCGCCGGGGTCACCAGCTGCAGCAGGGTGGGCCAGAGAACGTCGGCCGTCTGCTCCATGGCCGTCAGTTGCTCCACCAGCGTCTCCGCCATCGCGCTCAAGTCTTCGCCCGCGACCTCGTCTGCGTTGGGGAGCCGCGCCCCCGCCGTTGCCCCCTCGCCGCAGGCGGCGCAGAGGCGGACGACGTATCCCACCATGGCCTTGCCCCCGGCCAGCTCCAGGTAGCCGCAGTGGGCCAGGCTGCCCATGGTCTGGAGGACGGCCTTCTTGACCGCGTGGCTCTGGTCCGGGAGGGCCGTCTTCACGGCGGCCATGATCTGGTGCTTCTTGCTCAGCATCTGCGAGGGGACGGTGTCCAGGAGCCTCTTCAGGGCCAGGAGGCTCGCGGCCCGGCTCAGCCCGCCGCCGCTGGCCAGCTTGCGGAGGAGGAACTGGGCGATCTGCTGTGGCCAGAGCTGAGCCAGGAGGGCGAAGCAGCCCAGGATCTGGCCGCGGTTCTTCAGGCCCAGCCGGTCGCCGGAGTCCACCGGGGCGCAGAGCTGGCCGTGCAAGGCGCCGAGGAGCTGCTCCATCTGCCCCTTCAGGCTGCGGGAGTCCGTGGCCACGGCCGCCCCCAGCACGGAACGCAGGCACCGGGTGACGGGCAAACGCTCGGGGTGCTTCCTGTACAGGGCGAGGATCTGGGGCACCAGCCTGGGCAACTCTTCCTCCAGCCTCCCGACGGGCAGCAGCGGCGCCACGTGGACCAGCGCCTCCAAGGCGGCCGTCCGCTGCTTGGCATCTTTCTGCTGCAGCCACACCCAGAGGTGGTCCTTGTAGGCCCTGGAGATGGGCTGGGAGAAGGTGTCCTTGCTCAGCGTCGGCTCCGGGGCCTGGTCCAAGTGGGCCAGGTACTCAAGGATGCTCTTGCTGAAGAGGCTCAGGGCTGAAGTGAGCGCCCAGGCCCAGTTGTTGTCTTTGGTCAGCCCGAAGGCAGGGAGCAGCGCCGTCAGGACCAGCGGGAGGTGAGGCACCACGTCGTACACGTTGGTAACGGAGAGGTTGGCCAGGGTCCTGATGACCATGGGATGAGGACGGGCGCCCGGCTTGAACTTCCCCAGCATCTCCTCCAGAACCTCGTCCGCAAAGCCCCGGCCCAGGGCCACCAGAAGGTCGCTCCCCGCCTCTTGGCACCAGAGGCTGGCCTCGTCTGGCCTGGTCATGGCCTCCGCCGCCGCCGCGATGGCCTCCCGGGCCAGCGGCCGCTCGATCCGCCCCGCCGCCTCGCCGGCGATCAGCGCCATGCTCTGCAGGAGGGCCAGGCAGTGCCCCGGTGCCGACCGCCCGCTGCCGCTGCTCAGGAAGGCGCGGCAGGACCTCAGGGCCAGCTCCGGGCACTGCCACCCCAGCTCGCACAGCGACACCGCAACCTGCCGGCGAACGGACTCCTCGCTGTCGAAAGCCGCGGCCATCAGGGCGTCGAGGTGTGATTCAACGCAACCGGCGTCCATTAGATTCCGTTAGCTCAGTCTGGAATTCAAGAACTCACAGTTACTGCCGGGAAAGAGTAGATCATAAAGATTAGGAGCAGGAGTCAGCCATTCGGCCCCTCGAGCCTGCTCCGCCATTCAATAAGATCATGGCTGATCTTGGGCTCAAAGCCACTTCCCCGCCCGCTCCCCATAACCCTTCACTCCCTTATCTTGCAAAAATCTATCTATCTCCACCATAAATGTATTTAATGACCCAGCCTCCACGGCTCTCTGGGGCAGAGAATTCCACAGATTTACGACCCTCTGAGAGAAGAAACTACTCCTCATCTCAGTTCTAAAAGGGCGACCCTTTATACTGAAACTATGCCCCCGAGTTCTAGATTTCCCCATGAGGGGAAACATCTTCTCTGCATCTAACTTGTTGTGCCCCCTCAGTTTCTTATATGTTTCGATAAGATCACCTCTCATTCTTCTAAACTCCAGTGAGTATAAGCCCAACCTGCTCAACCTTTCCTCATAAGTCAACCCCCTCATCTCTGGAATCAACCTAGTGAATCGTCTCTGAACTGCCTCCAATGCAAGTATATCCTTCCTTAAATAAGGAGACCAAAACTGTACGCAGTACTCAAGGTGTGGGCTCACCAATACCCTGTACAGTTGTAGCAGGACTTCCCTGCTTTTATACTCCAACCCCCTTGAAATAAAGGCCAACATTCCATTTGCCTTTTTGATTACTTGCTATACCTACATGCTAACTTTTTGTGTTTCATGCACAAGGACCCCCAGGTCCCTCTGAACTGTAGCATTTTGTAATCTCTCTCCATTTAAATAATAATTTGCTTTTTTATTTTTCCTGCCAAAGTGGATAACCTCGCACTTTCCCACATTATAGTCCATCTGCCAAATGTTTGCCCACTCACTTAGCCTGTCTATACCCCTTTGCAGATTCTTTGAGTCCTCTGCACAACTTGCTTTCCCACCCATCTTTGTATCATCCGCAAACTTGGCCACATTACACTCGGTCCCTTCATCCAAGTCATTAATATAGATTGTAAATAGTTGAGGCCCCAGCACCGATCCTTGTGGCACCCCACTAGTTACCGTTTGCCAACCGGAAAATGACCCATTTATCCCAACTCTCTGCTTTCTGTTAGTTAGCCAATTCTCTATCCATGCTAATATATTACCCCGAATTCCATGAGCTCTTATCTTATGCAGTAACCTTTTATGTGGCACCTTATCGAATGCCTTCTGGAAATCCAAATACACCACATCCACTGGCTCACCTTTGTCCACCCTGCTCGTTACATCCTCAAAGAACTCCAGCAAATTTGTTAAACATGATTTCCCTTTCCTAAAACCATGCTGACTCTGCTTGACTGCATTATGATTTCCCAAATGCCCTGCTACTGCTTCCTTAATGAAGGACTCCAGCATTTTCCCAACGACAGATGTTAGGCTAACTGGTCTATAGTTTCCTGCTTTCTGTCTCCCTCCTTTCTTAAATAGGGGTGTTACATTTGCGGTTTTCCACTCCGCTGTGACCTCTCCAGAGTCCAGGGAATTTTGGTATATTGCAACCAATGCATCCACTATCTCTGCAGCCACTTCTTTTAAGACCCTGGGATGCAGGCCATCTGGTCCAGGGGACTTGTCGTCTTTTAGTCCCATTATTTTACCAAGTACTATTTCCTTAGTGATAGTGATTGTCTTTAGTTCCCCCCTCCCTGTGGCCCCTTGATTATCCATTGTTGGGATGTTGTTAGTGTCTTCTACCGTGAAGACAGATACAAAATATTTGTTCAGAGTCTCTGCCATTTCCCCGTTCCCCATTATTAATTCCCCAGTCTCATCCTCTAAGGGACCAACATTTACTTTAGCTACTCTCTTCCTTTTTATATACCTGTAGAAGCTCTTACTATCTGTTTTAATATTTCTTGCCAGTTTACTCTCATAATTCATCTACTTTCTCTTTATTATTTTTTTAGTCACCCTTTGCTGGTTTTTTTAAATTTCCCAATCCTCTGGTCTCCCACCAATCTTGGCAACATTGTATGCCTTCGTTTTCAATTTGATACCATCCTTTACTTCCTTAGTTAGCCATGGATGGTGCTCCCTTCTCTTAAAATCTTTCTCACTGGAATATATTTTTGTTGAGAGTTATGTCTCAACTGTCTTACCCTTTAATTTATTTTTCCAGTCCACTTTAGCCAGTTCTGCCCTCATGCCATTATAATTTCCTTTGTTTAAGATCAGGACACTGGTTTGAGATACAACTTTCTCACCCTCCAACTGAATTTGAAATTCAACCATGTTATGATCACTCTTTCCTAGAGGATCCTTTACTATGAGATCATTTATTAATTCTGTCTCATTACACAGTACCAGATCCAAGATAGCCTGCTCCCTGGTTGGTTCCATTACATACTGTTCTAGGAAACCATCCCGGATGCACTCTATGAACTCCTCCTCAAGGCTACCATGGCCAATTTGATTTGTCCAATCAATAAGGAGATTAAAATCACCCATGATTATTACCGTACCTTTTTTTACAGGCCTCCATTATTTGTTGATTTATACTCTGTCCAACAGTTTTGTTACTGTTCGGGGGCCTGTAGACTACGCCCACCAGAGACTTTTTCCCCTTATTCTTTTTTATCTCCACCCAAACCGATTCTACATCTTGATCTTCTGAGTCAATATCACTTCTCACCACTGCACTGATCCCATCCTTTACCAACAAAGCCACCCCACCTCCCTTTCCTTTCTGTCTATCCTTCCGAATTGTCAAATACCCTGGAGTATTCAGTTCCCAGCCCTGGTCACCTTGCAACCACGTCTCTGTAATGGCGATCAGATCATACCCATTTGTATCTATTTGTGCCGTCAACTCATCTATCTTGTTACGAATGCTGCGTGCATTCAGATATAGAGCTTTTAACTTTGTCTTTTTACCATTTCTCCTTGTTTTGGCCCCATTTTCTGTTGCACTCTTATTTTTAAACATTCTGTCCCTTCCTGACACACTCTGGTTATTATTTCCCCCATCTCTATCCTGCTCTATTGCTTTCTCATTTCTCATTAATTTTTTTAATTCCCACTCACCTGGATCCTCCCCTCTTGAATACTCAGCGACTGAGCATCCACAGCCCTCTGGGGTAGAGAATTCCAAAGATTCACCACCCTCTGAGTGAACAAATTCCTCCTCATCTCAGTCCTAAATGGCCGACCCCTTATTCTGAGACTGTGACCCCTGGTTCTAGACTCCCCAGCCAAGGGAAACATCCTCCCTGCATCTACCCTGTCAAGCCCTGTAAGAATTTTGCATGTTTCAATGATTTCACCTCTCATTCTTCTAAACTCCAGAGAATATAGGCCTAGTCTACTCAATCTCTCCTCATAGGACAATCCCCCCATCCCAGGAACCAGTCTGGTGAACCTTCGTTGCACTCTCTCTATGGCAAGTATATCCTTCCTTAGGTAAGGAGACCAAAACTGTACACAATACTCCAGGTGTGGTCTCACCAAGGCCCTATATAATTGCAGTAAGACGTCTTTACTCTTATCCTCAAATCCTTGTGTAATAAAGGCCAACATACCATTTGCTTTCCGCATTGCTTGCTGTTAACTTTCAGTGATTTGTGTACAAGGACACCCAGGTCCCTCTGAACACCAACATTTCCCAATCTCTCACCATTTAAAAAATACTCTGCTTTTCTATTTTTCCTACCAAAGTGGATAACTTCAGATCTGCTGAGACCCGAGCCCCACACAATCCATCTCACTGGGAGCAATGCCAAGGGTGCATCATCAAAACGACTGGGAGCAATGACAAGGGTGCACCGACAGCCTGACTGGGAGCAATGCCACGGGTGCCTCATCTAAATCACTAGGAGCAATGCCAAGGGTGCATCATCAAAACCACTGGGAGCAATGCCAAGGGTGCACTGACAGACTAACTGGGAGCAATGCCACGGGTGCATCATCAGAATCACTAGGAGCAATGCCAAGGGTGCACCATGCTTCTCACTGGGAGCAATGCCACGGGAGAGCTGCTCGGCTCTGTAATCCCTGGGAAGGCTTTGGAGCGGGACAGATATTCTACCAACCGCCCTTCCCCCTCGTACCCCCGCGGCCCACCAACAACGTCCTTTGACCCCATCCAGAATCCCAGGGTCAACCCGAGCTAAATATTCCGGGTCAGGCCAGCTCAAGCCAGCTCTGGAGCGATGGGAATGCTTGGCTTATTTGGGGGGGAGGGGCAGGGGAGGGGCTTGCTCCAGCGCTAATGGGCCCAGGGGACACTGGGAGGGAGGGTCAATGGTCATAGAGGGCTCCCAGCCACCATCTGATTGAAGGGTGGAACAGGCTCCAGGGGCTGAATGGCCTCCTCCTGTTCCTGTTTCTTTCTCCTGCTCCAGTTTTCGCTGTGTGACGTCTGTCCTATTTCCCTCAGTCACACGAAAAGGCCTCATTACTGCCCCCCCCCCCCCGGAGAGTTCAGGGCTTTTCACCCAGATTGTAAAGTGTCGGAACTCTGGCGTACCTGAGTTCCGGTCTCCCCCCGCCCCCCCGACCCACCACTGACACTGGTCCTGATTCCCAGCCACCTTGACCCCAGGAATTTTGGGACCATTGTGTTCTCATTCCGTCACAGTCCGGGCGTCACGCTTTGTGACGCGCGAGAAACAATTTTCAGAAGCGTTAGCGTTTCCTGCTCTTATCGAGCTGCTGGTGTTAGCTGTGGGGCAATGGGTATCTCGCTCGCCTCTGTGTCAGAAGGTCGTGAGATCGCGCCCCACTCCATGGGACTGGAGCACAAAATCCAGTCCAACAGTCCCAGTGTAGTACTGGGGCCAATACTTGTCCCTCAACCAATATGACTGGAAATCATATTATCTGGTCATTATCTGATTGCTGTTTGTGGGAGCTTGCTGTGCGCTAATTGGCTGCCGCGTTTCCTACATTGCAACAGTGGCTAGTTCAACACTTCAAAAGTATTTCAATGACTTTGGGACGTCCTGGAAGGCGCTATAGCAACGCAAATTCTTTCATTTTACAGATACAGAGAGACAATCAGACCTGAACTGACCTCTAGGATGTGGCTGAGAGCCATTGTTACCTGTGTCCTTAGCAGCAGGATAATACGGCCCGGTCACAAACCAGCACACTATCCGAGCAATGCCAGGGGTGATCTGCCGCGTGCTCTGTCACGCCCCTCTATGTTAGAACCCTCAACCATCCCCACTGTTGTTCTGTGTGCTCAGTGTGAGGACCATTGTGAGGTCAGGCCCGTGCTGTGGGGGGTTGTGTGAATCCAGCTGTTTCTTTTATGGGGCTAGGGTGCAGGGGGTGTCTCCAGCTGTTTCGGCCACACGGAAGGCAGGTCGCGCCATTCTGAGGTGGCGAGGGCACGCGGCTGCGGGCTGGTGAGTAATGATGGGAAGGCTCCGTACCAAACATTGCTCCCTTCACCGCCTCAAGCCCACGTCCATCTCAGGCCCCGTCTGCCCTCTCAGCTGGACGTGAAAGATCCCACAGCACCTCTGGAACAACAGCAACAACAACTTGCACTTATACAGCGCCTTTAACATAGTAAAACCTCCCAAGGCGCTTCACAGGAGCGTAAATCAGACAAAATCAGGCACCACATAAGGAGATATTGGGACAGGCAACCAAAAGCTTGGTCAAAGAGGTAGGCTTTAAGAAGCGTCTTAAAGGAGGAGAGAGTGGCGGAGAGTCATAGTCATAGTAGAGTCATAGAGTTATCCAGCACAGAAAGAGGCCCTTCGGCCCATCGTGTCCGCGCCGGCCATCAAGCCCTGTCTATTCTAATCCCATTTTCCAGCACTTGGTCCATAGCCTTGTAGGCTATGGCGTTTCAAGTGCTCATCTAAATGCTTCTTGAATGTTGTGAGGGTTCCTGCCTCTCCCACCCTTTCAGGCAGTGAGTTCCAGATTCCAACCACCCTCTGGGTGAAAAAGTTTTTCCTCAAATCCCCTCTAAACCTCCTGCCCCTTACCTTGAAACTATGCCCGCTGGTTATTGACCCCTCTACTAAGGGGAAAAGTTCCTTTCTATCTACCCTATCTATGCCCCTCATAATTTTGTACACCTCAATCAGGTTCCCCCCTCAGCCTTCTCTGCTCTAAGGAAAACAACCCCAGCCTGTCCCGTCTCTCTTCATAGCTGAAGCGCTGCAGCCCAGGTAACATCCTGGTGAATCTCCTCTGCACCCTCTCCAATGCAATCACATCCCTCCTATAGTGTGGCGACCAGAACTGCACACGGTATTCCAGCTGTGGCCTAACTAGCGTTTTGTACAGCTCCATCATAACAAGGTTTAGGGAGGGAATTCCAGAGCGTCGGGCCCAGGCAGCTGAAGGCACGGCCGCCAATATTGGAGCTGCAGAATTCAGGGCTGCACAAGAGGTCAGAGTTGGCGATGGTAAGGGGTGTTGTCTGTTGATCTTGGCCTGTCACAGGAGAGGCCAGAGTTGGAGGAGCACAGAGATCTCAGTACTGCGCCGGGAGTGTCCGCCTCGATTATGGCCTCAAGTTTCTGGAGTGGGGCTTTGAACACACGACCTTCTGACACAGAGGCGAGCGAGATACCCACTGCGCCACGGCTGACGCCAGCAGCAAACGCTAGCGCTTCTGAAAATTGTTTCTCGCGCGTTACAAAGCGTGACGCCCGGACTGTGACGGAACGAGAACACGATGGTCCCAAAATTCCTGGGGTCATGGAGGCCGGGACAGTGTCAGCGGTGGGTCGGGGGGCATGGGGAGACCGGAACTCAGGTACGCCAGAGTTCCGACCCTTTACAATCTGGGTGAAAAGCCCTGAACTCACCGGGGGGGGGGGGTGGTCCAGTAATGTGGGCGTAACGCAATACCGTGTGACTGAGGGAAATAGGACAGACGTCACACAGCGAAAACTGGAGCAGGAGAAAGAAACAGGAACAGGAGGAGGCCATTCAGCCCCTGGAGCCTGTTCCGCCCTTCAATCAGATGGTGGCTGGGAGCCCTCTATGACCATTGACCCTCCCTCCCAGTGTCCCCTGAGCCCATCAACGCTGGAGCAAGCCCCTCCACTGCCCCTCCCCCCCAAATAAGCCAAGCATTCCCATCGCTCCAGAGCTGACTTGAGATGGCCTGACCCGGAATATTTATCTTGGGTTGACCCTGAGACCCTGGACGGGGTCAATGGACGTCGCTGGTGGGCCGCGGTGGGGGGGACGTGGGGGAAGGGCGGTTGGTAGAATATCTGCCCCGCTCCAAAGCCTGCCCAGGGATTACAGCGCCGAGCAGCTCTCCCGTGGCATTGCTCCCAGTGAGTGCGATGATGCACCCATGGCATTGCTCCCAGTCAGTCTGGCGGTGCACCCTTGGCATCGCTCCCAGCGGTTTTGCTGATGCACCCTTGGCATTGCTCCCAGTGAGATGGATTGTGTGGGGCTCGGGTCTCAGCAGATCCGAAGTTATCCACTTTGGTAGGAAAAATAGAAAAGAAGAGTATTTTTTAAATGGTGAAATATTGGGAAATTTGGTGTTCAGAGGGACCTGGGTGTCCTTGTACATGAATCACTGATAGTTAACATGCAGGTACAGCAAGCAATGTGGAAAGCAAATGGTGTGTTGGCCTTTATTGCAAGAGGATTTGAGTATAAGAGTAAAGACGTCTTACTGCAATTATATAGGGCCCTGGTGAGACCACACCTGGAGTATTGTGTAAAGTTTTGGTCTCCTTGCCTAAGGAAGGATATACTTGCCATACAGGGCGTGCAACGAAGGTTCACCAGACTAGTTCCTGGGATGGGGGGATTGTCCTATGAGGAGAGATTGAGTAGACTGGGCCTATATTCGCTAGAGTTTAGAAGAATGAGAGGTGATCGCATTGAAACATACAAAATTCTTACAGGGCTTGACAGGGTAGATGCAGGGAGGATGTTTCCCCTGGCTGGGGAGTCTAGAACCAGGGGTCACAGTCTCAGGATAAGGGGTGGGCCATTTAAGACTGAGATGAGGAGGAATTTCTTCACTCAGAGGGTGGTGAATCTTTGGAATTCTCTGCCCCAGAGGGCTGAGGAGGCTCAGTCGTTGAGTATATTCAAGACAGAGAGCGATAGATTTTTCGATATTAAGGGAATCAAGGGATATGGGGATAGTGCAGGAAAGTGGAGATGAGGTAGAAGAGCAGCCATGATCTTATTGAATGGCGGAGCAGGCTCGAGGGGCCGAATGGCCGACTCCTGCTCCTAATCTTTATGATCTACTCTTTCCCGGCAGTAACTGTGAGTTCTTGAATTCCAGACTGAGCTAACGGAATCTAATGGATGCCGATTGCGTTGAACCACGCCTCGACGCCCTGATGGCCGCAGCTTTCGACAGCGAGGAGTCCGTTCGCCGGCAGGTTGCGGTGTCGCTGTGCGAGCTGGGGTGGCAGCGCCCGGAGCTGGCCCTGAGGTCCTGCCGCGCCTTCCTGAGCAGCGGCAGCAGGCGGTTGGCGCCGGGGCACCACCTGGCCCTCCTGCAGAGCATGGCGCTGATCGCCGGCGAGGCGGCAGGGCGGATCGAGCGGCCGCTGGCCCGGGAGGTCATCGCGGCGGCGGCGGAGGCCATGACCCGGCCAGACGAGGCCAGCCTCCGGTGCCAAGAGGCGGGGAGCGAACTTCTGGTGGCCCTGGGGCGGGGCTTTGCGGACGAGGTTCTGGAGGAGATGCTGGGGAAGTTCAAGCCGGGCGCCCGTCCTCATCCCATGGTCATCAGGACCCTGGCCAACCTCTCCGTTACCAACGTGTACGGCGTGGTGCCTCACCTCCCGCTGGTCCTCACGGCGCTGCTCCCTGCCTTCGGGCTGACCAAAGACAACAACTGGGCCTGGGCGCTCACTTCAGCCCTGAGCCTCTTCAGCAAGAGCATCCTTGAGTACCTGGCCCACTTGGACCAGGCCCCGGAGCCGACGCTGAGCAAGGACACCTTCTCCCAGCCCATCTCCAGGGCCTACAAGGACCACCTCTGGGTGTGGCTGCAGCAGAAAGATGCCAAGCAGCGGACGGCCGCCTTGGAGGCACTGGTCCACGTGGCGCCGCTGCTGCCCGTCGGGAGGCTGGAGGAAGAGTTGCCCAGGCTGGTGCCCCAGATCCTCGCCCTGTACAGGAAGCACCCCGAGCGTTTGCCCGTCACCCGGTGCCTGCGTTCCGTGCTGGGGGCGGCCGTGGCCACGGACTCCCGCAGCCTGAAGGGGCAGATGGAGCAGCTCCTCGGCGCCTTGCACGGCCAGCTCTGCGCGCCGGTGGACTCCGGCGACCGGCTGGGCCTGAAGAACCGCGGCCAGATCCTGGGCTGCTTCGCCCTCCTGGCTCAGCTCTGGCCACAGCAGACCGCCCAGTTCCTCCTCCGCAAGCTGGCCAGCGGCGGCGGGCTGAGCCGGGCCGCGAGCCTCCTGGCCCTGAAGAGGCTCCTGGACACCGTCCCCTCGCAGATGCTGAGCAAGAAGCACCAGATCATGGCCGCCGTGAAGACAGCCCTCCCGGACCAGAGCCACGCGGTCAAGAAGGCCGTCCTCCAGACCATGGGCAGCCTGGCCAACTGCGGCTACCTGGAGCTGGCCGGGGGCAAGGCCATGGTGGGATACGTCGTCCGCCTCTGCGCCGCCTGCGGCGAGGGGGCAACGGCGGGGGCGCGGCTCCCCAACGCAGACGAGGTCGCGGGCGAAGACTTGAGCGCGATGGCGGAGACGCTGGTGGAGCAGCTGACGGCCATGGAGCAGACGGCCGACGTTCTCTGGCCCACCCTGCTGCAGCTGGTGACCCCGGCGCCCTACACCCACGCTTTGGCGGTCGTGTGCCGGAGCCTGGAGAAGATGGCCAGCGACAAGCGGGAATCCGGGACGCTGGATCACTCCGAGGCCGGGCCCGGCTTCCCCTCGCCTCAGGCCCTCTTGGCCCGTCTGTTGGCCGTGTCTTCGGCGCCCTACCGGGGACGGGGGAGGGGCGTCCCCGCGCTGAAGCTCCTCCGGGTCCTGAGCCCCACCATCCACCCAGCCGTGGAGAGACTGTGGGAGGCGGAGCTCCCCGAGCTGGTGGACCATCTCCGAGGGAATTCGGCCAGCTCGATGGTCCAGGAGCACTGGGAGGAGAAGCTGCTGCTCTTTCTGTCCAGGACCCTGGAGGCGATTGCGGAGGAGCGATGGAGCGCTCAGCTGAGCCGAGAGTTGTTCCAGCAAGTGAGCCAACTTCCCAGCTCCCCCCAGGAGCGGGGCTTCCTGTACCAGTGTGTCGGCCTGGTGCTGCAGCAGACCAGGAGCAAAGCCGCGGTGAGGACCCAGCTCCAGGAGATGCTGCTGAGCGTCCAATACCACGAGGACTGGGAGCGGGAGGGCGCGGCCCTCGGGATCGGCCTGTGCGCCGCCGCGCACCTGGACGACACCCTCTCCCGGCTGGAGGACTTCACCCGGCGGCGCCTGGCCAAGAACGCGGAGAGCCTCCTCGAGGCGATGAGGGAGAGGCTGGACAGTGAGGCCGAGAAGGTCAGGAGCGCGCTCATCCTGTGCTACGGGCACGTGGCGCGGCGGGCTCCGGCGGAGCGTGTGCTGCCCAGGGTCGACGCCGACATCCTGGGCCCCGTCCTCGCCCTCTACAAGGCCAGGGCGCCGGGGTTAAAGGGCGAATCCAGGGACTTGACCGTCAAGCTGAGCCTGGCCAAGGCCCTCACTCTGATCGCTCAAACCATCCTGGCCAACGCGCCGAGGCTCACCTGCAACTGCGCCAGGAAGGCGGAGCTGTTGACCTGCCTGCGAGAGCTCATCGAGGCCGAGCCGAGCGACCAGATCAAGACCTCCGTCCGGCTCAGCGCCATGACCGCCTGCACCTACCTCGTCCAGTTGGACCCACCCTCAAGTGAAGCCGACGCCTTTCAATTAATGAGGACCTGTGTGGACAGCGTCTTTGGCCTGTTGCCCACGGAGAGCCAAGCGGGCAGTGAGGACCACTGGACGGAGAGGCGCCGTCTACTGAGCCAGACCACCGCTGCCCTGCAGGCCCTTCTGCACCAGGTCTTGCTTCAGGACCTCTCCCCGGCCGGGCTTCTTGCGGTCTTCAAGCACGTCGAAAGGTGGATCACATCGAGAAAGGACTACGAGCGCGAGAGAGCCATGGAGCTCACCTCAAAGCTGCTGGTCTTCTTCCTGGAGAACCTCGATGCGCGGACGGTGGTGAGACGCTACAACTTGGAGGCTCTGATTGGCCGGCTCCTCCCTCGGTGTGCGGACCCCTTGGCCGTAATCCGCCAGCTGGCCATCGACAGTTTGTACGCTCTGCTTTACGTCCAGTTGCGTTACGAGGGATTCCCCGCGGACCACAGGGATGTATCGGTGGAGCGTTTGAAGACAATGAAGGAGAGTTTGGATCAGGTCGACGACGCCAGCCTGCTCCGAACCTAGCCTTGAGATGGCCAGGATCGTCTCGGAGCACATGTCCCACCACCAGCTGAGGAACCTCCTGCTGGCCCTGTGCGAGGGGCTGACCGACCCCCAGCCCGACTGCTCCGGCGCCGCCTCGGCCGTCATCAACGCCCTCCTCAGGAAGCGGGGCGCGGGTCTCCAGGACCAGGTCTCGGAGACGCTCCGGGCGCTCGACGGCCAGCTGCGGCGGGTCGGGCACCAGCACGTGAGGTTGGCGGTGATGCGCAACATCTGCGTCCTGGCCTCCCAAAACACGGCCGCGGTCGTCTCCCTTCTGCTCGCACACCCCGTTCCTTTCGACCAGCACTCCAGGGACATATGGAAGGCGCTGGCTGGGGATACCAGGATAGGCCAAAGCACCTTGGAGCTCCTCTTGGTCGAGCTGAACATGATGCTCGAACTCGAGGAAAGAAAAGAATCCTCCGTCAACCAGACGGAGTCCGGACACGCGCCTCTGAAGTCTATGGCGGCCGCCTGCGCTCTGAGTGAGGTCCTGTCCAATCCTGAGTCCGCCCCAGCCATTGAGAGTCTCTACCCTCAGTTGTTTGGCACTCTGCTAATTCTTTGCTCCCGCGCTTGCAAACCCTCAAAGCACCTTCTCTGCAAAAGTGCACCGATGGAGAGGAGGACGAACGTTGACACAACCTCTCCTGAAAACCTTGACTCCTGCGATTACCTTGCGATGCTGAAAGTGCTGCTGACCCAGGGGAAGAGTCAAGAGGTGGTGCACTTGATGGAGGAGTTGGGAGGCTGGGAGATGATGAAGGATCCAGATACGCACCACGATGGTGTTGCTCTGTTGGCCGAAGCAATGGTGAGTCACGCCAGCCCTAATCTGGATAGAGTCATTGAGTATCTCTCCATCGTGCTGAACATTTACAAGAATCAACGAATCGCCGTGGCCGCTTTCTTGGGCGAAATGGTAAAGCATCACGTCGCCTTTGACCTGACACGCATGGACATCCTTGTGAGCAGCTTGCTGAGGTGCTTGCTTGATAGGTCTCCCACCATCCGCTTTCTCTCCATTAGGGGATTGGGGAACGTCGCCGTCGGAGATCCCGCAAAGACCCGGAGATACGCCACCAAGCTTCTGGCCGCCATATTTGCTGTGATGCAGGAGGCGGACGAGCCCCATGATTGCATCACGATGGAGGGTCTATCAGGGCTGTCGAAGATCTTGGCTCAGTTGGACGAGAATAACGTCAGGGACATTCTTGTCAACCTGGGCCTGTGTATCCGCCCCTTCTTCGAGAACAGAAGTGACAGAGTGCGCGCCGCGGCCCTCTCCGTGTTCGGGGACATGTCCAAATTTGCCGTCGGGGAGTCGAAACCAGTCTTTGTGGAACAGGTCCACTCGGGGCTGGTCAGCTTGCTGCTGCACCTCAACGACAGCAGCTTGGAGGTCACCGAAGCCTCTAAACGCGCGCTGGCGTCGGTCGGACCATTCCTGGGCTCAGAAAACCTGCGCGCAACGTTTCAGACCGCGTCCCCGCGGGACACCAGCCAGGACTACTGGGCCTTTCTGAGCAAGCTCACCAGAACCATTGTCTGGGACTTGCCTGACAACGTCAACACCTATCTCAGCAGCAGCGTCCACTTCTGCAGCAATTGGTCTCCTGAGATCCGGGCAAACGCCGTCACCTTCGCAGGTCACCTTCTGAAGAACATGGCCAAGGAAAATATCCAGTTTTTGGCCGATGACAACATCCAAGAAGTAATCATGTTGACGATACGCGATCCAGCTCCAAGTGTCCGAATGATGGCAGCCAAAACTCTCAGTCTCTTCTGTTAGTTTTACCCTAAGATGGGGTCAGTTTCCCAAAATAACGGGACAGTCATACATATCAATGACTTGGAGAGAAGACATTCAGTATAACTACCGTTGAACCATGGAATAGACCATCTCCCCATTGAATAGACCATCTCCCATCTCCCCATTGAAGAGAACACCGCTCCATTCCATTGTCCATCTCTCTATTGAAGAGACCATCTCCCCATTGACTAGACCACCTCTCCATTCCATTGTCCTTCTCTCCATTGAATAGACTATCTCTCCATTGACTAGATCATCTCTCCATTCCATATACCATCTCCCCATTGAATAGACTATCTCTCCATTGACTAGATCATCTCTCCATTCCATATACCATCTCCCCATTGAATAGACTATCTCTCCATTGAATAGACTATCTCCCCATTGAATAGACTATCTCTCCATTGAATAGACTATCTCCCCATTGAATAGACTATCTCGCCATAGATTAGACCATCTCCCCATTCCATTGCCCATCTCTCCATTGAATAGACAATCTCTACAATCCATAACCCATCTCCCTCTTGAGGATTGTCTCCCCCAGTGATGTATGCACCAGACCCTATTTATATTTTCAATTTGATTTTGATTCCCAATCTTCGGAGGTGTGATAATCAGCCTAATGAAAACCAATTATTGACACAGTTTGAGCTTCTGTATTCAGCACAGAATGGAAAGACTTGATTACGTTGCGCTCAGAATTGTGCCCAAGACGTTTGCATGCGTGATTTATCCTGGTTTATGTGATGCACGCACTGTGAACACATCCTACTCACGCTGTGCACACACTATGAGCATTGTGGATACTGTGACACTTTATGCAGCCATGGAAGAATAAATTCTATCTTTGTCCAATCTTTCTTTGCTTGAATTTTTTTCCAGACCATTGTAGACCCTTTTCCATTGTAATAGATTGGGGCTAGAGATTGCAAATGGCACCCAGATCGTGGCACGGAATGTAATCCCTTTCTCTGGCAACTGTCTGAGGCTGAACCAGACCGTTCTCAATGTTGGTGTCATATTTGACCCCGAGATGGGCTTCCGACCACATCTCCGCGACATCGCCAAGACCGTCAACCTCCACCTCCGTAACATCGCCCGTCTCCGCCCCTGCCTCAGCTCATCCGCTGCTGAAACCCTCATCCATGCCTTTGTTACCTCTGGACTTGACTATTCCGACGCACTCCTGGCCGGCCTCCCACATTCCACCCTACGTAAACTTGAGGTCATCCAAAACTCGGCTGCCCCGTGTCCTAACTCACACCAAGTCCCATTCGCCCATCGCCCCCTGTGCTCGCTGACCTACATTGGCTCCCGGTCCGGCAACGCCTCGATTTCAAAATTCTCATCCTCATTTTCAAATCCATCCGTGGCCCTCGCCCCCTCCCTATCTCTGTAACCTCCTCCAGCCCTAAACCCCCCGAGATCTCTGCGCTCCTCCAATTCTGGCCTCTTGCGCAACCCCTGATTTTAATCGCTCCACCATCGACGGCCGTGCCTTCAGCTGCCTGGGGCCCTAAGCTCTGGAATTCCCTCCCTAAACCTCTCCGCCTCTCTCTTCTCCTTTAAGACGCTCCTTAAAACCTACCTCTTTGACCAAGCTTTTGGTCACCTGTCCTAATATCTCCTTATGTGGCTCGGTGTCTGATTTTGTCTGATAATCGCTCCTGTGAAGCGCCTTGGGACGTTTTACTACATTAAAGACGCTCTATAAATGCAAGTTGATGATGTAATGAATTGCAGGGTTTTCCTGTACAGGGAAGGGATTTGTTCGTGATCTCCACACCATTAGTTTGTAGGCTTCATTTTCCTTGTTCCATTTTCACATGTCCGTGAGCTTCATGAAAGTCCCATGCATTGACAAGTTGCCAGTAAGTAACATTCATGCCACTCAAGTGCCAGGCAATGACCATCGCCAACAGGAGAGGTTCCAAACATATCCCCTTGATATTTAATGGCATTATCATCGCCAAATCCCACACCATCAACATCCTGGGGATCGCCGTTCACCAGAACCTCAACATAGACCAGCCGCATTAGTGCCGTGGAGGTCAGAGCAGGTCAGAGGCTGGGTATTCTGCAGCGAGCGATTCACCTCCTGACTCTCCAAAGCCTTTCCACCATTTACAAGGCTCAAGTCAGGAGTGTGATGGAATACTCTCCACTTGCCTGGATGAGTGCAGCTCAAACAACACTCAAGAAGCTCGGCACCATCCAGGACAAAGCGATACACTTGATTGGCACCCCATCCACCACCTTAAACATTCACTCCCTCCACCACCGGCCTACCGTGGCTACAGTGTGTACCATCTACAAGATGCACTGCAGCAACTCGCCAAGGCTCCTTCGGCAGCACCTCCCAAACCCGCGACCTCTTCCACCTAGAAGGACAAGGGCAGCAGGCACATGGGAACACCACCACCTCCAAGTTCCCCTCCAAGTCACACATCATCCCAACTTGGACATCTATATTTGGGTGGAATCACTTGTTTGATAAACCAGCCTGTCCTCTTTATCTCGGGTTGACTCTGGGATTCTGGACGGGGTCAAAGGGCGTCGCTGGTGGGCTGCCGGGGGGGAGGGGGCGTGGGGGAAGGGTGGTTGGTAGAATATCTACCCCGCTCCAAAGCTTTCCCAGGGATTACAGAGCCGCGCAGCTCTCCCGTGGCATTGCTCCCAGTGAGTTGGATGGTGATCCCGTGGCATTGCTCCCAGTCAGGCTGACGGTGCACCCTTGGCATTGCTCCCGGCGACTCGAATGGTGCGCCCTTGGCATTGCTCCCAGTGAGTTTGATGGCCGCCAATGGTGGAGCGATGAAAATCGGGGGATGCTCAAGGGGCCAGAGTTGGAGGGGCGCAGAGATCTCGCAGGGTTGTGGGGGCTGGAGGAGGTTACAGAGATAGGGAGGGGGGGGCGAGGGGCCATGGAGGGATTTGAAAACAAGGATGAGAATTTTAAAATCGAGGCGTGGCCGGACCGGGAGCCAATGTCGGCCAGCGAGCACAGGGGGTGATGGGTGAACGGGAACAGCGGAGATGGCAGTGGAGAAGCTGATTGGCTGCAGCACCTTGGGTCAGGGAAGGGGATGAAGTTCAAGCCACCATTCGGACTGCTCATCGAGTTGAATGTCAGGTGAGGAGAAGATCAGGCGTGGCGGTGAGGGACCACGTGGTTGAAGAGCTGGCGAGAGCTCTAGGCTGCCACCTGCAAAACGGGCGAGGTACCAGAGGGTGCCCGCGGAACTGCACCGCAGCAGGAGTCATCGATTTCAGGAGGGGAGGGGAGAGGAGAGGAGAGCGCAGAGCTGATAATTCTGTTTGCAATGAACATTCCGTTCCCTTTCTTAGACATAACATCCAGGAATCCGTTATCATTGCACGAAAGCAACTTATTGACAAAGACACAAGCTATAAGATAAGGTTAGTTACAGTCACAAGAGGTAGTAGGTAAAAGGGAACGATTCACTCCCGTCTGGTACTGTATGGCCCGTGTGTGTCTCAGTGTCAGCTCCTGTACATTGTAGAGTACACAGTGGGTAAAAGGGAACGATTCACTCCCGTCTGGTACTGTACGGCCCGTGTGTGTCTCAGTGTCAGCTCCTGTACATGTACAGTACACACAGCGGGTAAAAGGGTACGATTCACTCCCGTCTGGTACTGTATGGCCCGTGTGTGTCTCAGTGTCAGCTCCTGTACATGTACAGTACACAGCGGGTAAAAGGGTTAACAATTCACTCCCGTCTGGTACTGTACGGCCCAGTGTGTGTCTCAGTGTCAGCTCCTGTACATGTACAGTACACACAGCGGGTAAAAGAGAACGATTCACTCCCGTCTGGTACTGTACGGCCAGTGTGTGTCTCAGTGTCAGCTCCTGTACATGTACAGTACACAGCCGGTAAAAGGGAATGATTCACTCCCGTCTGGTACTGTACAGCCCGTGTGTGTCTCAGTGTCAGCTCCTGTACATGTACAGTACACAGCCGGTAAAAGGGAACGATTCACTCCCGTCTGGTACTGTACGGCCCGTGTGTGTGCCTCAGTGTCAGCTCCTGTACATGTACAGCACACAGCGGGTAAAAAGGAACGATTCACTCCCGTCTGGTACTGTACGGCCCATGTGTGTCTCAGTGTCAGCTCCTGTAAACATAGAAACATAGAACATAGGAGCAGGAGTAGGCCATTCGGCCCCTCGAGCCTGCTCCGCCATTCAATGAGATCATGGCTGATCATCCAAACTCAGTACCCTGTCCCTGCCTTCTCCCCATATCCCTTGATCCCTTTAGCCTTAAGAAATATATCTAACTCCTTCTTGAATATATTTAATGACTTGGCCTCAACTGCCTTCTGTGGTAGAGAATTCCACAGGTTCACCACTCTCTGGGTGAAGAAATTCCTCCTCATCTCAGTCCTAAATGGCTTACCCCTTATCCTTAGACTGTGACCCCTGGTTCTGGACTCCCCCGCCATCGGGAACATCCTTCCTGCATCTAGTCTGTTTAGTCCTGTTAGAATTTTATAAGTTTCAATGAGATCCCCTCTCATTCTTCTAAACTCCAGTGAGTATCAGCCCAATCGACCCAATCTCTCCTCATACGCCATTCCTGCCATCCCGGGTATCAGCCTGGTGAATCTTCGCTGCACTCCTTCCATGGCAAGAACCTCCTTCCTCAGATAAGGCGACCAAAACTGCACACAATGCTCAAGATGTGGTCTCACCAAGGCCCTGTACAACTGCAGCAAGACATCCTTGTTCCTGTACTCGAACCCTTTCGCTACGAAGGCCAACATACCATTTGCCTTCTTATGTATAGTACATGTATAGTACACAGCGGCTAAAAGGGAACGATTCACTCCCGTCTGGTACTGTACGGCCCATGTGTGTCTCAGTGTCAGCTCCTGTACATGTACAGTACACACAGCGGGTAAAAGGGAACGATTCACTCCCGTCTGGTACTGTACGGCCCGAGTGTGTCTCAGTGTCAGCTCCTGTACATGTACAGTATACAGCGGGTAAAAGGGAACAATTCACTCCCGTCTGGGACTGTACGGCCCATGTGTGTCTCACTGTCAGCTCCTGCATGTGCAGAGCAAAGCTCCGTCCACTGTCACAAAAAGATTCATAGGTCAGATACAGCATTGGTTAGATACAGAGTAAAGCGCCCTGTATTTAATCCGTGCTGTACCTGCCCTGGGAGTGTTTGACGGGACAGTGTAGAGGGAGCTTTACTCTGTATCTAACCCGTGCTGTACCTGCCCTGGGAGTGTTTGACGGGACAGTGTAGAGGGAACTTTACTCTGTATCTAACCCGTGCTGTACCTGCCCTGGGAGTGTTTGATGGGACAGTGTAGAGGGAGCTTTACTCTGTATCTAACCCGTGCTGTACCTGCCCTGGGAGTGTTTGATGGGACAGTGTAGAGGGAGCTTTACTCTGTATCTAACCCGTGCTGTACCTGCCCTGGGAGTGTTTGATGGGACAGTGTAGAGGGAGCTTTACTCTGTATCTAACCCGTGCTTTACCTGTCCTGGGAGTGTTTGACGGGACAATGTAGAGGGAGCTTTACTCTGTATCTAACCTGTGCTGTACCTGCCCTGGGAGTGTTTGATGGGACAGTGTAGAGGGAGCTTTACTCTGTATCTAACCCGTGCTGTACCTGCCCTGGGAGTGTTTGATGGGACAGTGTAGAGGGAGCTTTACTCTGTATCTAACCCGTGCTGTACCTGCCCTGGGAGTGTTTGATGGGACAGTGTAGAGGGAGCTTTACTCTGTATCTAACCCGTGCTGTACCTGCCCTGGGAGTGTTTGATGGGACAGTGTAGAGGGAGCTTCACTCTGTATCTAACCCGTGCTGTACCTGCCCTGGGAGTGTTTGATGGGGACAGTGTAGAGGGAGCTTTACTCTGTATCTAACCCCGTGCTGTACCTGCCCTGGGAGTGTTTGATGGGGACAGTGTAGAGGGAGCTTTACTCTGTATCTCGCCTGACTTGGGACCCGAGGTTAGACACCCTGTGAGTGACTATTGAAAGAGTCTGAAATGCTTCTACAAGGGTTTGAGCCGACTGATTATGTTGGTGTTGAGTTCAAGGCCGCACTAGAAGTGCAAAGGAAACAATGTTTTTAATAGCTCCAAGGACATACCACTGTTGCTGTTCGATGGAGCTACTTCCTGTTTCATTCACGCACTCTCTCCACTGTACGGTGGCCTCCCGGTGTCGGGTGAAGTCTCTTCCTTCTGGTCTACGTCTGAATAAACAAACCAGCTCGTCAGATCGAGCAGGGTTCCAGGTCTCCTCTAGAGTCTGTGCTGGTTCTCGCAACAGGAGGAGGCCATTCAGCCCCTCCAGCCCGTACCTCCATTCGATTAGACCATGGCTGATCTGCACCTTAACTCCCATCTACCCACCTCAGCTCCAAAATCCCTCGATACCCTTACCCAAACAAAAATCCATCCATCTCAGTCTTCAAATTTCAATTGGCCCCCAGCATCCACAGCTGTTTTGGGGGAGAAGTTCCAGATTTCCACCACCCTTTGTGTGAAGAAGTGCTTCCTGACATCACCCCTGCACGGCCTGGCTCTAATTTTAAGGTTCTGCCCCCTTGTTCTGGACTCCCCCCACCAGAGGAAATAGTTTCTCTCTCTCTCTACCCCATCAAATCCTTTAATCATCTCAAGCACCTCGATTAGATCGTCCCTTAATCTTCTAAACTCCAGGGAATACAAGCCCAGTCTGTGCAACCTGTCCTCATAATTTAACCCTTTTAGCCCCCGGGTATCGTTCTGGTGAATCTGCGCTGCTCCCTCTCCGAGGCCAGTATATCCTTCCTGAGCGGAGCCCAGGACTGAACACAGTGACTCCAGATGGGCTCTGACCAGAGCTTTATCAAACCGTGACATACCTTCGTGTTCCAGCCCTGTTGAGATAAAGGCCAACATTCCAAGAGCCTTTTTCATTATTTTCTGTACCTGGTCCACGAGGTTTTAGCGGCTTCTGTACTTGGAGCCCTAAATCTCTCTGCTTCCCTCCAGTCCCTGCTCTCTCGCCATTTAGAAAGTACCCTGATCGATCTATCGCAGGTCCAATCTGGTGGAACTCGCCCTTGCCCCACACTGGTCTCCACCTGACACAGTGATCCCCACTCACTGAATCTATCAACATCCATGCGCAACTTTCAGCTCCGGTCTACACTGCAAACTGTGCCAGCTAACTTGGCCCGAAAATTAGACCTAATGCGGGAGAGTACCCGCTGTGTACTCTCGCGTATTAGGTCCCGAAGTGCTGGTTTCCTGCATGCACTGCGCATGCGCGGGAAACCGGCACTTCCGATATTGCGAAGGGGGCGGTTCCTAAGTGAACCGCGTGCGCACTAGAGGCTGTGCGCACGCAGCACACTTAGTTTTTTTTCAGGTTTGAACGCGAAGGTAAGTGTTGAAGATTTTACACATAAAGAAAGCAGGCGTAAGACCCCCTTTTAACAAGGTAAGTAGTTAATGAAGTATTATTTTAAAGTTTTTTCAACAGGTTTATCTTTTTTAGAGACTTTAAAGAAAGGTAAGTTTATTTTTATAACTTTTAAAAAGAATTTAAATTTTATCAAAAATTTAAATTTTTGTTTAAAGTGGTTAATTTATTTAACTAGTTATTTTATTAATGTGATGGGGTTTTTTTTAAATTTAATTGAGGTTTAGCTGTTCTTTTGGGGGCTTGTTGTATTCATAGTTTTGACAGCTCTTCCTGTCAAAACTATGAATGAAAGATGGTGTGCTGCCATTGGCTCTAACTGGCCCACGTGATCCCAGAGGTCGCATCGAACTAACTGCACCTCTGGGACATGCACACACTGCGCGCCGGCACCAGGGAGAGGCCCAGGAACTGAAGTTCGTGTGGGCCAAAACCATAAAGGCAGGCGCGGAGTGCGATATCACAGGAGATCCTTACCCCCGCGGCAACCATCGAAGTCCAATTTCTGGGCCATAGTCTATTGGGGAAATACAGCCATTATTCTATATATAAACCACCCCCGAACCCCTCGATTAGATTCCAACCTGTAACTCACTCCCGGGTATCTGTTATTCTATATATAAACCCCCTGAACCCCTCAATTAGATTCCAACATGTAACTCACTCCCGGGTATCTGTTACTCTACATATAAACCCCCCGAACCCGTCGATTAGATTCCAGCCTGTAACTCACTCCCGGGTATCCGTTATTCCATATATAAACCCCCCAAACCCCTCGATTAGATTCCAGCCTGTAACTCACTCCCGGGTATCTGATGTTCTATATATAAACCCCCCCGAACCCCTCGATTAGATTCCAGCCAGTAACTCACACCCGGGTATCTGTTATTCTATATATAAACCCCCCGAACCCCTCGATTAGATTCCAGCTTGTAACTCACTCCCGGGTATCTGTTATTCTATATATAAACTCCCCGAACCCCTCAATTAGATTCCAGCCTGTAACTCACTCCCGGGTATCTGTTATTCTATATATAAACCCCCCGAACCCCTCGATTAGATTCCAGCCTCCTCTGTTCCAAGGAAAACAGGATTGAGAGGTCGCACAACACCAGGTTATAGTCCAACAGTTTTATTTGAAATCACAAGCTTTCGGAGCTATCGATTGCCCCTTCCTCAGGTGAAGTAAATAGATACAGAATCGCCAAAGCATATATAGATAGAGAACAAAGCATGTGTACCTTACAATTGCAGACCACTAAATTAAATCATCCTGACTATCTGCCGAGGTGTGATAAAGTTAATCAGGTCAGCCAGGAAGGTACCACATCAAAGACATAGCAAGATACAACTGAGACAATGAGGTGTAGTCGCAGGGGTTCTAACGTGTCAAAAGCTGCCGTCTGTATGTAAAACGAAAAGCTTTAAAATTTTTACTTTTTTACTGGGAAAATTTTTACTTTTTTACTGGGAATCACATCTGTGAACAAGCCAACGACGACTCGAGTCCGGATCACGTCATGTATCGTGACATAAACCCAAGATCCCGGTTGAGACCGTCTTCATGAGTGCGGAACTTGGCTATCAGTTTCTGCTCGATGATTTTGCGTTGTCGTGTGTTTCTAAGGTTGCCTTGGAGAACGCTTACCCGCAGATCCGAGGCTGAATGTCTTTGACTGCTGAAGTGTTCCCCGACTGGGAGGTAACAATGCTGCCTGGCGATTGTTGCGTGGTGCTCGTTCATACGTTGTCTCAGTGTCTGCATGGTCTCGCCGATGTACCATGCCGCGGTGCATTCTTTCCTGCAACGTATGAGGTAGACAACGTTGGCCGAGTCACATGAGTCACAAGGAAAACAGGCCCAGCCTATCCAGTCTTTCCTCATAACTAAGATTCTCTACTCCCGGCAACATCCTTGTAAATCTCCTCTGTACCCTCTCTAGTGCAATCACATCTTTCCTGTAATGTGGTGACCAGAACTGCACGCAATACTCTAGCTGAGGCTTAACTAGTGTTTTATACAGTTGAAGCATAACCCCCCTGCTCTTGTATTCTATGCCACGGCTAATATGCATGGTGTTGCAAGTTCATTCTACAATAGCCACAGAATTGTTTAAATTAGTTGCAGAAGTCCTGTGGGAGAAGACACTCCAGTTAGTTTGAACAAGGCTGGCCCGCTGGCTAAATTCAGTTATTGCATGGTTCGACATTTACTAGTCTCAGACAAGACTGAGGTAGCTGCAATCGACCTCAGATAAGATAAAAGACTAAAAATAAAAGACTCGCATTTCTCCAGCGCCTTTCACCACCACCGGACGTCCCAAAGCGCTTTACAGCCAATGAAGTACTTTTTGAAGTGTGGTCACTGTTGTAATGTGGGAAACGCAGCAGCCTATTTTCGCACAGCAAGCTCCCACAAACAGCAATGTGATAATGACCGGATCTTCTGTTTTTAGTGATGTTGATTGAGGGATAAATATTGGTCCCAGGACACCGGGGAGAACTCCCCCCCTGCTCTTCTTCCAATAGTGGCCGTGGGATCTTTTACATCCACCTGAGAGGGGAGACGTGGCCTCGGTTTAACGTCTCATCCGAAAGACGGCATCATCCGACAGTGCTGCACTCCCTCTATACTGCCCCTCCGACAGTGCGGCGCTACCTCAGTGCTGCACCTCCAACAGTGCGGTGCTCCGTCAGTACTGCCTCTCCGACAGAGCAGCGCTCCCTCAGTACTGCCCCTCCGACAGTGCGGCGCTCCCTCAGTACTGCCCCTCCGACAGTGCGGCGCTCCCTCAGTACTGCCCCTCCGACAGTGCGGCGCTCCCTCAGTACTGCCCCTCCGACAGTGCGGCGCTACCTCAGTGCTGCACCTCCAACAGTGCGGTGCTCCGTCAGTACTGCCTCTCCGACAGAGCAGCGCTCCCTCAGTACTGCCCCTCCGACGGTGCTACGCTCACTCAGTACAGCCCCTACGACAGTGCGGCACTCCCTCAGTGCTGCCCCTCCGACATTGCGGCCCTCCCTCAGTACTGCCTCGTCGACAGTGCGGCGCTCCCTCAGTACCGACCCTCCGACAGTGCAGCACTCCCTCAGTACTGCCCCTCCGACAGTGCGGCGCTCCCTCAGTACTGCCACTCCGACAGTGCGGCGTTCCCTAAGCACTGCCCCTCCGACAGTGCGGCGCTCCCTTAGTATTGCCCCTCCGACAGTGAGGCGCTCCCTCAGTACTGCCCCTCCGACAGTGCGGCGCTCCCTCAGTACTGCCCCTCCGACAGTGCGGCGTTCCCACAGCACTGCCCCTCCGACAGTGCGGCGCTCCCTCAGTATTGCCCCTCCGACAGTGCGGCGCTCCCTCAGTATTGCCCATCCAACAGTGAGGCGCTCCCTCAATACTGCCCCTCCGACAGTGCGGCGCTCCCTCAGTATTGCCCCTCCGACAGTGAGGCGCTCCCTCAATACTGCCCCTCCGACAGTGCGGCGCTCCCTCAGTACTGCCCCTCCGACAGTGCGGCGCTCCCTCAGTACTGCCCCTCCGACAGTGCGGCGTTCCCACAGCACTGCCCCTCCGACAGTGAGGCGCTCCCTCAGTATTGCCCCTCCGACAGTGCGGCGCTCCCTCAGTATTGCCCCTCCGACAGTGCGCCGCTCCCTCAGTACTGCACCTCCGACAGTGCGGCGCTCCCTCAGTACTGCACCTCCGACAGTGCGGCGCTCCCTCAGTACTGCCCCTCCGACAGTGCGGCGCTCCCTCAGTACTGCCCCTCCGACAACGCGGCGCTCCCTCAGTACTGCCCCTCCGACAGTGCGGCGCTCCCTCAGTACTGCCCCTCCGACAGTGCGGCGCTCCCTCAGTACTGCCCCTTCGACAGTGCGGCGCTCCCTCAGTACTGCCCCTCCGACAGTGCGGCGCTCCCTCAGTACTGCCCCTCCGACAGTGCGGCACTTCCTCAGTACCGCCCCTCCGACAGTGCGGCGCTCCCTCAGTACTGCCCCTCCGACAGTGCGGCACTTCCTCAGTATCGCCCCTCCGACAGTGCGGCACTCCCTCAGTACTGCCCCTCCGACAGTGCGGCGCTCCCTCAGTACTGCCCCTCCGACAGTGAGCGCTCCCTCAGTACTGCCCCTCCGACAGTGCGGCGCTCCCTCAGTACTGCCCCTCCGACAGTGCGACGCTCCCTCAGTACTGCCCCTCCGACAGAGCGGCGCTCCCTCAGCACTGCCCCCTCCGACAGTGCGGCGCTCCCTCAGTACTGCCCCTCCGACAGTGCGGCGCTCCCTCAGTACTGCCCCTCCGACAGTGCGGCACTTCCTCAGTACCGCCCCTCCGACAGTGCGGCGCTCCCTCAGTACTGCCCCTCCGACAGTGCGGCACTTCCTCAGTACCGCCCCTCCGACAGTGCGGCGCTCCCTCAGTACTGCCCCTCCGACAGTGCAGCACTCCCTCAGTACTGCCCCTCCGACAGTGCAGCACTCCCTCAGTACTGCCCCTCTGACAGTGCGGCGCTCCCTCAGTACCGCCCCTCCGACAGTGCAGCACTCCCTCAGTACTGCCCCTCCGACAGTGCAGCACTCCCTCAGTACTGCCCCTCCGACAGTGCAGCACTCCCTCAGTACTGCCCCTCTGACAGTGCGCCGCTCCCTCAGTACTGCCCCTCTGAAAGTGCGGCGCTCCCTCAGTACTGCACTGGGACTGTTGGCCTGGATTTTGTACTCAAGTCTCTGACAATCTTCTGACTCAGAGGTGAGAGTGCTCCCCACTGAGCCATGGCTCACCCAAGAGAGGGGACAAGCTCCTGATGGCTATCCAGCGACCATGTAGGAAGAGGACATGCACCCCTCACTGTAAAACTCTGATATACCCCACACCCCTCACTGTAAAACTCTGATATACCCCACACCCCTCACTGTAACACTCTCTGATATACCCCACACCCCTCACTGTAACACTCTCTGATATACCCCACACCCCTCACTGTAACACTCTCTGATATACCCCACACCCCTCACTGTAACACTCTCTGATATACCCCACACCCCTCACTGTAACACTCTGATATACCCCACACCCCTCACTGTAACACTCTGATATACCCCACACCCCTCACTGTAACACTCTCTGATATACCCCACACCCCTCACTGTAACACTCTGATATACCCCACACCCCTCACTGTAACACTCTGATATACCCCACACCCCTCACTGTAACACTCTCTGATATACCCCACACCCCTCACTGTAACACTCTAATATACCCCACACCCCTCACTGTAACACACTCTGATATACCCCACACCCCTCACTGTAACACTCTAATATACCCCACACCCCTCACTGTAACACTCTCTGATATACCCCACACCCCTCACTGTAACACTCTCTGATATACCCCACACCCCTCACTGTAACACTCTGATATACCCCACACCCCTCACTGTAACACTCTGATATACCCCACACCCCTCACTGTAACACTCTGATATACCCCACACCCCTCACTGTAACACTCTGATATACCCCACACCCCTCACTGTAACACTCTGATATACCCCACACCCCTCACTGTAACACTCTGATATACCCCACACCCCTCACTGTAACACTCTCTGATATACACCACACCCCTCACTGTAACACTCTGATATACCCCACACCCCTCACTGTAACACTCTGATATACCCCACACCCCTCACTGTAAACTCTGATATACCCCACACCCCTCACTGTAACACTCTGATATACCCCACACCCCTCACTGTAACACTCTGATATACCCCACACCGCTCACTGTAACACTCTGATATACCCCACACCCCTCACTGTAACACTCTGATATACCCCACACCGCTCACTGTAACACTCTGATATACCCCACACCCCTCACTGTAACACTCTGATATGCCCCACACCCCTCACTGTAACACTCTGATATACCCCACACCCCTCAGTGTAACACTCACTGATATACCCCACACCCCTCACTGTAACACTCCGCTATACCCCACACCCCTCACTGTAACACTCTGATATACCCCACACCCCTCACTGTAACACTCTGATATACCCCACACCCCTCACTGTAACACTCTCTGATATACCCCACACCCCTCACTGTAACACTCTGATATACACCACACCCCTCACTGTAACACTCTGATATACCCCACACCCCTCACTGTAACACTCTCTGATATACCCCACACCCCTCACTGTAACACTCTGATATACCCCACACCCCTCACTGTAACACTCTCTGATAAACCCCACACCCCTCACTGTAACATTCTAATATACCCCACACCCCTCACTGTAACACTCTGATATACTCCACACCTCTCACTGTAACACTTTCTGATATACCCCACACCCCTCACTGTAACACTCTCTGATATACCCCACACCCCTCACTGTAACACTCTCTGATATACCTCACACCCCTCACTGTAACACTCTAATATACCCCACACCCCTCACTGTAACACTCTGATATACCCCACACCCCTCACTGTAACACTCTCTGATATACCCCACACCCCTCACTGTAACACTCTCTGATATACCCCACACCCCTCACTGTAACACTCTGATATACCCCACACCCCTCACTGTAACACTCTGATATACCCCACACCCCTCACTGTAACACTCTCAGATATACCCCACACCCCTCACGGTAACACTCTGATATACCCCACACCCCTCACTGTAACACTCAAATATACCCCACACCCCTCACTGTAACACTCTCTGATATGCCCCACACCCCTCACTGTAACACTGATATACCCCACACCTCTCACTGTAACACTCTGATATACCCCATACCCCACACTGTAACACTGATATACCTCTCACCCCTCACTGTAAAACTCTGATATACCCCACACCCCTCACTGTAACACTCTCTGATATACACCACACCCCTCACTGTAACATTCTCTGATATACCCCACACCCCTCACTGTAACACTCTCTGATATACCCCACACCACTCACTGTAACACTCTCTGATATACCCCACACCCCTCACTGTAACACTCTGATATACTCCACACAACTCACTGTAACACTCTGATATACCCCACACCCTCACTTTAACACTCTGATATACCCCACACTCCTCACTGTAACACTCTGATATACCCCACACCCCTCACTGTAACACTCTCTGATATACCCCACACCGCTCACTGTAACACTCCCTGATATACCCCACACCCCTCACTGTAACACTCTGATATACCCCACACCCCTCACTGTAACACTCTCTGATATGCCCCACACCCCTCACTGTAACACTCTAATATACCCCACATCCCTCACTGTAACACTCTGATATACCCCACACGCCTCACTGAACACTCTCTGATAGACCCCACACCCCTCACTGTAACACTCTGATATACCCCACACCCCACACTGTAACACTCTCTGATATACCCCACACCCCTCACTGCAACACTCTAATATACCCCACACCCCTCACTGTAACACTCTCTGATATGCCCCACACCCCTCACTGTAACACTCTAATATACCCCACATCCCTCACTGTAACACTCTGATATACCCCACACGCCTCACTGTAACACTCTGATATACCCCACACCCCTCACTGTAACATTCTCTGATATACCCCACACCCCTCACTGTAACACTCTCTGATATACCCCACACCACTCACTGTAACACTCTCTGATATACCCCACACCCCTCACTGTAACACTCTGATATACTCCACACAACTCACTGTAACACTCTGATATACCCCACACCCTCACTTTAACACTCTGATATACCCCACACTCCTCACTGTAACACTCTGATATACCCCACACCCCTCACTGTAACACTCTCTGATATACCCCACACCGCTCACTGTAACACTCCCTGATATACCCCACACCCCTCACTGTAACACTCTGATATACCCCACACCCCTCACTGTAACACTCTCTGATATGCCCCACACCCCTCACTGTAACACTCTAATATACCCCACATCCCTCACTGTAACACTCTGATATACCCCACACGCCTCACTGAACACTCTCTGATAGACCCCACACCCCTCACTGTAACACTCTGATATACCCCACACCCCACACTGTAACACTCTCTGATATACCCCACACCCCTCACTGCAACACTCTAATATACCCCACACCCCTCACTGTAACACTCTCTGATATGCCCCACACCCCTCACTGTAACACTCTAATATACCCCACATCCCTCACTGTAACACTCTGATATACCCCACACGCCTCACTGTAACACTCTGATATACCCCACACCCCTCACTGTAACACTCTCTGATATACCCCACACCCCTCACTGCAACACTCTAATATACCCCACACCCCTCACTGTAACACTCTGATATACCCCACACCCCTCACTGTAACACTCTGATATACCCCACACCGCTCACTGTAACACTCTCTGACATACCCCATACCCCTCACTGTAACACTCTCTGATATACCCCACACCCCTCACTGTAACATTCTAATATACCCCACACCCCTCACTGTAACACTCTGATATACCCCACACATTTCATTGAACACTCTCTGATATACCCCACGCCCCTCACTGTAACACTCTCTGATATATTGACTTGGATAGAGAACTGGTTGGCAAACAGAAAGCAAAGAGTTGCAATAAACGGGTCTTTTTCTGAGTGGCAGGCAGTGACGAGTGGGGTACCGCAGGGATCGGTCCTTGGACCCCAGCTATTCATATTGGGCCAAAAATTGATGCCGCTACGCGAGAGTACGCATTGTGTACTCTCGCATATTCTCTCTCCAATTGCCGGTTTTCTGCATGCACTGCGCATGCGCTGAAAACCGGCACTTGGTTTTTGGAAAAGGGGGCGGTTCCTCGGTGCACCGCGTGCGCGCTACAGGCTGCGCGCACGCTGTGCACTGAGTGCTTTGGACGCGCAGGTAAGGACGGAAGATTTTAGAAATGAAAAAAGGAGGAGTAAGACACACTTTTAACAAGGTAAGTAGTGAATTAAGTATTATTTTGAATTTTTTTTAACAGGTATATCTTTTTTAGAGACTTTAAAGACAGGTAAGTTTATTTTTATAACGTTTTAAAAGATTTTAAATTTTTTCAAAAATTTATTTTTTTATTTAAAATAGTTAATTTATTTAACTATACTTATTTTATTAATGTGATGGTTTTTTTTTAATTTAATTGAGGTTTAGCTGTTATTTTGGGGGGGTGTAAGATTCATAGCTTTCACAGCACGTATGTGAAACTTATGAATGGAAGATGGTGTGCTGCCATTGGCTCTAACTGAGTCACGTGATCCCACAGCTCGCACGAATTCACTACACCGGTGGGATACGCAAGCACTGCCCAGCTGATGTCTCGAACATAACGTTCGTGCGAGCTGGATCTGAAAAAGCCAACGCGGAGTGAGAGATCGCGCCTGCTCCTTACCCCCGCGGGAACAGAGCGAGATCAATTTCTGGGCCAATATATATTAATGATCTAGACAAGGGAACTAGATGTAATATCTCCAAGTTTGCAGACGACACAAAACTGGGTGGGCGTGTGTGCTGCGAGGAGGATGCCGATAAACTCCAGGATGATTTGGACAGTTTCGGTGATTGGGCAGAAGCGTGGCAGATGCAATATAACGTGGATAAATGCGAGGTTATCCACTTTGGTGTCAAAAACAGAAAGGCAGACTATTATCTGAATGGCAATAGATTGGGAGAAGGGGAAGTGCAACGAGACCTGGGTGTCCTTATGCACCAGTCGCTGAAGGTAAGCATGCAGGTGCAGCAGGCGGTTAAGAAGGCAAATGGTATGTTAGCCTACATAGCGAGAGGGTTTGAGTACAGGAACAATGATGTCTTGCTGCAGTTGTACAGGGCCTTGGTGAGACCACACCTTGAATACTGTGTGCAGTTTTGGTCGCCTTATCTGAGGAAGGATGTTCTTGCCATGGAAGGAGTTCAGCGAAGATTCACAAGGCTGATACCTGGGATGGCAGGAATGACGTATGAAGAAAGATTGGGTCGATTGGGCTTATACTCGCTGGAGTTTAGAAGAATGAGAGGGGATCTCATTGAAACTTATAAAATTCTATCAGGACAGGACAAACTAGATGCAGGAAGGATGTTCCCGATGGTCGGGGAGTCCAGAAAAAGGGGTCAAAGTCTAAGGATAAGGGGTAAGCCATTTAGGACAGAAATGAGGAGGAATTTCTTCACCCAGAGAGTGGTGAACCTGTGGAATTCTCTGCCACAGAAGGCAGTAGAGACCAATTCATTAAATAGATTCAAGAAGGAGTTGGATATATCTCTTAAGGCTAAAGGGATCAAGGGATATGGGGAGAAAGCAGGGACAGGGTACTGAATTTGGATGATTAGCCATGATCGCATTGAATGGCGGAGCAGGCTCGAGGGGCCGGATGCCCTACTCCTGCTCCTATCTCCTATGATTCTGTGATTCTATGATACCCAACACCCCTCACTGTAACACTCTCTGATATACCCCACACCCATCACTGTAACACTCTGATATACCCCACACCCCTCACAGTAACACTCTGATATACCACACACCACACACTGTAACACTCTCTGATATACCCCACACCCCTCACTGTAACACTCTCTGATATACCCCACACCCCTCACTGTAACACTCTCTGATATATCCCACACCCCTCACTGTAACACACTGATATACCCCACACCCCTCACTATAACACTCTCTGATATACCCCACACCCCTCACTGTAACACTCTCTGATATACCCCACACCCCTCACTGTAACACTCTCTGATATACACCACACCGCTCACTGCAACACTCTCTGATATACCCCACAACCCTCACTGTAACAATATGATATACCCCACACCCCTCACTGTAACACTCTGATATACCCCACACCCCTCACTGTAACACTCTGATATACCCCACACCCCTCACTGTAACACTCTGATATACCCCACACCCCTCACTGTAACATTCTGATTTACCCCACAACGCTCACTGTAACGCTCTCTGATATACCCCACACCCCTCACTGTAACACTCTGATATACCCCACAACCCTCACTGTAACACTCTGATATACCCCACACCCCTCACTGTAACACTCTGGTATACCCCACACCCCTCACTGTAACACTCTCTGCTTTAGCCCACACCCCTCACTGTAACACTGATATACCCCACACCTCTCACTGTAACACTATGACATACCCCACACCCCTCACTGTAACACTGATAGACCACACACCCCTCACTGTAACACTCTGGTATACCCCACAACCCTCACTGCAACACTCTCTGATATACCCCACACCCCTCAGTGTAACACTCTCTGATATACCCCACACTCCTCACTGTAACACTCTGATATACCCCACACCCCTCACTGTAACACTCTCTGATATACCCCACACCGCTCACTGTAACACTCCCTGATATACCCCACACCCCTCACTGTAACACTCTGATATACCCCACACCCCTCACTGTAACACTCTGATATATCCCACACCCATCACTGTAACACTGATAGACCACACACCCCTCAGTGTAACACTCTGATATACCCCACACCCCTCACTGTAACACTCTGATATACCCCACATCCCTCACTGTAACACAGTCTGATATACCCCACACCCCTCACTATAACTCTCTGATATACCCCACACCCCTCACTGTAACACTCTCTGATATACACCACACCACTCACTGTAACACTCTGATATACCCCACACCCCTCACTGTAACACTCTCTGATATACACCACACCACTCACTGTAACACTCTGATATACCCCACACCCCTCACTGTAACACAGCTTGATATACCCCACACCCCTCACTATAACACACTGATATA